>CM070007.1:43474579-44049413 GCA_036247105.1 Cirrhinus mrigala | reverse complement strand
ATAATCCATTGGAATGCACCATCTGGATGCCACCATTAACTGGTACCACCTCTCATCATTTGCCAAGAACTACATAGTAACAAAACTATGTTTTGTACCTAAATCTTCAATTCTAGACCTTCCTACAGTCTAATTTCTATTGAAAAGGCCAGAATGAGCAAAATAACTATTAGTATGTTCTCAATCAATGAAATTAACTACGGTCCTCCCTACCTGAGAGAGAGGAGGCACTCTGGCTTAGACTCTTGTTTTTATTTTTTTGTTTTTTTTTGTTTTTTTTTCACAAAACCAGTCATAAGTAGCATATTTGTAGCAATAGCCAACAATATATTGTATGGGTCAAAATGATCAATTTTTCTTTTATGCTAAAAATCGTTAAGCTATTAAGTTCAGTTCATGTTTCATGAAGATGTTTTGTAAATTTCCTACTGTAAATATATCAAAACTTAATTTTTGATTAATAATATGCATTGCTAAGAACTTCATTTGGACAACTTTAAAGGATATTTTCTCAATATTTTGATTTTTTTTTTGCACCCTCAGATTCCAGATTTTCAAATAGTTGTATCTCGGCCAAATATTGTCCTATACATCAATGCAAAGCTTATTTATTAAAAAAAAAAATTGACCCTTATGACTGGTTTTGTGGTCCAGGGTCACATACTGATTGATATTAAATCTTAATCAAGGCCTAATTGGTATCTTTTACATTCTTGACATTTTATAATATACAAAACAGCCAAATACATTTAAATGTCAATTAGTTAAATATATATTAAGAGTTCCATATCATTACTAGTTAGCATGAATTAAATGTAATTACTGACCTATTGTCAGAGATATACTAGGCTATTATAAGTAACTTTGTCCATAATGTACATGCTAATCTCCAGTAATACAGTTTTACTAACTACCGAAATTTCATGTATGGCATCTGATCTTTAGATAACTACTATAGCTGAATGCTATTAACAATAAAGAAAGATGCTCAGGATTTAACGAATCAAAGGATTTCTGCATTTAGAGAACAGAAAATAGCACCAAAACAACATTTGGGGGTTCTCATGCATCTTCACCCAACTTGCTGCATTGTTAAACTTTAGTTCCCATTTTTAGTTCCTCACTGTATGTTGCAACAGCTTTAGAAGAAAACGTGTGTGTGTGTGTTTGTGTGTGTGTGTGTGTGTGTGTGTGTGTGTGTGTGTACAGTATATACATGAATGTGTATTGGTGGTGTAAATAATGGTTCAAATAATTGTACCAATATTTCATGGTGGAATTTTTTCTGATATATAAGCAAAATATTTAGATCAATCAAAATGACCTATAAGGTAAGATACAAACTAGATTCTACCTTCTGGCTGCTTTAGAAATCTTGAAAGACCTCTTTCTCTTTTGTATACATATGGAATAGTTGTTTTCACTTTTACATTTTTTCAAAATAAAAAAAAACAAATGAACAAAAAAAAAAAAGTATCTACCCCAACACAGTATTATAGACCCGCTGCTGGTTATTGAATGGTTTTATAAAAACATTATGAATTGCAATTAAAAGACCACTTCTGCATCATATACAAGTCATCAAAATGAAAATAAATAAACAAAAAAAAGTTAAAGACATCACAAGTTTTTGGCTGAAAAATCTGGTGTGCTTCCTAAACAATGTGCACATTTGACATAAGGAAAAGCAGGTGCCAACTTGAGTAACAGGGTTCTAGCTTGACCTTGAGAAGTAATCCTAGTCTACCATAAATTATTTATCTATTAGATTAAATATTAGAAAAGTTAGGGTCAAAGGTGCTTTGAATCTCTACCCAAGTATACCAAGACTGTTTAGGGTTCAATTGTGAAATATAAAATGTGTGATACAGTAAGTATGAAACAGCTAGGCAGTGCCAAAAATGAGCCATATCAGTAACACAGAAGCACATTATACAACAATAACACTGATGTTGTGTTTTACAAGTATTTGCTGTTTTACCACTAACATTGCACATACATTTGTATCACACCACAGTCCCGAATTTCTACCAAGGTACGTATACATTCAGCAGTCAGTTCACTAAAGAGAATCCAGAGCAGTCCTGAGCTGTCGAGAGCAGTCCAGAACAGAAGCATTATCCAATAAGTGTTAATTATCTAGAAATGTCTAGAAAAGTGCTAGGGTGGATTTCCTGACTAACTTCTAAACAGCATTGTCGAAAATCTTAAGAGACTGCATTATATTTTCATCCTGCGAAACAGAAGCACAAACACTGGTATTATTATGCATATCTGCTTTAGCAAATAAAGATTTAGACAAAGATAAAATGAGCCATACTTTTTGGCAGCAGTCAATAAATTCATCAACAGTTACTACGCCATCCTGGTTTATGTCCATTTTCTTAGGGGAGGAAGAAAAAAAAAATATTACAATGTATTTTTGCTTTCAAATGTAGCGTGAGGTGTAATCTTGCAATGCATATTGAAATTGACTTATAATAGAGATTTTAATGAATATGTCTGCTGCATAACTAGCCCGATCTTATTAAAAATGTGAATAATTAACAGATTTAATGGTTGCTATGTCTCACTAAAGTTTCCACGTGAAATGTCCACTGGGTGGCATTTGTTTGTTTGTTTGTTTTTCTTTTTACACCTTAACCAATTTTAAATTACAATTTTATTGAAATTAAAATTAAAACATTTAAGGAACTCATAACTCTGCACTGAAGGCACTACTGTGTTTCAGTTTGTATGTTTCCTGGCATTTGAAGCAATGTCTTTGATTGAAAGTAGATATTAACAAAATGGTATAAACTGACATTTGTAAAAAAAAAAAATATATATATTATGCTCAAGTTAGTGTTTTCAAGAAAAACTGTGCACAGTTTAAGTGTTCTGAAACCATACAAACAGTGTTATATTTAAGGTGCTATTTAAAAAATAGTTCACCCAAAAATTAAAACTCTCTGATTATTTGCTCACCCTCATATTGTTCAAAAACCTAGATGACTTTCTTTCTGCTACAGAACACAGAAGATGTTTGGAAAATATCTCAAAATATCTTCTCTCATGTTCCACAGAAGAAAGACATACAGGTTAGGAACAACATGAGCATGAGTGTCTGAATGAGTGTTTATTTTTTAGGTGAACTCTCCTTTTAACTGGCATATGCAAATAGGATTGAAAGTCACAGTGCTTCTAGCGCCACCCTGTGGACATTTTCACCTGGAAACTCCTATAATATGAAGCAAAATATGCATAGTGACATTTTCCAAATATAATAGTGCATAAAAGCATTACTTGGAAGAACATTCTGACGTGTTGCCTTACTGCCTCCTCTTTAAGTCGTGGATGGATAGATTTCCCCATCAAATCATAAATAGACTTCAATATATCCAACATTTCCTGAAACAAAAAGATTATATACAGTCTTCGCATTAAATACTTCCCAGACCAAACAAGGTTTTTTGACAGGAATCAAAATTCAGGTTCAGACATAATCTTGAGAGCTACATATTCAGTTTTGTTTTCAGACCTCTTTACTAATTTGTCCATCTTTGTTGATGTCATATAGATTGAAGGCCCAGTTCAGCTTCTCTTCAGTAGTGCCTCTCAACAAAACTGAGAGATCACAGACTAACTCCTGCAAAAACAAAAAAGCTGAAATATCAATGAATCCTTCATACTTACACTGACACACACACAAACACATTAAAGCTAGTGAATAGATGAAGAACTGACATAATAAAATGCCTGAACATTTCTGCTTTTTTAATATAGTGTTAAAGGATTTAGCATCTGAAAACATTATTTATTACAAAAGTTTGGATGACATTCACCTCAGAAAAAAAAGATAATTATTAATAGGGCTGCAAAACGATTAATCGTGATTAATCGCATTCAAAATAAAGGTTTATATTTACATATATGTGTGTTTACTGTGTATATTTATTATGTATATATAAATACACACATACATATATTAAGGGAAAAAATGTTACATTTATATATTAAATATTTATATATAATATTAATTATATACAAGTATAAATATATATACATACAATATTTTTTTAAATATATACATGTATGTGTATTTATATGTACATAATAAATATACACAGTACACACACATATACAGGTGCATCTCAATAAATTAGAATGTTGAGGAAAAGTTCATTTATTTCAGTAGTTCAACTCAAATTGTAAAACTTGTGTAAATAAATTCAATGCACACAGACTGAAGTAGTTTAAGTCTTTGGTTCTTTTAATTGTGATGATTTTGGTCCACATTTAACAAAAACCCATCAATTCACTCAACAAATTAGAATACTTCATAACCAATAAAGAAAAAGAAAAAAAAAAATCATTTTTTAGTGAATTGTTGGTCTTCTGGAAAGTATGTTCATTTGCTGTATATGTACTCAATACTTGGTAGGGGCTCCGTTTGCTTTAATTACTGCCTCAATACGGCGTGGCATGGAGGTGATCAGTCTGTGGCACCGCTGAGGTGGTATGGAAGCCCAGGTTTCTTTGACAGTGGCCTTCAGCTCATCTGCATTTTTTGGTCTCTTGTTTCTCATTTTCCTCTTGACAGTACCCCATAGATTCTCTATGGGGTTCAGGTCTGGTGAGTTTGCTGGCCAGTCAAGCACACCAACACCATGGTCATTTAACCAACTTTGGTTAATTTCTTGGTAAACGGGTGCAGTGACTTTGGTTTTCAAAAAACACAGTGGACCAACACCAGCAGATGACATTGCATGAGTGTATTTAAGTTTCTCCTTTTCATTCAGTTGTTGTCTGGTATTGTCTGTGTTAAGACACACTGCTACATTTGTCTTCTGGCATGTGCATTATTCTGAGTTTGGTTTATTAAAGACCCTTTTGTTTTTGAATACCTGTTTGGATTATTTTCATCATCTTCTTCTGAACTGGATTGTGACAATAGTATGTAAACATAAACTTTATTTTGAATGTGATTACTCACGATTAATTGTTTTGCAGCACTAAATAAAGATACAATATCCAAACTATCAAAACTTTTCAAAACTGTGTTTATTTTTCTACTTATCCCCAAACAATTAAGTAAAAAATTCTTACCTCAAAACTAAGAGAGCCGTTCTTATCTTTATCAAATGCATTGAAAAGAAACTGAGCATACTTTGATGAATCTAAGAAAATAAAAACAGAGCATATAATTATATTTCTGCAAGTAAAAGTTTAAATTTCTGTGACATATATACGTAAATTCAGCCACATTTCAGTTCAGCTTTGATTTGAACGGCATCTGGTCATAACATGGCACACTCCATTTTTTCCAAAGGGATATAAAGTTACATTGGTTTCACCATATTATAATGTAACTTGTTTTTTAAATAAATAAATAAATAAATAAATAAAGTCATAATATTATGTGAAAAATATCACATCATACCACAAGGAGGAGACACTGACTGCAGTGTGCAGTAATGGTTATTTGGTCTTCAAACTGACACATTAAGTATTTTTATGTGATTTTTACATTTTTAGATACAGTAATTAACTAATATCCTTAGAATCTATAACGGCAACACTAGACACTTATCACTTTCATACTGCAATTGCATTTTATAGTTTCCTATTATTATCTTTATTAAACACAGCATCATGCTGTTTGGCCAAACATATTCAATAATCTACAAACAAATTTAAATGGACCAACCTCCTAGTGGGAAGAACAGAGCATAGATGTTTTTAAATGTGTCCTCATTCACAACTCCGCTTGGACAATCCTAGCAAAAACAGGACCAGATAAGAAAGCAATATTTAAGAGACTGGAATATCTCCAAAGAGAGCAGAAGCCCTAAAACGACAACATCATTTTTAATTTCTACACCCAGCAGGTGGGGTTTAACTGAACTCTCACATTCTTGAATCCTCTATAGAGTAACTGCAGCTCTTGTCTGGAGAAATGGGTCTGAGACTGCAGTTGCTCCAGATTTTCCGGGTGATACCGTACCGTTGTGCTCTCTTGTTCTTCGTCCTCATTATCTACAACATAGCACACACAGCCGCCATCATTTGTATGGGCAATACAGCTTCATAATCAAAGAATCAGTCTTTTTTATTTACTGTGACACATGCAGAAGTTCAGATGCATCCTCACTTGCTTGCGAACTGTCCAATGATGCCTAGAGCTTTATCTTTAATTAAGAATCCTGGCACTGGCAGGTACAGTGACACTAATTACACAAACACTTGTCTTTTTGATGAATAATGAAAAGAGAGTGACATGTATTGATGGCTTTGTCAAGGCCATGTTTCCTTTTACATGCCATTATCTGTGATTTGAGAATCTACATTATAGGGTCAAAACAGATTTTATGTCTGAGATCTGAGACAAGTATTTAACTGTTGGTAAGTGGGGTCAACATTTGCAGCAACATACAAGTATTAATTGTGCAATTGTTTAGTGCTGTATTTTATATTGATTTTACATCTACATAATGGCATTTTGACCTCTGGCTGTTTTGTTATTTAAAGCTGTTCATAAAATACTATTTAGCAGCTATTATGTTATGTGTGTGTCATAAACAGCTTACAGGGTCTGCTGGCCTGTTTCTGTGAATTTTATTAAATATTCACTACTGTGCCTTAGCAGGTCAGGTAACTAAAGACACTGAGCGGTGTCTCCTTTAGGACATGCATAATACCTCTGTCCCAGATTCTCATGAAGAACGTCCTGGTGCATAGGTTGATGCTTGCACAGAAGCACTGGTTTTTACAAGATACCGTCTCTGTGCTTAAAAAAGTTCTACTTCTAGCCT
This sequence comes from Cirrhinus mrigala, assembly GCA_036247105.1. NCBI lineage: Eukaryota > Metazoa > Chordata > Actinopteri > Cypriniformes > Cyprinidae > Cirrhinus > Cirrhinus mrigala. The sequence goes on along the minus strand of CM070007.1, from coordinate 44,042,619 downwards.
AATTTCTAAATATCATTGCCCATGTATGAGAAATATAGCATATCTGAGGAAGACAATGAAAGAAAAAAGGTTGAAGATAACACAGTTATAATCTTATAATCTCCTTTAAAACATACAGTCCTACTTAAAATATTTACTATTTGTAGGTCAAGATGTTCTTGTCTAACTGAGATTGAGGAGATTATAACATGCTAAAATTGGGGTACCAGAATGACCCACTTTAAGATTGGTCAAGATGTTACAAGCTGTTCCTAGAACATAATCAATCAAGTCACAGCACCCACCACTGTTCATTGGTCACATTTCACTGCACAGGTGGTGCTACAAATAATTAGAGCAGACTTAGAGTTGTATTTGTGTAGTTCTGGATCTGGAATCAGTTTAAAAGGAAACTTTCTATGTGTGCCTTATAAATTTTTATTGCATGATTACAAAATTGAGTTGGTATAAATGAATGATTTTATACCATAAGGTACAAAAGCTGCAAGGTACATCTCTATACCCTATTTTTATAGTTTTTAATAGAATGCCTAATCAGTAGAACACCAGTTTTAATGAGATTTCCACATTTTAATAGATTGACTTAACCGTTTAGATATAGATATGTATAGTTTTTGCAAAAAGAAACTCATCTAATCTGTCTAAAGGTGTTCTATTAAACACTCTGCGCAGGATGTGGAAACAATGTATGTGAAATCACTGGCCTTAAATTTAATTTACATGAGAGAATATGGTATTTCACTCTGTTTTAGAACTGAGAATACAGTCGTGAGAAAACCTAAAATCATTGTGCGCACACACACACACACACACACACACACACACACACACAGAGAGAGAGAGTCAAAACAACATTATTAACAAAAAAAAAAAACTGCTTCAGCTCAGATGAAAGAGTAAATCGAAATGGAATAGTGGCTGATAGAAGAAAACTATAAAGAGGAGCTATTTTAGTAATCTTTATATAAAAAATGACCCATTTTGCTGCGTCTTCATCAGCAAACCATTTCTGTTCATTTCAACAGGGCTTAGTTTTAATGCAATTTCTTTCATTTTTCCACTTAATGCCATAGTGTGTCATGAGGAATGTGGTCATTTTTCTTTGCCTGCTGAGTGGCAACATGACTCTATCACTTTCATAAATGTCTTCTGTGGACTGTTTTTGAAGCAGAAGGGGGGAAAATATTGAATGGCTTGTAGTTATTTTTGTCTTAGGCTGCTCTTAAGGCAAAGCAGGTGTTATATACAGGGCAGTGAATCCCCAGCAGGAAAACAATCAAGTGAATTAAATCAATCATATACTAATGTAATCTGCATACATGAATTTCAAGTAGGAAGGTGTGTTCATGCATAGCAGATAAAACAAAAGCGCAAAACCTTCTCAAATGCAGAAAAAATGAAGCCAAAAATCCAGCAGAAACGTGGCAGACAAAATTACCTGAAAAAGATATTGGTGTCTGCAATACTTAATTTATGGCATTATTAAGGGATCATCAGTGTCTTATGGTCGGCTATGAAATGATGGAGTGTGTAATTATATTTAGTCCCACAAGGATATGAAGCACAGCCAAGGGAAAGATGAAATTAATTAGAACTCTCATCCACAAAGTTAAGACCATTAATGATTAGCACTGTATTTCAATAATAACCCATAAAGGGTGTGGTAAGAGATTATTTATATTATTATTTGAATAATAGACAGTGATGACAAACAGAATACACTACACAAACAAATTTACCAACTACACTGTGTCAATGAATAATACAATTTTATGAAAGAACAGTGTACATTAAAACCTTAGCTGATACAACTTTGGTGAATTTATATCATTGTGTTGTACATGCCTCCATTATTTTCAGGCTAAAAGATCTTAGGTATTACAGTTAGCCAGCCTCTAATGGAGTGAAACATGGTTCTGTAATAACCTGGCAAGATATTTGATCTATAACTCTGTCATTAATTATTAACAATTTCAGTAACGTGTAATTACACCCTTGAAGAGTCAAAGAAAAAAAGGGTGTATAGCATGAATTTCTAATCACAAGACTGTCTGGAAGTAGTTACAACACCTGTTGACTTTTCTATTAACTTAGCAGTAATATTATATGTATTCATTTTATTGTGACATTTTATGGTGATATTCATTTTATTACAATGACATGTAATAACAAAAACATTTCGTGAATTTTCTCACTGGCCAATAGTAATATATATATAATTACATTACAGAAATGGGAATGCATGGGAAACCAAGGAAGAGTGTACAGTAAGTTTTTTTCTTTAGGTGGGGTTGTTTTTGAAAATCAGTTTAAACATAACTGGAAGTTTTATATTTAAATGCAAATCCCCGTTTCCACAATTCCACCTTTATAAGACAAGAAGAAGAAGAAGAAAAAAAAACATACACATACACATATTCACCGTCACACCATGCTCTTGATAGACACTAATTTGGGAAAAATACCTTGTAATATAAATCCTATCTTTAAAAAAAAGAGAGAAAAAACATAAATATCTGTAGTTGAATGCATTACATGCTATGATTTTTCAGGGAAAAAAAATGTAAACAGTAAAACAACTGGATTGGGTTTTAATTGTTAAATTAATCTACAGTTTATTTATTTACTCAAATTAATTAATTCATTCATTCATTTATTCTCAAACATTAATGCATGTCGCTAGCATTTCCAAGGTCATGCATTTGATTCCCAGGTAATGCAAGAACTGATTTATAATGTATACCTTCAGTGCAATGTTGCTTTGAATAAACGCATCTACCAAATGCATAAATGTAAATTTAGTTATAGCTTTGTTGCCACTTCCCAATGTCAAAACTGCCCTTGGTCTGTTTGAATGGTGTGTAGGTTAATGGCAAAAGAGCACCATTAGTGGAAAACTAACTTGGATTGTCTAAAACTAACTTGGTTTGGAAATGTTTGTTCCTTTTTATGGTTTACATTTTTTTTTAACATTAACATTTTTTGTTGCTACTTAATATACGTATGTAGGCAACAGATAAGTTGAAAAGTCATTAAAGTTAATCATATATTTTCACACAGTAGTCATAAACTAATACCTTGTAATTACCCACTAATTCAATTTATTGCGTCTGATGTGTCACATTATCCTCCTCTGCATGAGCTTATTTTCCAAAGGGAGCTGTAAAAATGTATTATGTATATGGTACTCCAAACGTAATTGTTTAATAGTTACAGTTTAGCAACAAAAGGTGAGCATGATAATAGATGTAATGAACTTTAGAACAACACAGAGACAGTCAAATGATGATATATGCCTGTATTAAGTTATATTTTAGTCCCATAGAGCAGTTAATCACATTCAGAAAGAGACAATTACAAACTGTTTGACTTTACCTGAGTTCAGAGTTCCTGTAATTAATCGAGCAATATGCTGAGTAAATTTGATCAACTGACGCTTGCATCGCCGCCGTCGGCTGCTCATTTTCAATTACAGAGAGGATGGAATGAAAAACAGTTTATCTGGTTTATTCCAATGTTCTGTCAGCTTGAATTCCGCTGGTTTCAGTTTTCTATGAGGTATATGGATGAACAGTGACGCTGAAAGGTGTGAATGCGCGTCAGCGTTACAAACACCTGAGAGCGAATCTGTTTCCATTCTCTCTCCCTCCCTCTCTCTCTCTCTCTCTCACACACACACACACACACACACTTAAACACACACACACACACAGACACACACACACACACACACACATCTCTTAGGTGAATGCCCTCCTTTTAATTATTTCTTCTGATGACCATTCTTTTGGTGTCTCTCCACATCAGACCATTTAGTGAGTATAATATATGTAATAGCCTACTTCGTAAGTATTCTATGTATTTTTATACAAATAAGATAAATAAAAATCACTATGCAGGTACAATTTAAAAAAAATATTTAAATATATATATATATATATATATATATATATATATTTAAATATTTTTTTTTAAACTGTAGGGTTTACTGTAGTGACAGCAATGTTCTTCCACCCTGTTGCTGACTGATATCCCAATTATTAGCAGTGATTAACAACTTGTTTCTAGTAAGTAGGCCTATATCATCTTATTGGGTGGCCCTTGGCATACGAATCTTGGGAGAAAAAAAAATGCGTAAATTACAACTGTTTAACTGTAATTACTAATTACTCTGTTTAAACAAACAAACAAAGAAACAAAAAAAAAAAAAAAAAAAAAAGAATCACAAATACCTTGCCCCAGTGATAACTTTTGTACGTTTTTTTCTGAGAGTGCAGGTCTGATAAATGTAAAACTGAAGGCAATGACAGAACACAAGATACCAAGTCAAGAAACATTTAACTGAAATTAATGGATTAATTAATGGATTAATTTAGTTGAATTGTGTGTGTGTGTGTATATATATATATATATATATATATATATATATATATATATATATATATATATATATATATATATATATAATTGCAACACGACAGAAATTATAAAAATTACTGCAGGTGATGTGAGAGGTAGCGTAATGGCGCCCTCTGGTGGTATGAGGTAGGGGAGACCGGGGATGATTGTAACACAATTTTTCTTTAGCACCTAAAACTACCTTTTTTTTTAGCTACATGACTGAAACTTTTAGGCAAAGTACCCACATTTGTCTACTACAAATGTCAACAATTCAAATTTCTTAAACTATATCACAGACTTTGTGAGATGATGACAAATACAAAGTGGTCATTTGTTACAACCTACCCCACTACAGGGGTAGGTTGTAACACATACTGGGGTAAGTTGTAACAGGTAGACAAAATGCACAAAAACTAAGGGTACTACAAGTGATATGCCACAACAACAGTTTTATTGTAAATGAATGACTGCAACAATACAATATATGTGAATACTGGAAGTGTATGTGCATATTGTGTGTGTTTGTGCATGCACATGTGCGTTTGTGTGTGCATGTCTGTACGTGCACATTCATATGTGTGTGTGTGTGTGTGTGTGTGTGTAAGTGTGTGTATGTGTGTGTGTGTGAGTGAGAGCAAATTAATAAACATATTTACCCCCATTCCACAGAATGAACAAATGAAATGCATTCTTTATCTGTCACAATGGTGACAAGAGCAAACAAATGAAATGCATTCTTACTGTAAGTCACAATGGTGACAACAACTAACAAATTAAATGCATTTTAAGTCACAATGGTGACAAGAACAAACAAATGCCAAACAAAACAAATTGACTCTGTTAATCAGAGTCACAATGCTGACAAATGAAATTGGTCAGGCCTGGAGTGCATGCCAGGTGGGCCCAAAAGCTACATAAAACACACTTGACCCACACTTCCTTGGGTCTTGAATTTCTAAATGGTTCCATGCAGATGACACAGAAATCTTCCTCTTCTGAAGAGGAGTTATCAGCCCTCACCCTTTTTCTGGCAGGTTTCTTTACCTTCTTGCTTTTCTCACTCCCCAAGATTTTTTTTCTGATGTTTTTTTTCCCTTTTCGACGCTCCTCCTCTTCCAATGCCAGCTTCACTGGTGTATCGGTGAGGATTTCTGAGAGCCTCTTCTTCCTTCCCCTACCGGTCTCTTTCCTTGGGCCTGCTTTTGGAAATGGCCTAATGAGTGATGGACTGAACAACTGACCTACGATGGACCCCGAAGTGCTTGGCATCTCATCGGAGTGCAGGTTGACACCATGAATGGCTGGAGTGGGGCCAGGCGGCAGGTAAGGTGGAGAGGAGCCAGGCGGCAGGTGAGCTGGAGAGGACCCGGGCAGCAGGTGAGCTGGAGAGGACCCGGGCGGCAGGTGAGCTGGAGTGGGGCTGGGCGGCAGGTAAGGTGGAGAGGAGCCAGGCAGCAGGTAAGGAGGAGAGGACCCGGCCGGCAGGTGAGCTGGAGTGGGGCCGGGCGGCAGGTAAGGAGGAGAGGAGCCGGGCGGCAGGTGAGCTGGAGTGGGGCCGGGCGGCAGGTGAGCTGCAGTGGAGTTCTGTTAAGGTTTTTCTCACCCATTTTCTAGGCATTCTGTAGAATTAATAAAATCACAAAAATGTTCTAAGTTGTATATAAGGGGATGGTTGTAACACTTTCAAAACACGTGTTTCAACCTACCCCGCCACTGTCACCCATTGTTTAGCTAGCTGTATTAGCATGGTGCTTTGAAATCAGCAGGAGGTTGATACACCATTCTTTACTAGAGAAACTACAGTTTGACCTGATATAACTCATACAACATCATCTACAACGGTAGAGGTACTAAACAAAATATTATCTTGTTATTTTTTTTTACTTTCTTACCTCAGAATTCGATTTTCTGTTGTAGCTTCTGGAGAGATTGCAAGACTGACTGGAAAATCTCCACGTGTGATTGTTAAGGAAACCTGAGGAAATTGAAAATGTCACATGACCCCTATCTTATCCCTGATTCGTGGAATTGGTAGTGTTACAACTCTCCCTGTGTTTCAACTATACCCGGTCTCCCCTACTTCATATTAAAGCATACCTTTTAGACGTACCTTGGACGTTTTTGCAACGCTTGAGGATTTTAAAAGAACACCAATTTAGTTTCACAAAAAAAAAGTTATATAAGCCTATTTTATACATTTATTTAGGCCAATAAATGTATTTATTTTATTTATTTTTTTTTTTAAATACTTAAGATTTAAATGGTTTTTAGATTCAAATGAGAACAGAGAAAATGCATTAAAACAAATTTTACTATTGTGATAAATTTCTTCCTTACAAGTCAATAACACAGAAGTTGTTATGACATTCATTAAGTAAATGAATGTAACTTTTACTTTTCCACACAAGTGTTTGAGAACATACAGAGTATTTTACAAAGTGTGTGTGTGGCAGTACAGCATGAGCAAGGAAGCCATCAGACTCAGTAAACTGGAGCTCAAGATGATTCTTTAGATTCTTCAGGCAAGCTTTAGACAGAAAGAGAAATTTCAGATGAGTAAGTTTATTTTAGATATGCTCTGTTTATCACAAATTATAATTTTTTATACAATCAAAAACTAATCTTTACTGCTCTCTCTATTTCTTACCTGGCAAGGCCAATGCAATCAGAAAAACTCTGATTGCCAAAATGTGTTAAGGTGATCTCTTTATACTCATCATTGCTATTTCTAATAATCCTGATGTCCGTAACTGCAAAAACTTCAGTGGGTGATATCAGCAGCTAAAATTCCTCTGAATTACATTCATGATCTTCAAGGCTGATCGCAGAACAGGAAGTAATGTTGAAAACAGTCCCAGAAAGCATGCCCATTTGTATTGCTTCTCCATCTATCTGGACCACAGTCTGAAAGCACAATTTAGAATCACAACAGAAAAAATCACAGACTTATAAGCTTCACAAAATTTGATGAGTTTTCCAAGTTAAGCAGTTCAAAGTAGTGATGATAAATGTGAGCACTGACAGTGTATAAGAGCACCAAGAGTAAAACAGGAAACCTCAAACCTCCCATTGTATTAGTTGACATATGTGCACAAATCTGGACAAAGACAATACCATGAAAAACAGGCTACAAATAAAGTTGGTGAATACAAGCGCACCAAACAAATAAGAAAATGTATATATAATCTATTCAAAACAAATGGAACAAAAGCACAAACCCATAAAGAAAACTGCATGATGAAAATGAACTTGAAGTACTAATCAAGATATCTCAAAAATAACTGTTGTGCAGGATGCATTTAATTTTGTCAGAAACATTCACCTAAAACCAGTGGCTGTAAAAAAAAAAAAAAACTTCAACCAAAAAAGGTAGCACTCACCATTCAAAGATGCCGGGTATTTTTAAGGTGAGCAAAAGGAAATGGTTAGAATTGCATGGTGTTCACAACTTATCAGGGGCCTTATTACTCCGCCTTTTCCTTGGTGCATTTCTCTTGCTACATTGATCAGCAGTGAGAAAACCCATAAAGCATATTGCAGTTTTTTTTTTTTTAGAAAAAAAATGTTTACACACAGTTTTTGAAACAATGGCTCCAACTCTACACACAAAACACACACAACATGCAAAACGTCACACACATCTTGCAAAAACAAACGCTTCTTTGAAAACTATTTTAATTCTTCCAAACATTGTGTTTTTGTATAGTAACTCTACACACAAACATAAAATAATTAGCCACATACACGCCAAACTACACACAAATGTGAAAAATGTAAAACACTACTCTTGTGTGTCTTTTGCTTGTTCAGAGTGCAGTGGAGTGCACAGGAGTTTGTCACAGCACTCACACATGCATATGCACATACACACTAGTACGTATGTACAACTGATGAATTTTACACAGTTATGCAACTGAACTGAATCAATACTGAACTGACTTGAGCTGTATATAGTTTTTTTTTTTATTTATTTTTTTTTTTTTTTATAATTACTTTATAATAATACTTAATAATCCTTCACTACATTATTGCAATTAGGCTGCATTTTGCACTGAAAATCAGAACATATTCTAAATACAACATAGTACATAAACTTTTGTGGAGACGAAAAAAAAAAACACCTTGGTATCATCTCTTTGTATAACTGAATATGGCCTAAACACATTCAGCAAATTTAATACAAATTAAGGAATATGGATGATTACCTGATTAAGCAGTAATCAGTGAGCAGGGCATAAGACACAGAATAGCATCACGTTCCAGGTCAGATGATGATCCTGTCAACTACAGCTCAAAGTATAATCCATGGCTGTGTTCGAAATGCCGTACTATCACACTACTCCTACGATTTCTGCGATATGTATACTGTGCATAGTATGCAAATTTTCTGTATGCATGGAATACCCGGATGACCTACTATATTTGCCGGAATCTGTAAAATTTAACTCAAGTACACTGAAATCAGTATAGAAGCTGTGTTCGGTATGGCATACTACCATACAACTCCTTCTATATTGCAGTATGCTATGTGTATACTGTGAGTAGTATGTGAATTTTCTGTATGCACGGAATGCCTGGATTACCTGCTACATTTGCTGAAATTTGATGTATGCATCTGAAGACACTGCATTGGATACTGTTTCCGAGAATGCAATGCACTCCATGTGACGTTTCATCTTCAAACGCATGAATGAACTGGAGGCGGGGAATAGTAATTATAAATGTAAAACATGCATACGTACATATAAACAATGTAAATACTACAAATTGTTGCTGTGTATCTAAAAACAATATCGTTAGTAGGGCATAAATTGTACTTTAATCTCTACAGCACATTTCTAAACAAAGAAAAATTACATCACCTTTATCTCTATAGCGCTTTATACAGTACTGATTGTTTCAAATATATTAAATAATAATAATAATATTGGAGTAATATAATATATAAATAACATATAAATAAAAATTACATGTATTTACTCTAAGGACAAATAGACCAATTTGTTGGCAGAAGCTATTTGCATTCACTCCACCCATCAATGCCTGGCTGCTATAAACAGCACTGCAAAATACACGTGTTTCCCTATCTGTCGTACACTCCACGTTGTGTCGAGTGTACAACACTAGGGGTCACCCTTGGGAGCCCAAACACCTCTGACAGTTTTGAGAAATGGCTAATGAAATTGGGTGTGCAGATTTTGCATAGCAGGCCACGCCCCGGACATCCGGGTATAAGTAGGGCAGCGTATGCTCTGCTCACTCGTTCTGTTTTTCGGAGCCGAATGCAGCATCTCTGCATTAGAAGCGGCATCATTCACCTCTTCGTCGTTGGATCTACGGCACGGGCAGTGGTCTCTCCCTTCTCTAACACAGCTAAGTGTTGTGAGAGTTCCCCTGGGTGCTTCGACGGCGATTTACAAGAGAAGTTTCTCCTCTAAACAGAGCAAATTTTCGCTAAAAGAGCTACACGGTACGGTTAGTGTGTTTCATTATGCCTTTCCGTCCATGTCCTTCGCGTCCGTGTCCTGCGGTTTCCACCTTTCCTCGAACAATCAGCACGATCGCTGTATTCAGTGTTTGGGGCGTGAGCATGCTGATGCAACGTTCACTGAGGGTGGTTGTCAGGCTTGCGAGGACATGCCCTCGCTCCACTCGAGAGCCGCGTTCTTTACGAAGAAGCCGCGGCTCACCTCAACTGCTTCCTGCTCCGGTCCTTCTACTTCCGGGTACGAGGCCGCAGCAACGTGCGTTGAGGGAGAGCAGGGGGAAATGAGCGATGTTTTGCCGGGTACTTCCCCACAGACCGCTCGTCCTGCGTGCTCACCGGTCAAGTTTTCGGACGATTTTGACAGTTCATCTCAGTACGGACCGGATCTGTTGTTTGAAGCTCCTTGGTCGGTGGTGGTGGATGCTAAAATGGCCGCCGCACTTCAATGGGCAGCCAGGGAGATCAGGTTGGAGTGGGTTCCCCTGCCCTGCCCCGAGCCTTCTAGGCTGGATGATTGGTTCCTGGGTAACAACCGTGACTCCAGGCCACGCTCGTCCCCGGTTCCTTTCTTGCCGGACGCGTACTTTCATGTCTCGATTCTTCCAAGACACAGGCCATTCCTACGGTTTGCTTTCGAGGGTCGGGCTTCGCCTAGGCGGCTGTATGACCTAAAATGGTGCATTTTTGTGAACTGGTGTTCTTCCCGAGGTAAGGACCCACTGAGATGTGGTATCAAATCAGTGCTATCCTTCCTCCAAGGAGGCCTGGATAGGAACCTATCTTCCTCGACACTCAAGGTCCATATGGCTGCTATATCAGCCAATCATGACCTAGTGGAAGGCAGATCGGTGGGGAAGCACGATTTGGTTATCAGATTTCTTAGAGGCGCCTGGAGGCTAAACACTCCTCAGCCACATCTTATCCCCTCTTGGGATCTCGCTGTGGTCCTTCAGGCCTTACAGCAAGACCCATTAGAGCCCCTTCAGTCAGTCGAACTTAACGCCCTCTCCTTAAAGACGGCCCTCCTGACTGCGCTCAGTTCTGTCAAAAGAGTGGGAGATCTCCAAGCCCTCTCCATTAACAGTTTGTGCCTAGAATTTGGGACGGCGGGTTCTCACGTTGTCTTGAGACCCCGGCCTGGATACGTGCCCAAGGAACCCACCATTTCCTTCAGAGATCAGGTGGTGACCCTGCAAGCCATTCCTTCTCAGGAAGATGACCCCAATCTGACCTTATTATGCCCAGTCCGTGCCCTGCACATTTACTTGGAATGTACTCAGCCCTTCAGATGTTCCAAACAGCTCTTTGTCTGTTATGGAGGACAGCAGAAGGGGAAGGCTGTCTCCAAACAAAGGATCTTCCACTGGTTTGTGGATGCGATCCGTACGGCCTACCAGGCCAGAGACTTACCCTGCCCACTGGGAGTGAGAGCCCACTCGACCAGGGGAGTCGCTGCCTCGGCAGCTCTTGCGAATGGGGCCTCTTTAACAGACATCTGCAGAGCTGCAGGTTGGGCTACACCTAACACATTCGCCAGATTTTACAACCTACGTGTGGAACCATTATCTGCTAGAGTCTTGAACGCAAGCTCTTCGACTCAGCACTCTGGTTTGGTGTAAAGCTTGCTCAAGCGATTCCCCTCACGGTGATTATGCTTCTCTAAGTTTCAGTAGGTTTCCTGACGTGAAGCCTGGACATCTCCTCCATCACTTGGCTTTAGAGGAGAAATTCGCTACAAGAATCCAACACAAGGTATGATTACTTTTGTTATCTCTTGGTTGGATTTGTGCCCCCATATGTAGTGGCTCCTCATGTGGCCCCATGTGTGTAATTTCCACCTATAACTCTCTGTGGTGCGGGGTTTTCCCTGAGACATGCTTGTCTCTAGGCTCTGAGGTTGGTAGTCTCCCCTAGGGTGGGGCCTACCTTAGGTCCCTTCACTAATAAGTTCACTTTATACCTCCCCCTCTGGACAGGTTGTGATCTCCGTAGTGCCTTTTTCCTATGGGAAACAGTCACTTTACCAACGTTCTCAAGACACTGAGGAAAGGCCCGGATGCAGGACACTGCTGTGACAGGTCAGTTCTTCGACGTTGGAAGGTCACGAGGAGGTGAGCTACACTTATGTTAACACTTTGGCTTGTTACTATCTGCACTCAGGCACTCGTGACGTGGTCAGAGTTGTGGCGTGCTTATATAGGGACCCCTCTAGTGTCGTTCACTCGACACAACACGGAGTGTATGACAGATAGGGAACGTCTCGGTTACATATGGTAACCCTCGCTCCCTGATGGAGCGAATAGAGACATTGTGTCCTCCATGCCACAGCTCTGGACCACCTCTGAGTGAGTTCAGACACTTCGATTCCTCAGAACAGAACGAGTGAGCAGAGCATACACTGCCCTACTTATACCCGGATGTCCGGGGCGTGGCCAGCTATGCAAAATCTGCACACCCAATTTCATTGGCCTTTTCTCAAAACTGTCAGAGGTGTTTGGGCTCCCAAGGGCGACCCCTAGTGTCGTACACTCGACACAACATCTCCGTTCCCTCCATCAGGGAATGAGGGTTACCATACGTAACCGAGACGTTTCATGCTGCATCAGTGGTACAGTGAGTAAAATATGGGGGAGTTGTGCTTTTGATGCAGTCGACCTGTGTTCGAATCCGCCTTTTGTCAAACTCGTGCTTCTCTTTTTCCCATCACATGCCAGATAAGAAAGGCATTTACTTTCAATAAAAATAAAGTAAATATTTGAAAAGTGAAAATAAAATGCCTGTACTACAGTGTTATTAGGTAAGCTTAACTGTAGATGTAGGGAGGTCCCAATAAAGTGGCTAGTTCTTTGTTCTCTCGCCTGGCTCCCCCGTTTTTCGACTGTTCGCCGCCTGCCTTTTCGGACTATCTATCGTTATTGGATTATTCTCTACGTCGTGCCTGTGTTATACCCGTTTGCTCCTGTTTGACCCTGCCTGTACGACTATGTTTTTGTCTCGCCCCTTTAATAAAAGCTCGCAGATGGATCCGCTCGCCTCTCGTCTTTCATTCCCTGTAACAGAACAATCCGTCACAACAGGATCCAGCAGCTTCACCCCCGGACATTCAGAAGATATGGACACAGACAGGATATTATTCAGGATAAGACAAGGACCACGTTCTCTCGACCAGCACATCCGTGAGTTTCTTTCTATCGCTAACCATTCCACCCTCCCGGACAGTATCATTATGGAAATATTTTGTGATTGCATTAATGAGCCTCTAAAGGCTAGACTCCGACGCGAGGGTCCGCGCTCATCTCTGGCTGCTTTCATGAACTTTGCGTTATCGTGTGTGGGCTCGGCGTGTACTGTGGGGGTCGCGAAGGAGGAGCGCGACAACGCGGACATGGCAGCCGCGCACCACTCTCGCAGATTGCCGGTAACGCCGGATCACGACGCCACAAACAAGTTTTCCGCCTGGATCACTCGTGAAATGGCGGCCGTGTCGGAGCGTGCTCTAGCTATGGCGGTGTCAGCAGAGTCCGTGCACAAGATGGCGGCCGCGCCGCTGTGCACTCACAAAAAGGCGGCGGCCCGTTCACAAGATGGCGGCGAGAACAGAGCTCCGTCACGTCACAACCGCCATACCAGAGCCATATAAAGTTGCAGCTGCGTTTCCTGAGTCAAGTCAAGTTTCCAAGTCAAGTCAAGCTGCAGCTGTATTTCCTGAGTCAAGTCAAGTTTCCAAGACAAGTCAAGTTGCAGCTGCATTTCCCGAATCAAGTCAAGTTTCCAAGTCAAGTCAAATTGCAGCTGTGTTTCCTGTGTCAAGTCAAGTCAGAGCTACCGCCCCTGTCTCAAGTCAAGTTACAGCCATCTTTCCTGAGTCACTGCACAAGATGGCTGCCATGCCAGAGCCACTGCACAAGATGGCCATCACGCCAGAGCCACTGCACAAGATGGCCGTCACGCCAAAGCCTGTTCACAAGATGGCCGCCATCCCCAAGCCGTACCACAAGATGGCCGCCATCCTAGAACCCTCGGCCAGCACTCTGACGCCGCCTGTGGTCATGATGGCCCACGTGCTGGACTCACCCCTAATGACGGTATGGGCAGCTAAAATGGCGCTCCTTCATGCCGCGGCGGCTACCCCTGGGTCAAGTCAGGCTTCCAAGTCAAGTCAAGACACAGAGTCAAGTCAAGACACAGAGTCAGGTCAAGACACAGCTGCCGTTCTCCACGAGTCAAGCCAGGTCACAGCTGTGCCCCACGAGTCAAGCCAAGTCACAGCTGTTCCCCACGAGTCAAGCCAAGTCACACCTGTTCTCCACGAGTCAAGTCACATTACAGCAGCTGTTCATACTAGGTCAAGTCAAGTTACAGCCGTAGCCAGAGCCCCGTCACGTCTCGTCTATCTGTCCAGAGCCTCACCATGTCCCACCTGACGGCCCAGAGTCCAGTCACGTCCCGCCTGACGGCCCAGAGTCCAGTCACGTCCCGCCTGACGGCCCAGAGTCCAGTCACGTCCCGCCTGACGGCCCAGAGTCCAGTCATGTCCCGCCTGACAGCCCAGAGTCCAGTCACGTCCCGCCTGACGGCCCAGAGTCAAGTCACGTCCCACCTGATGGCCCAAGTCACGTCCTGCCCGACGGCCCAGAGCCCCATCACGCCTCGTCTGACTGCCCAGAGTCAAGTCACGCCTCTTCTGACCACCTAGAGTCAAGTCACGTCCCGCCGGACAGCCCAGAGCCAAGTCAAGTCCCGCCTGACCACCAAGAGCCTCATGTATCAGCTGAATCCGCAGAGCCCACACTCTCAAGCCACGCAGAACCCACATTTCTAAGCCATAAGTCCACAGCATCCACACCCTCAAGACCAATAGACATCCCATTATCTACAGTGTTGCCTGCAATGGCCATCGCCATTTTGAGTGTGTGGGCTGCTCACTGTGCTCCAGAGGCCTCGTTTGTCCACGAATCTGCTCCAGAGGCCTCGCCCAACTGCGAGTCTGCTTCAGAGGTCTTGTTTGATCACAAGCCTACTCCAGAGCCCCCGCCTGATCACAAGTCTGCTCTAGAGGTCCCGTCTGGTCTCAAGTCTGCTCCAGAGGTCCCGTCTGGTCTCAAGTCTGCTCCAGAGGTCCTGTCTGGTCTCAAGTCCGCTCCAGAGGCCTCACCAGTTGGAGAAGCTGCGCCAATGCCTCCTGAGGTGTCAGCATTTGCTGTAGAACCTCCTAGGGAGGCGGCGTTCATCCTCCAACTCTCTGCTTCTCCCCTTATTCTCTCTGCCTCCTCTGTCCCTGTTCACCCCAGGTCCCAGTCCATTACGCGGGTTTCTGCTCAGCCCTGGAGGGCCCTGGCGCCTCCTGTTCCGCCCTGGAGGGCCTCGGCGCCTCCGGTTCCGCCCTGGAAGGTCCCGGTGCCTCCTGCTCTGCCCTGGAGGATTCCTGCCCCTCCTGCTCTTCTGTTTGTCTCCTCTATCCCTGCTCTTCCCAGGTCCCAGTCCCTGCTGCGGGTGCCTGCTCTGCCCTGGAGGGCCCCTGTGCTTCCCGCTCCGCCCTGGTGGGCTTCTGCTCCGCCTCCGGCCCCGCCTTGGGGGGCTCCCGCGCCTCCTGCTCCGCCCTGGAGGGCTCCTGCGCCTCCTGCTCCACCTCCTGCTCCGCCCTGAAGGCTTCCTCCCTACCGGTTCTGCCTCAGTCTCCTGGCCCTCCCACCGCTCCCCAGGACTGTTTTGCTGTTGGAGCGTCTGGAAGCCGCTCCTTGGGGGGGGGGGGGGGGGGGGCTATGTCACGAATCTGGTCGGTGTCCCGCAGTCCGCTCACCGCCAGATGTCACTCTCACCCCATCGTCACACTCTGACTGTTGTACCACACCCCGGACTACATTTCCCGTCTTGCATCACGCTGATTGCATCAGCATCTGTGACCAATCAGCGGCGCTATAAAAGCCCCGGTCCTTCCCCATGCAGGTCACGGATTGTTGTATTGTTGTTGTATTTCCATAGTTAGCGTTTCGTAGTTTCCTTGTTCCTAGTTCTTTGTTCTCTCGCCTGGCTCCCCCGTTTTTTCGACTGTTCGCCGCCTGCCTTTTCGGACTATCTATCGTTATTGGATTATTCTCTACGTCGTGCCTGTGTTATACCCGTTTGCTCCTGTTTGACCCTGCCTGTACGACTATGTTTTTGTCTCGCCCCTTTAATAAAAGCTCGCAGATGGATCCGCTCGCCTCTCGTCTTTCATTCCCTGTAACAGTGGCATTCATCTAATAAAATTTATATATATGACCATTTACACTCAATATGTTATTGCATACTGTTTAATGATGGGGTCATTCTATAATTGTGGAGCTGCACAAGCTTATGGCGATTAAACCTGCCAGAGCCTGCCAGAATGGGAATGCATCTGTCTAAATAAGCAGGCATTTTGCGGTAGGATCCTCAGATTATTCTCCTTCAGCGACGACTCTATATCTTCACTCTACGAGACTCAAGCCTTTGAGATCAAGCTTTCGCCGTGAACAAGAACTCTTTCTGCTCGGCTGACTTCGCTGCTTCCCCGCTGCCTTCAGCGTCTGCAGCAGCTGCGGTCTCCTGCCACTATCTGGCAATTCTAATCGACCTTTTTTCTAAAGAGCAAATTTTTAAACGCCGTTTTTTCAAATATGCCGTTTCTGTCACTCATGCAGGGGATCCCCTGCACGCCGCTGATGGTCACGCCTGGGCACCGCCCATGCTAAAGCTGCACTCACTGAGACGAAGTGTCCTCTATCTGTGCTCGTGGATAGCTTTCTTTTCAGAGAGCGACTCCGCCCATCATGCCCTCCCGCTCTCTTCCTCCCAAGAGCCTGTGAGCAAAAAGTGGCAGGGCAGAGGATCTCGGCGCTCGGTGATGAGTGAGCCAGCTAATGCCAGCCAGTGAGCCAGCTAATGCCAGCTAAGCCCCCGCGTGCCTCACTCTCTTCGCCCTCACATCCATCGACAGTGCCGAAGAAAAGGGTACGACAAGCTGCCTCTGCTAGATGAGTCAGTGGCTGCGAATCTCTGCCCACCCACAGGCATCGGTTGGAAGGCAAAAGCCACCCACCCGACTAAGCCATGTAGGATGACTTCAGCCCTCGCTGGACAAGCCTATTCATCAGTTGGACAAGTGGTCTCAGCGCTTCACTTCATGGCGGTCCTCAAGATTTCCAATCTTCCAACTCCTCTAAGACATGGATGAGTCTTAAAGAACTGCGCAGCGCGACCAACCTGGCCCTTCGCGCCACCAAGATGACAGCTCAAGCAATTGGCAGGTCCATGGCCAACCCGCATCGTCCCATCACCATCCCTTCATGGGATCTACCCACAGTGTTGAGTGCACATTTTCAAACTCCAACTGGTGCTTTTCAACTATTTTTAAATAGAATTACTAAAATCATGAAGGTCCAGCCCGAAACCACCGCAGTGGATTAGAGCAAATCAGCTAATAGAAGACGAGTCTGGGCAAGGATGGAGTCGCCATTCGAGAAGATTTCTTCCCTTGCTGTCCTGTGAGGGAGGACATTGCCTGTAATGTGGACAAAGTGGCCATATCCAGCTACACTAATAAATACTTTGTCTTGTGTGTTGTGTTTGGTCAAAATATTCATGTTCTTTAACAAAATCTCAAAAAAAAAAAAAAAAAAGGCAAAGCCCAGACTGTGTCATTAGAAAGGTCGAAATGTTACAAGTGTTTAAGATTGAGCACAGCAGTGTGTAAGTGGTTCAAACTGAATCTGACTGTATGAACCATGTGTGTGCCATATAGTACCAAAACTGGGTTTTGTTTAATATTGTAAAGAGTTGAATGAAATGTTTCATTTTGCAAAAGATCTGAGATGTTCTGCTACTCGTGTGTGTAGATGGGTGAATTGTGTTTAGTGTTTTGACAAAATGAGCCTTGTTTTTAAAATCATGTTTAATAGTTTGGGAATTGAGGATACTAATACTTTTAAGTTTTGCAAGCAAAATTGTTGTCCAATCTGGCTTGAGAAAAAATTTAAGATGCTCAACAGTCCGTGATTGTCATTGTCTGATTTTCTTTTTCATGACATGATCATACATTTTCAATAGGAGACAGATCTGGACTGCAGTATCATCTGTCACTGATGAATGTATGGATGGTCCCTTTGGTCTTTGGTACTGAGAACCTGACGTCCATTTTTCCCAGAAACAAACTCTAACGTGGACTCGTCTGACCATAGCATACATTTCCATCGTCTTTTTGACTATCTGAGATGAGCTCTGGCCCAGAGAGCCCAATGGCATCACTGCATAGAACTGGTGTATAGCTTTCTGCTAGAGTAACAGAAATTCAAGTTGCATTTATTGTTGCAGCTGTAGAATGTGTTGAGTGACAGTAGTTTTTCTGAAGTACTCCTGAGCCCACGTGGCTATATTTAACAATGCAGCATGATTCTTATGCAATGTGATCTGAGGGCTCAAAGGTCATCCACATTCACCTGATGTGTCCTGCCTTGCCCTACACAGACTGACATTTCTGTGGATTACCTGAATCTTTTCAGGGAATATTGTGTGAGGTAGTTGGTGAAAGACATAAATTCTTTGTGGTTTTCTATTAAAAATGTGATTTTTAATTTGTTTGACAATTTTGTCATGAAATTTGGCACAAAGTAATGAGCCATAATCCAGCTTCGCTTGCAAAGACTGAAATGCTCAGTATAGGTTCAGTTAGCGCAATGAGTAGGTTCATTTCATTGCCATTAACGTGAAATAATTAAACATAAAAATAGGAGCCTGATAAAAATTTGCCAGTCTATAAAAATTACATGACACATGTGAGTGAAATTGTATTAATATTTGCTTTACACTACTAAAGAGTGTTTTTAACTGCCTAAATGCTTCATCAGTATGCTTGAGTGATTTTGATGTGCTAAAATACTAACAGGAAATGTATGTGCGTGTGTGCACATGTGAATCAAGAAATGTTATTTTAGAGACCCTACATCTTAGCTCAGCTTTAATACTCAGAAACGCATCTAGGGGACATAGTTGGATACCCTTAAATGTGTCATATGTTGAATATGCATTATGATTAGATGGGACAGAAGCATCCTGCTTTGATTAGGATATAAATACTGAGTTAGAGTGTTATTCTGGGTCACACTCTGCATGCTTGAATGACTCTCTAACTGTTGAACTTTTCTTGCAAGAAAATAACTATTCAAAATATTTTCTGGCTCTTGTCCCATTTTTGTGCTATTTGTCCCTAATTTTCCTATGTTATCATATCATATTTATCATGATCGTGATTGTGTTTTTTTTGAATATGTTAAATTACAAATATATTTGGACAGACGTTTTTGAAAAAAAAGGTCTCTGATTAGCCTTAGTTCTACCAGAATCATTGATAAAACCCTCTAATACTTTTTTTTACTTTCTGTAGAACAGATAAACATTATCATACGTTTGTATATATTATATTAAAATTACTTTAACACAGTAAAACTAATGTCACATAATTAAAACTTCTTTTGAGTTCTCCTTATAGTGCAACTCTCTGTCCTGGCGGAAGAGGAAAAGAGATGAATCAGAAGCGGGTCAGAAACATGAAAGCATGGTGATTAGGAAGATATGCCCAGAGAACAATCCAACTGAGGAAAAGAGCCTTTCAAGGTTCAAAACTGGAGAATGAGAGGAAGCTCTTGAGCTTCTCTGTAGCCTTTCTGAGATTTTGGTAGCCATAATAGGTTTATAGGGTAGAAAATAATAATAATAATAATAATAATAATAATAATAATGTTTTAGTTACATAATATAGTTTGTCTGCACAAGTATAAAATCAGGGAAATCATGTAATTACCCACTAATTCCATTTATTGAGTCTGATGTATCACATTATCCTCCTTTGCATGAGCTTGTTCACCAAAGGGAGGTGTAAAAACATACAGTATTCCTTTGACTGAGACTTTCGATATTTATTGAAATAAATTGCATAAGTCAAAATTGACGACCAAGGCCTCTCATTCTCAGGCTCCTAGTAGTAGTTCCTGATTTTTTCATTCGTCTTCGGAGGCCAGGTCCTCCTTTAGAGAGTTTGGATGAACCGCACAAGTGTATTCACCTCTCTCATTGTGGCCTCCTGGCTCAGATCTTAAATGTTCCGCCGCATACTTTTTAGGTCGAGTCTTTATGACAGACACTTCCCCAGACACTCTGCGCATTTCAGCCTTTAGAGTTCGAGAAAAAATCTGAGGGTCATGTGAGCATGGCCCGTTTATGACAGCCGTCGAAGCCCCCACTCTTGGTGTGGTGAGCCAGCCCAACAGAACATTTGGATGTCTTCCTGCTATAGAGGCTTCTGCCACTCCCACACGGGTGGACTCCCACACGATGCGGGCACGTCTGTCCCCCGCACGTGTGCAGTCATTACAAACCTGTCTGAGCCAGTTCAGGGTGGGATGTCTAGTCCACATAGGTTTATGTCTCAGACTGTTGGGTCTTTCCCAGGTTGTTTCAGTTGCAGGTTGTTTCCCTGGTTTCCCGTTTCATGCAAGGGTCATGACGGCTTAGGTCTTTCCGCCCTGCACGAGTCCCTTATAGGGACTTATCTATTGTTCTGAAAGGCCTGGCAGGCCATCCATTTGAGCTGTTGGAGTCTGTGTCAGAGAAAGACACAGACCCTCAAGATGGTTCTTTTGGTGGCTTTATCCTCCCTGAGGAGAGTATAGGGGATCTGTGGGCTCTTTCCATCAGCCCATTGTGTCTGGACTACTGAAGTTTACAGAGTGGAGCACCACCTTCAAGGTTCTTATAGAGAGACAGTGTCCAAATCCAGAAGACATGCTGTTCTATTTGCAGAAGTATATTGATGGTGAAGCAAGATCAGTTCTGGAAGGCAGTTTTTATAGGAAAGATGAACAAGCCTATCAGCAAGCTTAGGAGAAGTTGAATGCCAGATATGGTCACTCTTTTGTGGTGCAATGTGCCCTCAGAGAGAAACTTAATAAGTTGCCTAAAATTGGTGCATCAGAGTACATCAAGCTAAGAGAGTTTAGGAGCTTCCTGCAATCGTGTAGTGATGCTATGCCACACATCAAGGGACTTCAGGTTCTGAATGACTGTGAGGAGAACCAGCGGATACCGGATTAAAAAGTCTAGTAAACTGAGCACACTGGCGTGTAACGCAAATTCAGTTAAATGTATGTTCTGTGGAGAAGGTCATTCTGTCTATAAATGTCAAAAACTAATGGAAAGTGCTGTGGAGGAAAAGAGAAAGTTTGTCATGGAAAATAAGTTGTGCTTTGCATGCTTGAGAAAGGGACATGGCTCCAAAGACAAGAAACAGGGCCATATGTGCTGTATGCAAGAAGCACCACCCAACTCCAGTGCATGAAGATTGTCAGCCAGGACCTGACTCGCCTTTACAGTTTTGCAGGCTGAAGAGAGTACATCCTCCCTATCATGCTATGTAAATACAGGAGAAGGTGGTACAACATCCATGATTGTTCCAGTATGGCTGTCTTCATCTAACTTCAACTGAAACCTTTGTATGCCTTATTGGAAACTCAGAGTAGTCACACATTTGTTGTTCAGGAAGTGTGCAAAAGTTTACGGGCATTAATGGAACGGTTAAAACTAAAGCTTTCCACTATGATGGGAAAAGACTCCATTGTGGAGAGTCAGAGAGTCCGTGGCCTTAGAGTTATAGAGGGTTTTTTTCAGACAGCCCTATTTGCTTGCCTTCCATTTATACAAGGGACTTTATTCCTTCTGAGCGCACACACATTCCCACCTGTGAAACAGCTAAAAGGTGGAGACATCTATAAGTAATTGCTGATGAAATGCCTGCAAGAATGGATTGTGGAGTAGGTCTTTTAATTGGTTACGATTTCTCCAGAGCACTGGCACCTCGACAGGTAAACACTGGCGGAGATGAAGAGCCTTATCCCATCAAGACTGACCTGGGGTGGAGTATCATAGGAGGCACTCCACAGCGTGTGAATTCCAAGTATGTGATGGGTCTGTGCCACCGCATGTTAGTCAGGGAGCTTCCCCCAGTGACACCTGTTGTTATCAGAGCATTTGAGCTGGATTTTGCAGATACTCAGGCAGGAGAAAAGGGTATGTCACAGGACGATGTTCAGTTTCTGCAGGTTGGAAAAGAAGGTATCCATCAGAATAAATGTGACCATCTTGAGATGCCCCTTCCTTACAAAACACGTTACTGCCTTCCAACCCATAAGAAGCTTGTGTTAGTACAGCTGAAGCACCTTAAAGGAAAACTGGACAAGGATCCTCAAATCTTTGATTGTTCAGCCAAGTATGAAAGTACTGCTTTGAATGACAATCAATTGACTGAGCTTGATCTTGCCAATTGGCTGATTGTAGTGCTTTGCCATTTCCGTAAATATCCAATCACTAGCATGTGTGAGATGAAGAAAATGTTTCGTAGATTTCATGTCATTAGAGAAGACCAGGACTACTTGTGTTTCTTGTGGTGGGCAAATGGAGCTATAGACACACAGTCCAGAGAATATCGTATGAAAGTGCACTTCTTTGGAGCGTCATTCTCTCCAGGTTGTGACCATTGTGGCCTGAAGTACCTTGCCAGCATGAATGAGAAGGTGGCAAACAAGCTGATAAAAGAAGTTCAAGCTGTGTGTGCTAAGGAAAAGCTGCATCTTCACAAATGTATTTCCAACAGCAGAGAGGTGCTGGAGTCTATCACTGTGTGCGACCACACTGCTGAGGTGAAGAATGTTGATTTTTCATCATGAGTATCTTCTAGTACAGGGGTGGCGAACTCCGGTCCTGGAGAGCCGCAGCCCTGCAGAGTTCAGCTCCAACCCTAATTAAAACTCACCTGCCTGTAGCTTTCCTAGTAACCCTTTAGACCTTGCTTAGCTTGTTCAGGTTCGTTTGATTAGGGTTGAAGCAAAACTCTGCAGGGCTGCAGCTCTCCTGGACCGACGTTCGCCACCCCTGTTCTAGTACATAATGTCTTGGCAGGAGCAGAGTACACTGTAGAGAGTGATATTTCCACCTTTAATGTAAAACTTAATGAGAAACCTTCCACACAATGTGGAATTCTCTCCACTGTGGCTTCAGTTTATGTTCTTTTGGGATTCTTGGCTCCAGTCGTCACATCTGTCAGCCAAGGTGGGAGAGAGTTGGCTGAATGATCTACCCAGTCTAGGGAAAATACAGATCCCAAGATGCTAAATACCTCTAAACCTTGAGAAGATCCTGAGAACTGAATTCTATCACTTTTCCAATGGTAGCAGTCAAGGTTATGGTTAGTGCTCCTATATCATATGGGTGCAGAAAGCCACAATACAGATGGGAGATCAGGAGTTGTGAAAAAGTGGTAAATTGTTGAACGTATCAACATTAATAGTTTTTGTAGTCAAAAGTTGGAACATAAATTGCCCTTTATTAAATCTAGTTCACATGTTGATTTGTATTGTGATTAACATTGTTCAATATTGAAATGTGATATGTGGTGAACGATTTGTTCATTTTATCTGAAGAGTGTATAATTATGAATTATAGGGTTGAGTTATGATGTTTGATGTCATGTCCTGTGTTGATTCCTGAAAATTTCCATTGATTAGTTGATAGTTTGCATTCTGTATGTTTTTAAATAAGTTAAAAGTAATTTGGTGAAAGTGTAGCTGGCGCTGATAGGTCAGTTATGGGTTATGATTGATGTATTTGCGGTTTGAGGTGTTAATGTTTATATTGTGTACTTTTTCATGACTTCACAATTTAAATGTGTATTTCTGTGTATGTGTGTCAATTTTATAATTTTGTTGGTATTGTATTTATTTTTGTTGTAGTCCTAAGTTTGACCAAGTTGAATGTCACGTGACCCTTCTTGATTAATTTAACCTGGAAGTGATAGCACAAACTGAATGACCAGACTTGAATTCAGACACACATGTTAGAGCTCCTCACCATTCTACTGCTGGTTACCAGGCTAAAACGGTAAATGTGTTAATGTTTTGTATATTTCTTTACTTGCGTTGATGTCCTTTGAATTGTTGTGTGTAAAACTGTGTTTTCCTTGTTTCTATTTGTATGTAGTTTTCATGGTGTTTCATGAATAAAATGTATGGACCTTAAGCGTAGACAGATTAATGACCAGTGAGTGGTTACATATGTAATAGCCTACTGTGTAAGTATTCTATGTATTTTTATACAAATAAGATAAATACAAATCAATATGGAGATACAATTAAGAAATAAACTAATGAAAAAAAAAAATCTTTCTTTTATTATTATATTTTAGCAGTTTGGTCCCATATTGATTGCCTGTATAAAAACCCCTGGTTTACAGCAGGTCTATCTTGTAGGTCTTTTCCTTCATTCCTGGGAATGATAAATATAGGACTTTGGCTGCAATGGATTAAACTGTCTGCCAAATGTCCTCCACCTGAGTCCAAACTGTAGGGTTTACTGTAGTGACCGTAATGTTCTTCCACCCTGTTGCTGACTGATATCCCAATTATTAACAGTTAATCATTAACATGTGTGTGTATATATATATATATATATATATATATATATATATATATATATATATGAAATTGTAACACCACAGAAATTACAAAAATTACTGCAGGTGATGTGAGTGGTAGCGTAATGGTGCCCTCTGGTGGTATGAGGTACTTCATCTGCCTTTTAAAGCAGTGGCTCCCAGCCACGTTCCTGGAGGCCCCCCAACACATGTTTTCCATGTCTCCTTAATCAAACACACCTGATTCAGATCATCAGCTCATTAGTAGCAATTCCAAGACCTGCAATGGGTGTGTCAGACAAAGGAGAGATGCAAAATATGCAGTAGGGCCTCCAGGACTGTGATTGGGAACCACTGTTTTAGAGCGTCTGTAATACACTTTATGGAACACTTTTTTGCAATGCTTGAGGATCTTGAAAGAACACTATAGTTTAGTTCTTCTGAAAATATATATATATAAGAATATATAAAAATTATGTAAGCCTATTTAATACATTTATATAGTCCAACAGTTTCTTTTTTTTTTTTTTTAAGTTTTAAGTGGTCTTAAGGATTAGATTCAAATGAGAACAGAGAAAATGCACGAAAAATAATTTTATTATTGTGATAAATTCCTTACAAGAACACAGAAGTTATGACATTCATTTAGTAAATGAATGTAACTTACTTTTCCACACAAGTTTTTGAGAACATACAGAGCATATTACAGAGTCAGTGTGTGTAAGTACAGCATGAGCAAGGAAGCCATCAGACTTGGTAAACTGGAACTCAGGAAACTGGAAGACGATTCTTCAATCAAGCTTTAGACAGAAAAAGAAATTTCAGATCAGTAAGTTTATTTTGGATTGTTTATCACAAATTATAATTTTTTTATACAGTTAAACTAATCTTTATTGATCGCTTACCTGGCAAAGTCAATGCAATTAGAAGAACTATGATTGCCAAAATGTGTTAAGGTGATCTCTTTAAACTTATCATTGCTATTGCTAACAGACCCGATGTCCATAACTGTAAAAACTTCAGTGGGTGATATTAGCAGCTCAATTTCCTCTGTATCACATTCATAATCTTCAAGGCTGATCACAGAACAGGAAGTGATGTTGAAAACAGTCCCAGTGCCGTCATCACGAACTGCATCTTCAGTTACATCAGTCAATTGTAGTTTTGCTGGAAAAAAACTGTTGTTTTGTTAAGCTCTGTCTCCAGGAGACCTCCAGGTTTTGTGACCATTTGCAGCATTTCTTTCCGACAGTTCTGGAATGAGTAATCAGCAACTTCAGAAAACATGCTCATTTGTATCGCTTCTCCATCTATTTGGACCACAGTCTGAAAGCACAATTTAGAATCACCGCAAAAAAAACAAAAAAAAAAACAAAGACTTATAAGCTTCACAAAATTTGATGAGTTTTCCAAGTTAAACAGTTCAAAGTAGTGATGATAAGTGTGAGCGCTTACAGTGTATAAGAGCACCAAGAGAAAAACAGGAAACCTCAAACCTCCCATTGCATTAGTTGACGTATGTGCACAAATCTGGACAAAGACAATACCATGAAAAACAGGCTACAAATAAAGATGGTGAATACAAGCGCACCAAACAAATAAGAAAATGTATATATAATCTTATCCAAAACAAATGGAACAAAAGCACAAACCCATAAAGAAAACTGCATGATGAAAATTAACTTGAAGTACTAATCAAGATATCTCAAAAATAACTGTTGTGCAGGATGCATTTAATTTGGTCAGAAACATTCACCTAAAACCAGTGGCTGTAAAAAAAAAAAAAAAAAAAAAAAAAAACTTAAACCAAAAAAGGTAGCACTCACCATTCAAAGATGCCGGGTATTTTTAAGGCGAGCAAAAGGAAATGGTTAGAATTGCATGGTGTTCACAACTTATCAGGGGCCTTATCACTCCGCCTTTTCCTTGGTGCATTTCTCTTGCTACATTGATCAGCAGTGAGAAAACCCATAAAGCATATTACCGTTTTTTTTTTTTGTTTTTTGTTTTTTTTTTTTAAATGTTTACACACAGTGTTTGAAACTATGGCTCCAACTCTACACACAAAACACACACAACATGCAAAACTTCACACACATCTTGCAAAAACAAATACTTCTTTGAAAACTATTTTAATTCTTCTAAAAATTGTGTTTTTGTATAGTAACTCTACACACAAATGTGAAAAATGTAAAACACTACTCTTGTGTGTCTTTTGCTTGTTCAGAGTGCAGTGGAGTGCACAGGAGTTTGTCACAGCACTCACACATGCATATGCACATACACACTATACAGTATGTATGTACAACTGATGAAATTTACACAGTTATGCAACTGAACTGAATCAATACTGAACTGACTTGAGCTGTATATAGTTTTTTTTTTTTTTTTTTATAATTACTTTCTTAAGCACGTTTTTTTAAAAAAGAAAACAAGGCTCATTTTGTCAAAACGCTACACACAATTCACACATCTACACACACTAGTAGCAGAACATCTCAGGTCTTTTGCAAAACAAAACACTTGATTTAAAACCCAGTTTTGGTACCGTATGGCACACACATTATTCATACAGTCGGATTCTGTTTGAACCACTTACACACTGCTGTGCTCAATCTTAAACACTTGTAACATTTCTACCTTTCTAATGATACAGTCTGGGATTAATTTTTTTCTTTTCTTTTTTTTTTTTTTTTGAGATATGGTTAAAGAACATGAACATATTGCCCAAACACAACTCACAAGACAAGTACTGCACCCTAATGAAAGTATTTATTTCTCACAACATAGTAAAATCCTTCACTACTTTATTGCAATTAGGCTGCATTTTGCACTGAAAATCGGAACATATTCTAAATACAACACAGTACATAAACTTTTGTGGAGACAAAAAAAAACACCTTGGTATCATCTCTTTGTGTAACTGAATATGGCCTAAACAGATTCAGCAAATTTAATACAGATCAAGGAATATGGACGATTACCTGATTAAGCAGTAATCAGTGAGCAGGGCATAAGACACAGAATAGCGTCACGTTCCAGGTCGGGTGATGATCCTGTCAACTACAGCTCAAAGTATAATCTATGGCTGTGTTCAAAATGCCATACTATCACACTACTGTTACGATTTCTGCAGTATGTATACTGTGCATAGTATGCAATAGTATGCATGGAATACCCGGATGACCTACTATATTTGCCAGAATCTGCTAAATTTAACTCAAGTACACTGAAATCAGTATAGAAGTTGTGTTTGGAATGGCGTACTACCATACAACTCCTTCTATATTGCAGTATGCTATGTGTATACTGTGAATGCACAGAATGCCTGGATTACCTGCTACATTTGCTGAAATTTGATGTATGCATCTGAAGACACTGCATGGGATACTGTTTCCCAGAATGCAATGCACTCCATGTGACGTTTCATCTTCAAACGTGTGAATGAACTGGAGGCGGGGATAGTAATTATAAATGTAAAACATGTATATGTACATTTAAACAATGTAAATAATGTAAATCTCAAATTGTCGCTGTGTATCTAAAAACAATATCATTAGTAGGGCATAAATTGTACTTTAATCTCTAGAGCGCATTTCTGATCAAGTAAAATGACATCACCTTTATCTCTATAGCGCTTTATACAGTACTGATTGTTTCAAATATATTAAATAATAATAATATTGGAGTAATATAATATATAAATAACATATAAATAAACATTATTTGTATTTACTCTAAGGACAAATAGACCAATTTGTTGGCAGAGGCTATTTACATTAACTCCACCCATCAATGTTTGGCTGCGATAAACCCTATCAATGCCTGGCTGCGATAAACAGCACTGCAAAATACACGTGTTTCCCTATCTGTTGTACACTCCGCGTTGTGTCGAGTGTAGAGTGTACGATACTAGGGGTCACCCTTGGGAGCCCAAACACCTCTGACAGTTTTGAGAAAAGGCCAATGAAATTGGGTGTGCAGATTTTGCATAGCTGGCCACGCCCCGGACATCCAGGTATAAGTAGGGCAGCGTATGCTCTGCTCACTCATTCTGTTTTTCGGAGCCGATTGCAGCGTCTCTGCGTGAGAAGCGGCATCAGTCACCTCTTCATCGTTGGATCTACGGCACGGGCAGCAGTCTCTCCCTTCTATAACACAGCTAAGTGTTGTGAGAGTTCCCCTGGTTGCCTCGACGGCGATCTACAAGAGAAGATTCTCTTCTAAACAGAGCAAATTTTCTCTAAAAGAGCTACACGGTACAGTTAGTGTGTTTCATTATGCCTTTCCGTCCGTGTCCTTCTGGTTGCGGTTTCCACCTTTCCTCGAAAGATCGGCACGATCGCTGTATTCAGTGTTTGGGGCGTGAGCATGCTGATGCAGCGTTCGCCGACGGTGGTTGTCTACCTTGCGAGGACATGCCCTTGAGCTCGCTCCCCTCGAGAGCCGCGTTCTTTACGAAGAAGCCGTGGCTCACCTCAACTGCTTCCCGCTCCAGTCCTTCTACATCCAGGTACGAGGCCACAGCGATGTGCGTTGAGGGAGAGCAGGGGGAAATGAGCGATGTTTTGCCGGGTACTTCCCCGCAGACCGCTCGTCCTGCGTGCTCACCGGTCGAGCTTTCAGACGATTTTGACAGTACGGACTGGATCTTTTGTTCAAAGCTCCTGCTGAGGAACAGGGGGTTTCTGCAGCATCGGAGGGAGGGCGTGAGTCGTCAGAAGCTGACGTCTTGTCTGAACTCGCCGCCCTGCCGGCCGAGTCTCAGTCAGTGGCGGATGCTGAAATGGCCACCGCACTTCAACGGGCAGCCGAGCCTTCTAGACTGGATGATTGGTTCCTGGGTAACAACCGTGACTCCAGGCCATGCTCATCCCCGGTTCCTTTCTTGCTGGAAGTGCACGAGGAGTTGACAAAATCGTGGAAGGCCCCTCTTTCGGCTAGAGAACAATATACCAACTCCTTGTCCCTCACCACCCTCGAAGGTGGTCCAGCGAGGGGGTATAAGGAGGTCCCCCAGGTGGAGAGAGCGATTGCAATGCACCTTTGCCCGCAAAATGCAGAGACTCCCGTCCAGGGCTTGTAAGTTTTCTTCCGCTCTCGTAGCGAAGGCTTACACGGCCTCTGGTCAAGCTGCGTCCGCCCTGCATGCCATGGCTATCCTGCAAGTCTATCAAGCCAAGGTACTCAAAGATCTGCACGAGGGTGTTCCCGACCCAGAGCTACTGCAGGAGCTGTGTTCTGCAACCGACTATGCTCTACGGGCTACGAAGGTCACAGCGCAGGCCCTGGGGAGGGTGATGTCCACCATGGTGGTCCAGGAGGCTAAACCTGTGGTTAAACCTGGCCGAAAAGCGAGACGCTGAGAAACACTTTCTTGACGTTCCCATTTCCCAGGCTGGTCTCTTTGGTGAAACTGTGGAGGAGTTTGCGCAGCAGTTCTCCACAGTAAAGAAGCAGACGGAGGCCATCAAACACATCCTGCCTCGACGTGTAGCGAGCGCCAGCCCAGCTCCACCGAGGCAGTAGCCCCCACCTGCTCCACGCCGAGGGAGGCACACTGTGAGAGCAGCTCAGGCCCTGCTGCAGGCCAGTCCTGCAGCTAGACCCGCCCAGCGGTCCAGCTCTCGCAGGAAGGTGGCACCGCCAGCCCGTCCACAGGCCACAAAGAACCCTCGTCAGGCTTCAAAGCATTCCTGAGATGGGCAGCCCAGGGAAGGAGGATCATTTGACCTGTCCGAGTCCACACTCGACGAGGGGACAAGCGCTGGATTCGACTCCATCTCGACCACATGGTCAATAAAAGAGCAATTTCCTTCTTCTCTGGGCACTATTCTCAGCGTTTCCGACCCTCTTTATGACAGCCGGACACTGTTTCCTCCAATCAGAACATGCGGTCACACACCTCTTGTGTTCCCCCATGCTCTGAAACAGCGAGTTCGTTCAGACGATCCCCCCCGTCAGGGGGATCCTCTGTTTGGTTCCCATCACACGAACTCGCAGGGTAAAACAGCCAGTGGTCTTCATGGGGCTTCTTACCTCCAGCCGCAGGCTGTTTTTCCAGCCACAGTTCCCCCACTCCAGGTATGTTGGGTGTGACTCCTTTGAAACCCCTAGCGGTGAATTTTTTAGATTGGCTGAACCTCCCCAATCCTTCCCGCTGACTTCTCAGGACCATTCGACTCGACTATGCGATTCATTTCGCGAGACGCCTGCCCAAGTTCCGTGGCGTTCTCTCTACCTCAGTTCGGGGCAAGAACGCTGCGGTCCTTCATGCGGAGATCGCAGTCCTTCTGGTGAAGATTGTGATAGAGACTGTCCCCTCAGCCGAAATGAAGAAGGGGTTTTGGAGCCCCTACTTCATTGTACCCAAGAAGGGTGGTGGGCTCAGGCCAATCTTAGATCTGAGAGTTTTGAATTGGAACCTGCTCAAGCTCCCCTTCAAAATGTTAACCCTCAAACACATTCTTACGTGTGTCAGAGATCAAGATTGGTTTGGTACTTTCATGTCTCGATTCTTCCAAGACACAGGCCATTCCTACGGTTTGCCTTTGAAGGTCGGGCTTCCCCTAGGCGGCTGTATGACCAAAAATGGCGCATTTTTGTGAACTGGTGTTCTTCCCGAGGGAAGGACCCACGGAGATGTGGTATCGAATCTGTGCTATCCTTCCTCCAAGGAGGCCTGGATAGGGACCTATCTGCCTCGATCCTCAAGGTCCATGTGGCCGCTATATCAGCCAATCATGACCTAGTGGAAGGCAGATCGGTGGGGAAGCATGATTTGGTTATCAGATTTCTTATAGGCGCCCGGAGGCTGAACCCTCCTCGGCCACATTTTATCCCCTCTTGGGATCTCGCTGTGGTCCTTCAGGCCTTACAGCAAGACCCATTTGAGCCCCTTCAGTCAGTCAAACTTAACGCCCTCTCCTTAAAGACGGCCCTCCTGACTGCGCTCAGTTCTGTCAAAAGAGTGGAAGCCCTCCAAGCCCTCTCCGTTAACAGTTTGTGCCTAGAATTTGGGCCAGCGGATTCTCACGTTGTCTTGAGACCCCGGCCTGGATACGTGCCCAAGGTACCCACCACTTCCTTCAGAGATCAGGTGGTGACCCTGCAAGCCATTCCTTCTCAGGAAGATGATCCCAACCTGACCTTATTATGTCCAGTCCATGCCCTGCGCATTTACTTGGAACGTACTCAGCCCTTCAGACGTTCCGAACAGCTCTTTGTCAGTTATGGAGGACAGCAGAAGGGGAAGACTGTCTCCAAACAAAGGATCTCCCACTGGCTTGTGGATGCGATCCGTATGGCCTACCAGGCCAGAGGCTTACCCTGCCCACTGGGAGTGAGAGCCCACTCGACCAGGGGAGTCGCTGCCTCGGCAGCTCTTGCGAATGGGGCCTCTTTAACAGACATCTGCAGAGCTACAGGTTGGGCTACACCTAACACATTCACCAGATTTTACAACCTGCGTGTGGAACCAGTATCTGCTAGAGTCTTGAACGCAAGCTCTTCGACTCAGCAATCTGGTTTGGTGTAGAGTTTGCTCAAGCGCTTCCCCTCACGGTGATTACGCTTCTCTAAGTTTCAGTAGGTTTCCTGACGTGAAGCCTGGACATCTCCTCCATCACTTGGCTTTAGAGGAGAAACTCGCTACAAGAATCCAACACAAGGTATGATTACTTTTGCTATCTCTTGGTTGGATTTGTGCCCCCATATGTAGTGGCTACTCATGTGGCCCCATGTGTGTAATTTCCACCTATAACTCTCTGTGGTGCGGTGTTTCCCCTGAGACATGCTTGTCTCTAGGCTCTGAGGTTGGTAGTCTCCCCTAGGGTGGGGCCTACCTCAGGTCCCTTCACTAATATGTTCACTTTATACCCCCCCCTCTGGGCAGGTTGTGATCTCCGTAGTGCCTTTTTCCTACGGGAAACAGTCACTTTCCCAATGTTCTCAAGACATTCAGCCGCACTGAGGAAAGGCCCGGCTGCAGGATACTGCTGTGACAGGTCAGTTCTTCGACGTTGGAAGGTCACGAGGAGGTGAGCTACACTTATGTTAACACATTAGCTTGTTACTATCTGCACTGAGGCACTTGTGACGTGGTCAGAGTTGTGGCGTGCTTATATAGGGACCCCTAGTGTCGTGCACTCGACACAACACGGAGTGTACGACAGATAGGGAACGTCTCGGTCACGTATGGTAACCCTCGTTCCCTGATGGAGGGAACGGAGACATTGTGTTCTCCATGCCACAGCTCTGGACCACCTCTGAGTGAGTTGAGACACTTCGATTCCTCAGAACAGAACGAGTGAGCAGAGCATATGCTGCCCTACTTATACCCGGATGTCCGGAACGTGGCCAGCTATGCAAAATCTGCACACCCAATTTCATTGGCCTTTTCTCAAAACTGTCAGAGGTGTTTGGGCTCCCAAGGGCGACCCCTAGTGTCGTACACTCGACACAACGTCTCCGTTCTCTCCATCAGGGAATGAGGGTTACCATACGTAACCGAGACATTTCATGCCACATCAGTGGCACAGTGAGTAAAAGATGGGTGAGTTGTGCTTTTGATGCAGTCGACCTGTGTTCGAATCCGCCTTTTGTCAAACTTGTGCTTCTCTTTTTCCCATCACACGCCAGATCAGAAAGGCATTTACTTTCAATAAAAATAAAGTAAATATTTGAAAAGTGAAAATAAAACGCCTATACTACAGTGTTATTAGGTATGCTTAGCTGTAGGTGTAGGGAGGTCCCAATAAAGTGGCATTCATCTAATAAAATTTATATATATGATCATTTACACTCAATATGTTATTGTATACTGTTTAATAATGGGGTCATTCTATAATTGTGGAGCTGCACAAGCTTATGGCGATTAGACCTGCCAAAGCCTGCCAGAATGGGCGGGGCATCTGTCTATATAAGCGGGCATTTTGCGGTAGGATCCTCAGATTATTCTCCTTCAGCGACGACTCTATATCTTCAATCTACGAGACTCAAGCTTTTGAGATCAAGCTTTCGCCGTGAACTAGCCTCGCAGCGGATCAAGACCTCTTCCTGCACGGCTGACTTCGCTGCTTCCCCGCTGCCTTCAGCGTCTGCAGCAGCTGCGGTCTCCTGCCACTATCCGGCAATTCTAATCAACCTTTTTTCTAAAGAGCAAATTTTTAAACGCCGTTGTTTCAAAAATGCCATTTCTGTCACTCATGCAGGGCTCCCCTGCACGCCACTGATGGTCACGCCTGGGCACCGCCCATACTAAAGCTGCACTCACTGAGACGAAATGTCCTCTATCTGTGCTTGCGGATAGCTTTCTTTTCAGAGAGCGACTCCGCCCATCATGCCCTCCCGCTTTCTTCCTCCCACGAGCCTGTGAGGAAAAAGTGGCAGGGCAGAGGAAC
Organism: Cirrhinus mrigala; assembly: GCA_036247105.1. Lineage (NCBI taxonomy): Eukaryota > Metazoa > Chordata > Actinopteri > Cypriniformes > Cyprinidae > Cirrhinus > Cirrhinus mrigala. Next base: position 44,008,853 of record CM070007.1, on the reverse strand, counting down.
TCAGCACTCGGTGACGAGTGAGCCTATGCCAGCTAAGCCCCCGCGTGCCTCACTCTCTCCACCCTCATATCCATCAACAGTGCCGAAGAAAAGGGTACGACAAGCTGCCTCTGCCAGATGAGTCATTGGCTGCGAATCTCTGCCCACCCACAGTCTAAGCCATGTAGGATGACTTCAGCCCTCGCTGGACAAGCCTATTCATCAGTTGGACAAGTGGCCTCGGCGCTTCATTCCATGGCGGTCCTCAAGATTTTCCAATCCAAACTCCTCTAAGACATGGATGAGTCTTAAAAAACTGCGCAGCATGACCAACCTGGCCCTACGTGCCACCAAGATGACGGCTCAAGCAATTGGCAGGTCCATGGCCAACCTGCATCGTCCCATCACCATCCCTTCATGGGATCTACCCACAGTGTTGAGTGCACATTTTCAAACTCCAACTGGTGCTTTTCAACTATTTTTAAATAGAATTACTAAAATCATGAAGGTCCAGCCCGAAACCAAGACCGCAGTGGATTAGAGCAAATCAGCTAATAGAAGACGAGTCTGGGCAAGGATGGAGTCGCAATTCGAGAAGATTTCTTCCCTTGCTGTCCTGTCAGGGAGGACATTGCCCGTAATGTGGACAAAGTGGCCATATGTAGCTATACTAATAAATACTTTGTCTTGTGTGTTGTGTTTGGTCAATATATTCATGTTCTTTAACAAAATCTCAAAAAAAAAAAAAAAAAAAAGACAAAGCCCAGACTGTATCATTAGAAAGGTAGAAATGTTACAAGTGTTTAAGATTGAGCACAGCAGTGTGTAAGTGGTTCAAACTGAATCTGACTGTATGAACCATGTGTGTGCTATATAGTACCAAAACTGGGTTTTGTTAAATATTGTAAAGTGTTGAATGAAATGTTTCATTTTGCAAAAGATCTGAGATGTTCCACTACTTGTGTGTGTAGATCAGTAAATTGTGCGTAGTGTTTTGACAAAATGAGCCTTGTTTTTAAAATCATGTTTAATAGTTTGGGAATTGAGGATACTAATACTTTTAAGTTTTGCAAGCAAAATTGTTGTCCAATCTGGCTTGAGAAAAAAACTTAAGATGCTTAACAGTCTGTGATTGTCATTGTCTGATTTTCCTTTTCATGACATGGTCATACTTTTTCAATAGGAGACAGATCTGGACTGCAGACAGGCCAGTCTAGCACATTCAGTCTGCATCTTCAAAACCACACTGTTGTAGCACATGTGGAATGAGACCTGGCATTGTCTTGATCTAATAATCATGGACTTCCCATGAAAGACATCATCTTGATGGCAGTAAAGTGTCTGTACAATCTCAATACATGCCTCCATTTCAATGGTACCTTCGCACATATTCCAGTCACCAATTCTGCTTGCTCTGCTGCACCCCCATACCATGACAGTCGTTTGCATTTGCATCTGTCACTGATGAACGTCTGGATGGTCCCTTTGGTCTTTGGTCCTGAGAACCTGACGTCCATTTTTCCCAGAAACAAACTCTAACGTGGACTCGTCTGACCATAGCATACATTTCCACCGTCTTTTTGACTATCTGAGATGAGCTCTGGCCCAGAGAGCCCAATGGCATCACTGCATAAAACTGGTGTATAGCTTTCTGCTAGAGTAACAGAAATTCAAGTTGCATTTATTGTTGCAGCTGTAGAATGTGTTGAGTGACAGCAGTTTTTCTGAAGTACTCCTGAGCCCACATGGCTATATTTAACACTGCAGCATGATCCTTATGCAATGCGATCTGAGGGCTCAAAGGTCATCCACATTCACCTGATGTGTCCTGCCTTGCCCTACACAGACTGACATTTCTGTGGATTACCTGAATCTTTTCAGGGAATATTATGTGGGGTAGTTGGTGAAAGACATAAATTCTTTGTGGTTTTCTACTGAAAATGTGATTTTTGATTTGTTTGACACTCTTGTCATGAAATTTGGCACAAAGTGATGAGCCATAATCCAGCTTCGCTTGCAAAGACTGAAATGCTCAGTATAGGTTCAATTAGTGCAATGAGTAGGTTATTTTCATTGCCATTAACGTGAAATAATTGAACATAAAAATAGGAGCCTGATAAAAATTTGCCAGTCAATAAAAATCACATGAAACATGTGAGTGAAATTGTATTATTATTTGCTTTACACTACTAAAGAGTGTTTAACTGTCTAAAAGCTTCATCAGTATGCTTGAGTGATTTTGATGTCCTAAAAGACTAACAGGAAATGTATGTGCGTGTGTGTGTGCACACATGTGAATCAAGAAATGTTATTTTAGAGACCCTACATCTTAGCTTAGCTTTAATACTCAGAAACGCATCTAGGGGACATAGTTGGATACCCTTAAATGTGTCATATGTTGAATATGCATTATGATTAGATGAGATAGAAGCATCCTGCTTTGATTAGGATATAAATACTGAGTTAGAGTGTTATTCTGGGTCGCACTCTGCAACAGTTAGAGAACTTGAATGACTCTCTAACTCTCGAACTTTTTTTGCAAGAAAATAACTATTCAAAATATTTTCTGGCTCTTGTCCCATTTTTGTGCTATTTGTCCCTAATTTTCCTATGTTATCATAACCCAAAATCCAAATTTATTTATCATGATCGTGATTGTGGTTTTTTTGAATATGTTAAATTACAAATATATTTGGACAGACGTTTTTGAAAAATAAGGTCTCTGATTAGCCTTAGTTCTACCAGAATCATTAATAAAACCCTCTAATACTTTTTTTTTTACTTTCTGTAGAAGAGATAAACATTGTCATAGGTTATATATAAATTAAATACTTAACATAGTAAACTAATGTCACATAATTAAAACTTCTTTCGAGTTCTCCTTATAGTGCAACTCTCTGTCCTGGCGGAAGAGGAAAAGAGATGAATCAGAAGCGCGTCAGAAACATGAAAGCATGCTGATTAGAAAGATATGCCCAGAGAACGATCCAACTGAGGAAAAGAGCCTTTCAAGGTTCAAAACTGGAGAATGAAAGGAAGCTCCTAAGCCTCTCTGTAGCCTTTCTGAGATTTTGGTAGCCATAATAGGTTTATAGTGTAGAAAATAATAATAATAATAATAATAATTTTTTAGTTACATAATATAGTTTGTCTGCACAAGTATAAAATCAGGGAAATCATGTAATTACCCACTAATTCCATTTATTGTGTCTGATGTATCACATTATCCTCCTTTGCATGAGCTTGTTCACCAAAAGGAGGTGTAAAAACATACAGTATTCCTTTGACTGAGACTTTCGATATTTATCGAAATAAATTGCATAAGTCAAAATTGCAAAAAATTTCCCAGATTACCCGAATTCAACCTATTGGAACCCTAGGGGAAACAAGGAGACAATTCTGAACTTGAGTATTAGCGTTAAATGAAGGAGACATGCAAAATGTGCGGGAGCAGTGGGCCCCGAGGTCTGGAGTTGAGAACCATTGATTTAACACATTAGATCAACACATTAGACTTTTCTGAAATCCCTAAGAAGTTTTCTAACCACACCAGAAGAAAGAATGTAGATATTATACCCAGAGGAGACATGTCACACCTATTAATGTCTTTGTGCCAAAACACTAAAATTCTGCCAACAGCAAGCAATGATTTGATTAACGGATTATTCATTCAGCTATTAAAATTGGGGCTACTCAGGGAAGAAACATTCCTTGCAGGTGAGAAACCCATCATCATATCACACCATTATCTTCTGCTCATGTTTTGTGATACACATCTCGCACCGAGCTCAGCTCCATCCTGGAAGTCATGCCCTCTGTTGCCTTCCAAGCCGTGTAGGGTTACTTCCGCTTTAATCTGAAAATCTTACATGGCCGCTGGGCAGGCCACGGCTATGCTGCATTTTATGGGCATGCTTCAGGCCTATCAAGCAGATGTACTTAAGGAGCTAGATGAGGCTGAAGGCCTTACACCTGGGGCAGTTAAGGAGCTCAGGAGAGCTACGGACTTGTCGCTTAGAGCTACCAAGCATACAGCTCGAGCAGTGGGTAGATCCATGGCAGGTATGTGTGTCAGTTGAGCGCCACCTTTGGCTCACTCTCACTGACATAAAAGAGAAGGACAAGACCTTTCTATTGGACGCTCCCATTTCTAAAGATGCCCTGTTTGAATATGCGGCCACCAGCGTTGCAGAGAAGTTCCGGGCAGCAAAACAGCAGCCTGCCGCCTTTCGACAGCTCATCCCATGCAGGTCCAGAGAGGTAGAGCGTCAACCACTGGCAGTTTGTTCACACTCATCTTCTTTACAGTGCCATCGTGAGGTCCAGCGGAGTGAGCCATCACCTATGGCACCCCCTCATAAGGATTGGGGTCCTAGGTCTCGCCCAAAGGTTCGCTCTCACCAACACAAACGGATAGACCTGAGTTTGACGACCAAGCCCTCTCGTTCTCAGGCTCCTAGTAGTAGTTCCTGATTTTTTCATTCGTCTTCAGAGGCCAGGTCCTCCTTTAGAGAGTTTGGACGAACCGCACGAGTGTATTCGCCTCTCTCATTGTGGCCTCCTGGCTCAGATCTTAAATGTTCTGCCGCATACTTTTTAGGTCGAGTCTTTATGACGGACACTTCCCCAGACACTCTGAGCATTTCAGCCTTTAGAGTTCGCAAAAAAATCTGAGGGTCATGCGAGCATGGCCCGTTTATGACGGCCGTCGAAGCCCCCACTCTTGGTGTGGTGAGCCAGCCCAACAGAACATTTGGATGTCTTCCTGCTATAGAGGCTTCCGCCACTCCCACACGGGTGGACTCCCACACGATGCGGGCACGTCTGTCCCCCACACGTGTGCAGTCATTACAAACCTGTCTGAGCCAGTTCAGGGTGGGATGTCTAGTCCACATAGGTTTATGTCTCAGACTGTTGGGTCTTTCCCAGGTTGTTTCAGTTGGTCATCACCCCTGGTTTCCTGTTTCATGCAAGGGTCATGACGGCTTAGGTCTTTCCACCCTGCACGAGTCCCTTATCTATTGTTCTGAAAGGCCTGGCAGGCCATCCATTTGAGCTGTTGAAGTCTGTGTCAGAGAAAGACACAGACCCTCAAGATGGTTCTTTTGGTGGCTTTATCCTCCCTGAGGAGAGTATAGGGGATCTGCGGGCTCTTTCCATCAACCCATCGTGTCTGGACTACTTACTGCACTCCGACGAACACGAGTCAGCGAGCCCAATAAAGGCCAGGACACAGTGGTTTTGTTGACATATTTACTGAAAGGTGAAATAACATCCCCTTTAGTGGTTTCACTGCAGACATAAGGCATTCACTGTGTGCATTACTCATTGCAACTGCTGTGTTGCGTTATTCTTCTATCAAACTGAACATTTTTGTCTGCAGGTCCAAACAAACCACATGAGAGCACCCTTACAACATGAAATTAATAGCTGCCGCTGAATTCAGGAGCATTCACAACAACAATTCTAACTCGGTTACATCCACAGTACAGGCATTACGGGGGTCAATAACTCTATTTCAACTTCCTGTTCCAGAACCCTTTGTATTTTTTGGTGACCCACTGAAGTTTATAGAGTGGAGCACCGCCTTCAAGGTTCTTATAGAGAGACAGTGTCCAAATCCAGAAGACAAGCTGTTCTATTTGCAGAAGTATATTGATGGTGAAGCAAGATCAGTTCTGGAAGGCAGTTTTTACAGGAAAGATGAACAAGCCTATCAGCAAGCCTGGGGGAAGTTGAATGCCAGATATGGTCACTCTTTTGTGGTGCAATGTGCCCTCAGAGAGAAACTTAATAAGTTGCTTAAGATTGGTGCATCAGAGTACGTCAAGCTAAGAGAGTTGAGGGGCTTCCTGCAATCGTGTAGTGATGCTATGCCACACATCAAGGGACTTCAGGTTCTGAATGACTGTGAGGAGAACCAGCGGATACTGGATTAAAAAGTCTAGTAAACTGAGCACACTGGTGTGTAGCACAAATTCAGTTAAATGTATGTTCTGTGGAGAAGGTCATTCTGTCTATAAATGTCAAAAACTAATGGAAAGTGCTGTGGAGGAAAAGAGAAAGTTTGTCATGGAAAATAAGTTGTGCTTTGCATGCTTGAGAAAGGGGCATGGCTCCGGAGACAAGAAACAGGGCCATATGTGCTGTATGCAAGAAGCACCACCCAACTCCAGTGCATGAAGATTGTCAGCCAGGACCTGAGTCGCCTTTACAGTTTTGCAGGCTGAAGAGAGTACATCCTCCCTATCATGCTATGTGAATACAGGAGAAGGTGGTACAACGTCCATGGTTGTTCCAGTATGGCTGTCTTCATCTAACTTAATTTGAAATTGTTGTATATGCCTTATTGGACACTCAGAGTAGTCACACATTTGTTGTTCAGGAAGTGTGCAAAAGTTTACGGGCATTAATGGAACGGTTAAAACTAAAGCTTTCCACTATGATGGGAAAAGACTCCATTGTGGAGAGTCAGAGAGTCTGTGGCCTTAGAGTTATAGAGGGTTCCCTTCAGACAGCCCTATTTGCTTGCCTTCCGTTTATACAAGGGACTTTATTCCTTTTGAGCGCACACACATTCCCACCTGTGAAACAGCTAAAAGGTGGAGACATCTATAAGTAATTGCTGATGAAATGCCTGGATTGTGGAGTAGGTCTTTTGATTGGTTACGATTTCTCCAGAGCACTGGCACCTCGACAGGTAAACACTGGCGGAGATGAAGAGCCTTATGCCATCAAGACTGACCTGGGGTGGAGTATCATAGGAGGCACTCCACAGCGTGTGAATTCCAAGTATGTGATGGGTCTGTGCCACTGCATGTCAGACAGGGAGCTTCCCCCAGTGACACCTGTTGTTATCAGAGCACTTGAGCTGGATTTTGCAGATACTCAGGCAGGAGAAAAGGGCATGTCACAGGACGATGTTTAGTTTCTGCGGGTTGGAAAAGAAGGTATCCATCAGAATAAATGTGACCATCTTGAGATGCCCCTTCCTTACAAAACACGTTACTGCCTTCCAACCCATAAGAAGCTTGTGTTAGTACAGCTGAAGCACCTTAAAGGAAAACTGGACAAGGATCCTCATATCTTCGATTGTTCAGCCAAGTATGAAGTACTGCTTTGAATGACAATCAATTGACTGAGCTTGATCTTGCCAATTGGCTGATTGTAGTGCTTTGCCATTTCCGTAAATATCCAATCACTAGCATGTGTAAGATGAAGAAAATGTTTCGTAGATTTCATGTCATTAGAGAAGACCAAGACTACTTGCGTTTCTTGTGGTGGGCAAATGGAGCTATAGACACACAGTCTAGAGAATATCATATGAAAGTGCACTTCTATGGAGCGTCACTCTCTCCAGGTTGTGACCATTGTGGCCTGAAGTACCTTGCCAGCATGAATGAGAAGGTGACAAACAAGCTGATAAAAGAAGTTCAAGCTGTGTGTGCTAAGGAAAAGCTGCTTCTTCACAAATGTATTTCCAACAGCAGAGAGGTGCTGGAGTCCATCAGTGTGTGCGACCACACTGCTGAGGTGAAGAATGTTGATTTTTCATCATGACTATCTTCTAGTACAGGGGTGGTGAACTCCGGTCCTGGAGAGCCGCATCCCTGCAGAGTTCAGCTCCGACCCTAATTAAAACTCACCTGCCTGTAGCTTTCTAGTAACCCTTCAGACCTTGCTTAGCTTGTTCAGGTGCATTTGATTAGGGTTGAAGCAAAACTCTGCAGGGCTGCAGCTCTCCTGGGCCGACGTTCGCCACCCCTGTTCTAGTACATAATGTCTTGCCGAGAGCAGAGTACACTGTAGAGAGTGATATTTCCACCTTCAATGTAAAACTTAATGAGAAACCTTCCACACAATGTGGAATTCTCTCCATTGTGGCTTCAGTTTATGTTCTTTTGGGATTCTTGGCTCCAGTCGTCACATCTGTCAGCCAAGGTGGGAGAGAGTTGGCTGAATGATCTACCCAGTCTAGGGAAAATACAGATCCCAAGATGCTTTATACCTCTAAACCTTGAGAAGATCCTGAGAACTGAATTCTATCACTTTTCCAATGGTAGCAGTCAAGGTTATGGTAAGTGCTCCTATATCATATGGGTCCAGAAAGCCACAATACAGATGGGAGATCGGGAGTTGTGAAAAAGTGGTAAATTGTTGAACGTATCAACATTAATAGTTTTTGTAGTCAAAAGTTGGAACATAAATTGCCCTTTATTAAATGTAGTTCACATGTTGATTTGTATTGTGATTAACATTGTTCAATATTGAAATGTGATATGTGGTGAACAGTTTGTTCATTTTGTCTGAAGAGTGTATAATTATGAATTATGGGGTTGAGTTATGATGTTTGATGTCATGTCCTGTGTTGATTCCTGAAAATTTCCATTGATTAGTTGATAGTTTGCATTCTGTATGTTTTTAAATATGTTGAAGGTAATTTGGTGGAAGTGTAGCTAGCGCTGATAGGTCAGTTATGGGTTATGATTGATGTATTTGCGGTTTGAGGTGTTAATGTTTATATTGTGTACTTTTTTATGACTTCACAATTTAAATGTGTGTTTCTGTGTATGTGTGTCAATTTTATAATTTTGTTGGTATTGTATTTATTGTTGTTGTACTCCTAAGTTTGACCAAGTTGAATGTCACGTGACCCTTCTTGATTAATTTAACCTGGAAGTGATAGCACAAACTGAATGACCAGACTTGAATTCAGACACACATTAGAGCTCCTCACCATTCTACTGCTGGTTACCAGGCTAACACGTTAAATGTGTTAATGTTTTGTATATTTCTTTAATTGCGTTGATGTCCTTTGAATTGTTGTGTGTAAAACTGTGTTTTCCTTGTTTTTTTGTATTTGTATGTAGTTTTCATGGTGTTTCATGAATAAAATGTATGGACCTTAAGCGTAGACTGTTTAATGACCAGTGAGTGGTTACATATGTAATAGCCTGCTGTGTAAGTATTCTATGTATTTTTATACAAATAAGATAAATACAAATCAATATGGAGATACAATTAAGAAATAAACTAATGAAAAAAAATCTTTCTTTTATTATTATATTTTAGCAGTTTGGTCCCATATTGATTGCCTGTATGGGATCCAGTTTAAAAACCCCTGATTTACAGCAGGTCTATCTTGTAGGTCTTTTCCTTCATTCCTCGGAATTCCCAGGGATGTGAAGGACTGATAAATATAGGACTTTGGCTGCAATGGATTAAACTGTCTGCCAAATGTCCTCCACCTGAGTCCAAACTGCAGGGTTTACTGTAGTGACCGTAATGTTCTTCCACCCTGTTGCTGACTGATATCCCAATTATTAACAGTTAATCATTAACATGTGTATATATATATATATATATATATATGAAATTGCAACACCACAGAAATTACAAAAATTACTGCAGGTGATGTGAGTGGTAGCGTAATGGTGCCCTCTGGTGGTATGTGGTACTTCATCTGAAAGCATACCTTTTAAAGCAGTGGTTCCCAGCCACGTTCCTGGAGGCCCCCCAACACACATTTTCCATGTCTCCTTAATCAAACACACCTGATTCAGATCATCAGCTCATTAGTAGCGATTCCAAGACCTGCAATGGGTGTGTCAGACAAAGGAGAGATGCAAAATGTGCAGTAGTGGGGGGCCTCCAGGACTGTTGTTAGGAACCACTGTTTTAGAGCGTCTGCAGTACACTTTATGGAACACTTTTTTGCAATGCTTGAGGATTTTGAAAGAACACTACAGTTTAGTTCTACTAAAAAATATATATATAAGAATATATAAAAATTATGTAAGCCTATTTAATACATTTATATAGTCTAACAGTTTTTCTTTTTTTTAAGTTTTAAGTGGTCTTAAGGATTAGATTCAAACGAGAACAGAGAAAATGCACTAAAAATAATTTTATTATTGTGATAAATTACTTCCTTACAAGAAAACAGAAGTTATGACATTCATTAAGTAAGTAAATGTAACTCACTTTTCTACACAAGTTTTTGAGAACATACAGAGTATATTACAGAGTCAGTGTGTGTAAGTACGGCATGAGCAAGGAAGCCATCAGACTTGGTAAACTGGAACTCAGGAAACTGGAAGACGATTCAGGCAAGCTTTAGACAGAAAAAAACATTTCAGATCAGTAAGTTTATTTTAGATGTGCTCTGTTCATCACAAATTATTATTTTTTATACAATCAAACTAATCTTTACTGCTCTCTCTTACCTGGCAAGGCCAATGCAATCAATGCAATTTTGGCAACCACTGCCAAAATGTGTTAACGTGATCTCTTTATAATTATCATTGCTATTTCTAATAATCCTGATGTCTGTAACTGTAAAAACTTCAGTAGGTGATATTAGCAGCTCAGTTTCCTCTGAATAACATTCATGATCTTCCAGGCTGATCACAGAACAGGAAGTAATGTTGAAAACAGTCCTAAAGTCATCACTGAGAAATGTATCTTCAGTTGCTTCAATATACCGCAGTTTTGCTGGAAAAAAACTCTTAAAACGTACTTTCTCCCCAACATTGGTGCTATATTCATTCTCTGTGCCATAGTACACTGTACGACACTTGTTTTTGCCTATGAGTTGCATGGCATCTGTCAGCAGGAAGAAAAGAGATTTGAAAGGAAACTCATCTTGATAACTTGAACTCCCTCTACTGGTCTTAAGCAACTTCTTGAAGTTTCTATGAAATGAAGGACTCGCTTCTGCATAGCTCTGCAGTGCAGCTATGTGATCCGGTGTAACCTCTGGAATGGCCTTCGTGCATGTTGCATTACTTTGCCACATAGTTTTAAAATCATTATTGTTGTTAAGCTCTGTCTCCAGGAGACCTCCAGGCTTTGTGACCATTTGCAGCATTTCTTACGACAGTTCTGGAATGAGTAATCAGCAATTTCAGAAAACATGCTCATTTGTATCACTTCTCCATCTATCTGGACCACAGTCTGAAAGCACAATTTAGAATCACAGCAAAAAAAAGACTTAAAAAGCTTATAAGCACAAAATTTGATGAGTTTTTCAAGTTAAACAATTCAAAGTAGTGATGATAAATGTGAGCACTTACAGTGTATAAGAGCACCAAGAGAAAAACAGGAAACCTCAAACCTTCCATTGCATTAGTTGACATATGTGCATAAATCTGGACAAAGACAATACCATGAAAAACAGGCTACAAATAAAGTTGGTGAATACAAGCGCACGAAACAAACAAGAAAATATATATATAATCTTATCCAAAACAAATAGAACAAAAGCACAAACCCATAAAGAAAACTGCATGATGAAAATTAACGAAGTACTAATCAAGATACCTCAAAAATAGCTGTTGCGCAGGATGCATTTAATTTTGTTAAAAACATTCACCTTAAACCAAAAAAATAAAAAAAAAGAAAGAAAGAAAACACACAGCTGAAACAGAAAAAGCACTCACCATCTTAAGATGCCTGGTATTTTTACGGTGATTTAAACATGGGGAAAACAAATGGTCCGAACTGCAGGGTGTTCACAACCTGACCAAAAAAAAAAAAAACACATTCCAGGAAAGCTTATCAGGGGCTGTACTCTGCCTTTTCCTTCCTGCCTTTCAATCGCTACATGATCAGCACTGGGCAAAGCCAGAGAGGATAAAAATTTAAGAAGAATCTCAAAGTGGACCATTTTTCAAAAGAGGAAAAATGAAACATAAAAAAATGAAAGGTGGTAAACTAGAAAGTGTTAGCCATGTGTACAGATTTAAAAAAAAAAATAAAATAAAATAAAAAATTCCTTATATTTGAGTCAAAACCTGACAAGTAAAAAATTATACAGGATATATATGGATATATATTTGGGCATATGTTTTCGAAAAATAAGGCCTCTGACTAGCCTTAGTTCTACCGGAATCATGAATAAAACCCTTATACTTATTTTACTTTATGTAGAACAGATAAACGTCATTTATATTTAGGGCATGCTTAAAATGTTTTTTTTAGATTGTAGAATGCTTACATTGACAGTCATTACGTGATTTACATTGCAGAATGCTTATGGAAATAATTGACTAACATAAATATAAAATAAAATTAACGTGAAATTTCTTTAGAGCTCTCCTTATGGTGCAACTCTCTGTCCTGGCAAATGAGGCAAAGAGATGAGTCAGATACGTGTTAGAACGATAAAAGTATGCTGATTATGAAGATATGTTAAAAGAACAATGCAATGGAGAAAGAGAGCCTTACAAGGATCAGAAATGGAGAAGGAGAGGAGGAGCTTAATTGGAAGTCTGGGTGGATCTAAATAGCCGGGAGCAAATACAGAGATTTTATTATTATTATTTTTTTTTTTTTAAAGCAAGGCTTTGAATGAACATGTGAATGAATACTTCTGCAGTCAAATCACTGGCATAATGAATTGTTTTTTTAAATTATAAATAAGTTGAGAAGGATAAGAAGAAGACGACGACGAAGACAAAGAAGAAGAAGAAGAAGAAAAAAAATATTTTTTATTTTTAATGATTTTTTTAAATTATTATTATTACCATTACCATTAGTGTTCTGGAAAGACATTTATCCCCTTTTGGGTGGGTGCTAAAAGACCTGGGCCCTCATTTATCAACAGTGCATATGCACACATCTGAGTGTGTGAATTATTGTGTAAGAACTCAAAGTGTGAGATTATATATAGGAATGTGTGTAAATATAATGACAAAATATAGAACCATTTCTATGCAAAGTTAATAAATGAAGCCCCTGGTCTGGATAATGGATGGGTGCTTGCCCAAGAAAGGTTGAGAACCACTGTGTTACAGGGCAGTCCAAATGAATTCCTTTTGCCAAGTGAAGTCAAGTTTCTCAGGGAATAGGGAGCAGTGAACAGTGAGCTCTGTAGGGACCCTGTCAGTCATAATACAGCTCAGTTCATGGAGCTCTCACCTAATAAGCTGATGATCTGAATCAGGTGTAACAAAATATGCAGAATACCAGGACCCGGAATTGAGAATCACTCCCAGTGGGCAATTGATATCAAACTGACGTCAAATTGACATCAAACATTGACGTCAAAAAACAGGTCAAAAACGTAAATCAAATTGACATCAAAAACTTGAGATCAAAAATTAACGTCAATGACTTCCACACATTTATGTCCTATTCTAGACAACCAAAACAATAACACAACAGTAATAAAAGTAAGAACTATTTTATTTATCAAGATACAATTCCAAAATACAAATGTGAACTGGATTTTATCTCGTGAAGGGACTAGAGTATGTAAATGTAACAAAGCAAAAAAAAGGCTAATTAACAACATACTGTAGATAGACAATGTAGATACACTACCAGTCAAATGGTTTTGAATAGTAAGATTTGTAATGTTTCTTTAAATAATTCTCTTGTGCTTACTAAGCCTGCATTTATTTGATCCAAGTACAGCAAACACAATAAAATTTTGAAATATTTGTACTATTTAAAATAGCTGTTTTCTCTTTGAATATATTTTAAAATGTAATTTATTTCTGTGATTTCAAAGCTGAATTTTTAGCATCATTACTCCAGTCTTAAGTGTCACATTATCCTTCAGAAATCATTCTAATTTTATGATTTGCTGCTCAAAAACACATTATTATTATTATTATTATTATTATTATTATATTATATTATTATGCTGAAAACAGCAAAGTAGAATTTTTTCAGGTTTTTTTGATGAATAGAAAGTTCAGAAGAAAAGCATTTATCTGAAATAGAAATAATCTTTTGTAACATTATGTCTTTGTCATCACTTTGGATCAATTTAATGCATCCTTGCTAAATAAAAGTATTTTCTATAATATAATATAATATAATATAATATAATATAATATATATATATATATATATATATATATATATATATATATATATATATATATATATATATATGACTCCAAGCTTTTGAATGGTGTAGTGTATAATGTTACAAAAGCTTTTTATTTTACATAAATTATATTTCAGATCTTTGGATCTTTCTATTCAACAGAAAATCCAGAAAAAAGTACTCAACTTGAACAGAAAATCAGTTCAGAAAACTCAGTTTCTTGAACAGAAAATCAGTATTTTCAGAATGATTTCTGAAAGATCATGCGACACTGGAGTAATAATGCTGAAAATATAAGCAGATGGTTTAGTATATTGGTAACACATACATTTTCAATAATTTATGTCACATCCTTAACACAAAATGTCACATCCATAATGCTGTATTTGCCAGTATACAGTATTATGATAGCACTATAAATAAAAATAAATAAATAAATAAGTATTTTTGGTAAATTTAATAATCACTCGACTGTTTACCTTCAATTTCAGCATGAGTAAAAAAAAAAATAATAATAATAAAAATAAATTTCTAGTTGAAGTTACAAGTCCACATACAGCAGTTGTGTTCCATGCACAAATCCAACACATCATGGTTCAAAAGATGACATGGATGTGTTTCAAAACCTCATTTAAGAAAAAAAAAATGCTATTTAAACTGAATCAAGCTAATGACAAATTCATAGTACACCATAACTTTACATAAATCCTGATTAAACATACTAATCATTGATGTCAATACAACGTCGATATGACATCAATTAAACGTTTAAAACTTGACGTTGATTTGGCGTACATTGAACGTCAAACATATTGGCCTACATATATATTAAACCAATTTCAGTGCAGGATAACCTCCTATTTTTACCTAATTAACCACCAGAAGAAATTGGCATCCAAGCTGAAATTAAAATTATGCTATAAAGCATCTTGGTCAAATCTTGACTAATATTTGACGTCAAATTGACATCAAAGTGCCCGCTGGGCTGTTTTATGGTGAAAAAAACTAAAATTATCTCTTTGGCATTCTCAAAAGAAATGCCTCTCAACATGTAGGCGTCGAAAGGAACGAGAAAGCAGATGCTTTAGCCAAGAGGACCTTTAAAAATGTTTATAAATATAAATAAATATTCCACTAAGCAAATTTGAAATTAAAGGGGTAGTAAAGGGAATTGCAAGAAAAGTGGGATAAGGAGGTAAAGGGAAGACATTTATACAATAATCAAAGGGAAGAAATATGAGCTGTCTGTGGTCTCCATACTACACTTAATCATTCTTTGTATATTTTTGTAAAACGTGATTCTGTAGCACGTGTAGACAACCAAAGACAGTGGAGCATGTTTTTATATGGTGTGTCAGATACAGAAATAAAATCAAGTAATAGGTAAAAGCTTTGTCACTTCACTTTTTACTAAGATATTTCCTAAAAGATTTCAAGGTATACTACATTTTTGTTTAAAGGCAATAGATCTGTTTCATTTGCTCTATGAATGCTTAACACTCCATCTCAGAAGTTGGGAGAAACAAAGAAGATGAAGAAGATTGGATGGGACAGAGCTACTGCACAAAAGAGCACAAGCAACAGTTAGAATAAGTATAAGAAATGAAAAACACATATTGGAGGAGTTATTTTAATAGTATCCACCTTATTTTTCAATGCAGAAGTAAGCTGTTTTCTGGTAATGTGTTAGATCCCCGGTTCATAATCCGCCATAGGGAAATAATGAGAAGAATATCGAAGTGCAGTAAACGGTAAAACAGTTTGCACTACAAACCAGTGTGTTCATAATTAAGATAATACATTGAAATAATATGGTAAGACACACCAGTTCGCAATTTCAAGCAGCAAAACAAGCTTTTTGTGCAGCTAAAAATAGCTGGAAGTGGATGAGACTGGAAGCCAGACAAAAATTTCTTTACAAATGGCTGCACCCACTCTTATGGGAAAAATAAGGTGGATAGAAAGAGGAGCTCGAATAGGCAATGATCAAAAGAATGAGCTTCGAATGCACGCTAGGGACACCTGCTGGTCGATGCAAATAAGGTGCAGGAAAAATTGTCAGGAGTGTGACAGCGCCAAAATGTTGTACTGGTTCAAAAAGGCTTGACACAACAGCATATACAAACACATATTAAATCAGGGGCGTAGATTTAGGGTGGACGGAGGGGATGTGTCCCCACCAATGTCCAGAGCAAATCTACGCCCTTGTATTAAATGAATGAATAAATGAATGAATTCATTAAAGGAATAGAACTTTGAAGTGTGTATGCTAAGTTTTATAATGTTTCAGAATTTTCTAACTCGGTGCTTATGCTGAACAGAGGGAAATGATGGAGTTATTTAGTGAACGTGATTTATGTGTCGACTAGACAGACGGCAGTTGAAGTGGAAGTTTAAAAACAATATTTCTAGCACTGTCTTCAGACTATGTCGATTCCGCCAAAAGTTGTTTTAATTCCCTCGAAGCACTGCAGTCAAACGAGGAATTAAACGTCACCAATGACGCCACTTAACTAAAACACGACATGCCTTGTTAAGAAGCTCCGACAGGAACTACCTGAAATGTCTGACACAAGCTTCGAAGCTTCGGTATCAGGTGTAACATTAATCAGCGCAGTGATTCAAACCCTTTACCAAAACCTACTAGAGAAGCTATGGAGGGATGTGAGTCCAGCAAGAACGTTTGTCAACACGAGGAACACATCAAATTGAAGAAAGATAAGGATAATGTGGAGCAAGCACGTAGGCCTACGGATTTGGATTCTTTTGTATGCTGGGATTGGTCTGGATGCTGTGATTTTACAGGAATCTGTGATTGTTCTGGAATCTGTGACTGTTTTGGAATCTGTGATGGTTTTCTTTCATCCTGCTGCAGTTTTCTGGCATCATGTTTGGTAGGTTTATGTGACTTAAGTAACATTTAGACTCATCAAAAAAAAAAAAAAAAAAAAAAACTTTTTGCGTGGATTTCAAACAGGACCAACAGGACCAAAACAGAGATTACAGCTCCTGTGGAAATTATTGAATGCAAAACAACACAATCTACAACAAACATTAGGACATTTTTATATTTGTCATAATAGAATGATTGGTAAACTTCACAAAGATATTGTTTTCTGTACATTTACAAAGAGGCTTTGGCTACTTACTTCTAAAAATGCGTTATGCGTTACAAATCAAATAAAAGCTGAACTTCTTTTACAGTAATGTCTGATCATAGCTTTAAATATGTGTGAGAGTGGAAAAGAAACTAAAAATGCACTGGCATAAAAACAAGTCTCACAAGATTCTTGAGCCTCAAAAGGTTTGATGATGTGACTTGAAATGTTATCTAAGACTTTGATTCTGCTTCAGGCAAAACAAAAAAAAATGTTAGTGTGTTGAAATTAAGCAAAGGTTGTGAAGATTTGATCAGACTTTATGCTATTCACTTACATTCTTGAGAACTTTGGCAATCAGGATAATTTTCACTCAGATCAGATCACCATGGCCGGTCGACTGTAATCAGTATATAATAGATGTTAACATGAACATTGTGAAGACGTCTAAAAAGATTCCATAAATACACACCTTGACCTGGGGATATTTTTGTAAAGGATTTCTTTAATAAAAAGAATAAAAACAGGTGACACCTATGTTGTAATTGTCATTTTGAAAATAATACAAATTTTATTTATCAAACAAGAAAGCCTGTAGTTAAAGATGCAGTTTATTAATTGACACTTTGTTAAAATCTGCTCACTTTGGTTACTGTTGCTAACTCAGCAGTACAAATGGTACAGAACATCCTGGAATGGAATGGAATGGAGATTTCCATGCAATGAACTGCCTGAATTTCAGTAAAACATGCTCATAAAATAATTTTTGACTTATCATGGTTGCCAAATGCATGAAACCATCAAAATGTACAAACCATTTAGAAACATCAATGGTTATCATGTGTAATCCATGTTTTATATCAGAAAATAAATATTTTATCTAGTGATGAAAAAAGTAAGCTATGCTGAGTTTTGGTTTGTTTCTGTGATTCGCTCCATAAATTAAAAAGGAACAATACCGCTAAAAAAGCATCCTGTTTTCCTTGATGCTACAAAATATTATTTTTTCTATTGTGTGTATACAAATAAAAGTAAACTATTTACAGTTTCGCTTTTTTCTCATGTGTAATTTTTTTTTTTTTTAACTTAGGCCTCACTAAAATAATTTTTCTTGCCACTCGCCATTCTCAACTTTTCGACGTTGACTAATGCTCTTTTATATGCTAATGATATTAATTAGGGGGTGTTTACAAGGCGGAGATCTGACACCAGTCCCCTGCGCACAATTTCAAGATCATTTGCGAGTTATAAATGTCACATCTGGAAGAGAGGCGTGCGCACGTGTTTTTGTGCGCACGTTCGTTTTCTCTGAATCGCACTTATGCACTTTTGAGAAATGATCTTAGATGAAATTTAGGAAGATTTATACGCAACTTTTTATAAATGAAGCCAATTGAGTCCATTTGTTTCTTTGAATTGCAGCGATCCATTTGCTTTTCTTTTCTTTTCTGTAGCTTTTGGCAGCCTGTAAAAATATACCTCAGGTTTCTTGTCAAATTTCTTTGTACAGTCAATGGCAAAGCTCGTTCTGGTTTTAGAGTGTTCTGTCGCAGCATTCACCCTGAAACCAATGCTGCCACTCAGTCTTTTTGACACTCAGTGGAGTACCTTTGATCTAGGTAACAACATAGTATTAAGAATCAAGCAAACATAAACTTTTGAACTGGGTCATTTTTATAATATCAGCTATTATTCTGTCTTGTGGACTCTAAGCAAATGCCTTTTATGTAAAATATTTTATCTAGGATGGTACTAAATGAAAAATACAACTGTACATGGTGGTTTAAAAAAAAAACCCTGCAACCTGAAACATGCAAATTCTGAAATTCAAACAATATGGGGATAAAAAGCATTATATGAGTCAATGATCAGTTTTTTTCTCCAGTTTTGATGATGAAGAAACAACAACCAGACATGCACATACTTGAAAACAGCACGCAGTTGTGCGCAGAGTGAAATCAGGTTAATGAGCAAAAATCCAATTGCTTTTCCTATTTGGTTTTTTAAAGTGTCCATATCATCACCGTATTTTATGATAATGAAAAAAGTTTGGAAATTAGGATTTTTGGATGAACTATACTTTACACATCGCATTTGTCTATTAAAGGAACTCAATGCATTTAAACTCGATGCAAAAAAAAAAAAAAAAAAAAAATTAAGACTGATGATATTAATCCAAATACAATGTGAATTTAATCATCTAAGATAATTATGTAAAGACAACCCATTGGCAAACTTAACGTTTCATCCAGTTCCTGTTTATTGTCAGTCATTTTTGTCTTCTGCAAATGTATAGTTTTCAACAATTTCAGTAGACACCACATAGTCTTTCAGGCCTGAATAAAATTTGTTACTGTCAAAGCAACACGTTACATCTGAATTTTACTAACAAATGAAAATTTGTGTTCCAAAATTCTAAACAAAAGCACGATAGATCACAAGTCAAAGTTAAATGAAGCACGGTAGTCTCTCTCCCATCTCTTGTCTCGTTCTTCTTTCCTCTTAAGTTCTTTAGCACTGAGTGTTGTTTCTTTCTCTTGTCTCAGTCTTTTCTCTTTATGTATGTGTTGCACTGCCTTAGGATCTTTGGCCTGGAAGTGTGTGACTTTGGGTTGCGGGGCCACTCCATAACCCAAGCCCGCCTGATCTCTCTTTAGTACAGTGCTCACTGGGTTTTTGCGGCCGGAGTGGGCGGGTCCAAGACCAGAAGAGGGGTCCCACCCCAAACGGAGCATCATTTTATAGCTAGCGCTAGAAGAGGGCAGGCAGTATTGAGGGGTGGCTGGGGGACGGAGCTCACTGAACTGATGCAGTGTGGACCTGTTGTGTGTTTCAGTGCTGTCTGTGTAATGCACAGCACACACATTACACCACTGAGAACTGACACTGTGGAAACACAAAGACACACATTACACACATGTCATTCTCAGATCTGTTTAAGTTGGTGAAAACTAGACTTATTAGATGGAACAGCATTTCTGAGAAAAATATACTCTGATAAAAGGCACAGCAATAATGATAACTGCAATATTTATAAAAGAATAATTCACCCATCATTAAGAAGTTTTTAACTTCAAATCACTGCTTCCGACTAAAATACAAGTCTCTATCGATAATATTGCTTTATTGATTCAACAGAGAAATACGCACAGATCATAAAAACATTTACTAGTGAAGTTCTAAACAAATATGTTTATGGATTCTGATGTGAAAAGACAACAGGCAAGGGACTTTTCACTGGACTGAGCATTATTTTGGATTATGGACAGGTATTTTTTTTTCCAGAAGTGATGGTTTAAAGTTAAAATGACTTAATGGTGGATTTGTTTCCTTCAAACACTAGTCTTTTCAGTTCGAAGGAACAGGGTTGTCATAATACTATAATACTATAAATAAATAAATACCATACCAGCAGAAGTATCACAATTAGTGTTGTCACGGTACCAAAATTTCAGTATTCGGTACCAATACCAGTGAAAATCCACGGTTCTCGGTACCAATTTCGGTACCAAATCATAACACAAAAACATGAATTGAACAGCACACTATTTTTATTAATAACAAACACAAATAAAACAAAGTTTTGGCTTGGAAGCTTGGTGATGAAGCATTTGCTGGAATCCCCATTTTTCACTGTATAAACTGGCACTTGATCCATACATGTGAATTCAGCAACAGCTCGGTTCAGTTTTCTTGCCTCAGGTGAGTTTTTGTCGTACTTCTGCTGCTGAAAAGCATCTGGAACCGTCTGCTTAGGAGTTTGATTTGGTGGTTTGTGGTCTTCTTCAGCCTGCAGCTGTAAAGGGAAAATATAATATACTTCAGTAAAACAATGGGCTGAGTCTGACCAAATGCAAAATTAGATTGACACCAGCTAAACAGAACTTTATATATAATATAACTTTTCAGTAAATTACAAACCTCAGCTTTTATAATAAATATAGATAAGATTACTTATATTGAGTTTATATCAATGTTACACAGATGGAAACTGTAGTATTAAAAACACTTTACAAAAAGATTTATTATTCTTATTATAATTATTCTTTTTAATTTCAAAATGTATTAATTTTATTTTAAATTAAAAGTTGTATCTGTTGACATCATTTAACGCACAATGAACAAACATGAACGATCAAGTGTTTGTATAAAATAACATTCACACAATTAATTTTCACTCAATGTAACTTGATGTTAGATAATATATTAAGTCATGTTAATGAATTGTATCTTTTACCAAACTATACAGGACTGTATTTGACTGTACTTTTATTTAATCAAGCTACGCAAACTATATTTCATAGCCTAGAACTGGTTTTCTGTTGACCGATTTTAAGGACATAAACATTAACCATAAATTTGTACATTTGTTCTCTAACACACATATTTTAGCTACACTGGTCATTTAAAAGCCTCAGGTGTGTAAAAATAGTACACTATCATGTCCTGTTTTTTTTTTAAATAAACACTATAGGAGGATTAAACACATAATAAAGAAGTTTATTCTAATACTCGCGTTAGCATTAGCCGCGCTTATGCTAACGATTAACTAAGCACGTGGCGATGTTTATTTAGGGTATAATTTTTATAACAAAAGCTCTAAATATAAAATTGAAATTAAAACTTACCTGCTTGAACTCTTTCATTAACTCTGGGTCTCGGTCTTTGAGGTGTTTTGTTAAGTTCGATGTATGTCCTCCTTTTGAGAGAGAACTTCGATGACACCGTTTGCAGATGGGTTTCTGATGATCTATGATGTTGCCCTTGTCATCAGCCGCAAATACAAAATATTTCCACACGTGGCTCCTTCCTCCTTTCTTTTCAACAAGCGGATTAAGAGCAGCCACATCAGCAGCACCGCCGGTCGCCGTGTCTCTGTGCTTTTATGAAGAAGACGCAACTGCGCAGCGCGCACTTTTCGCATAGCGCAGCAAGAACCGGGTTGACCGGGTGCTCGGTACCACCGGTACTTAAGAAAACCTGGTACCGTAACATTTAATTTTTTTTAGTACCGACTTGGTACCGAAGTACCGGGTCTTTTGACAACACTAATCACAATACTAACTAGTATCAAAATACCATCCATTATTGTGTTAATTCATAATTTGAATCTTAAAAATGAACCAAATTTTCCCAAGTTCATAGATGTAAATGAAAACAGACCTGGTTTTCCGAAAACCGCCAGTAGGTAGCCGCAAGTCTTAGTGATTGAGTCCCTGAATCATTTATTCAACAGATTCATTAAAAGCAGCCTTGTGGGCAGTGTGCCGACATATAGCGCCGTTGCACTGCGAGGCGTCCTGAGTTTGAATCCCGGCTTGTGGACCTTCCCGATCCCGCCCCCTCTCTCACTCCCACTTCGCTTTCTGTTCTACACTATCCTATTATAATAAAGCCAAAAAAAAAAAAAAAAAAAAAAGTCTGATTCATTCATGAATGAAGCAAGGGACTGTTTTTATAAGTGGCTCAGTGAATCATTGATTCACCTGATTTGTTCAAAAACACAGATTAATTCAGAAATGAAACAAAACCCACAGCGGTTTTGCCCGAAGCACAACAGTTCTGATGTGTTTTGAACTATTTTCATTATTTTAATTTTCTTTGTATTAGGCACTTTTGCTTGTGTCAAATTGCTACTTAGATATGCACTACCGTTCAAAAGTTTGGGGTCAGTAAGACTTGTAATAGTCTTTAAAGTAGTCTCTTATGCTCATCAAGGCTGCATTTATTTAATAAAAAATATAGAAAAAAAAACAGTAATATTGCAAAATGTTTTTACAATATAAAATGTTTTTTATTTTAACATACTTTAAAAAAGAATTTATTCCTGTGATGAAAAGCTGAATTCTTATCAGCTGTTACTCCAGTCTTAAGTGTCACATGATCCTTCAGAAATCATTCTAATATGTGGATTTATTATTAGAATGATCAATGTTGGATAATATCAACAGTTGTGCTGCCAAATATTTTTTAGAACCTGTAATTTTTTTTTTTTTCAGGATTCTTTCATGAATAACAAGTTTAAAAAGTACAGTGTTTATTCAAAATATAAATATTTTATAACAATGTAAATTATTTATTATTAACTTTTAATAAACTTTTAATTATTATCTTAATACATCCTTGGTGAAAAAAAGTATTAATTTCTTAAAAAAAAAAAAAAAAAAAAAAAGAAACAATAAAAATGTACTGACCCCAAACTTTTGAACGGTAGTGTAAAAAAATAAAAACAAGAACTCATACAGGAGCGTTTTTGCCTCCATATCTTGACATTTTAAATACATAATTAATTTATAATGTTAAAATCATAATATAAGGATTGATATGACTGATGACAACTGAGTACAAATGCTGCTGTTGATGACTGGAATTGCATTCATTGCAAAGATGGTTCTATAATCATTACACCTGTTCCAGAAGAGGTGAAATGAGCATAGGACATAAGAGAATACATTTTTATATAGAGATATTATGATGTTGATGTCTGAACTGCTAATTTTCAAAATCTTTTCAGTCCCTTTCTCAAGATGAATTGCAGCGTGAAGTCATCCAACATCTAATTAAAAAAAAAATGAACTGAAGCGTCAGAAAACACTACACAGCAAGTACTGACAAAACGAACATTTAAAAAATACAGTGGCATCGCCAGTATTTTGAAGCTTTAGTATCGCAACACCACAGTACTATCGGTGTACCATGCAACCCTACACAGGACTGGACTTGTGTGGAGTACTTGTGGATTCTTGTGCCACTTTTATCAGCTTTGTTAACTATTATTCTGACGGCACCCATTCAATGCAAAGGATCCACTGGTGAGCAATTAATGTAATGTAATGTAAATTTTTATCTACATTTTGGATGCCCTGAGTATGAGTACATTTTCAACAAATTTTCTTTTAAGAGTGCTGAATTTATGCATTTCTCAAATTATACAGTGTTTGGACACCAAGTGAAGCATAAACCATCTAACCTCTCTGCATTGTTTGTAGTAGGTGTGTCTGTAACCTGTGACACACTAAACTGCTCCAGTTCTCTCACTACATCCTGGTGACCTGCCTGCAGGGCCAGATCGCGAGCATCTCTTCCCTGAAAGAGTGAGAAACCAAACAGGATGGAGATAAAAAGAGAGGAAATGAGTCAAAACAAGAAACAAACAGGGATAATGTTTAGGAAATGCAACCTAAATAAATGCAACCAAAATAGACCAGTAGTGTTTCTACAGGATTGTGTGCTTAGGTAGCAGGACCACTTTTCATGAAGGATATCAGTTGGCTTATTTTTAGTTTAAAGATATATACTGTAACTCAATTAATTTTATGAATAAGCACAAACAGAATGATTGGTTCACTGCCCCTTGTGTTATATGTTCACATTTTCTCTTTTTGACATCCATTCAGTAGCTCAGGGAGGGTTATCATCATTACATATTAGAAATGTTACAGTTGAGGCACTAACATTACTGTTAGCTAACTAAAAAGTGAACTAATACTAAAACTAAACGTAAAAATACACACACTTTTAAATGGTGTAATTCTCAATATTCTAAACAAATATAACTCATCTTTATTAGCATAGATCCAAGATTATATTTAGCATCTTCATTATATTTGGTTACTTAAAAATTTCTTCTATTATCTTCTGGCCAAAATGTTTTGTACTCACAAAATAATTTTTAAAAAGCTGGATAGAAATATATTTTCTCTTATTAGTAATAATGCACACAAGCACATCATTTGTACAGACAGTGGTATGAATGCAATACAACTAAGGGAGTAATTTCATGTGAAGTTTGGTCAGCAGAAATAAATGGTTATGGTACGATACAAGTTGTTACTTCATTTACTTTATTTAAGTTAGACTGACCAACAGGATAATCTGATAAATTGCATTTACCACCACTTTCAATCAACCATACTGACAAAATGTAAACAAAAAAGTAGAAGCAAACTATCCCTATCTCCACTACTTTTCAGAATTGAATGTTACACACCTGTTTGTCCACCACTCCCACCCAAGCAGCACCGTTCTGCAGCAGTAGCCGAACAGCCTCTGTTTGTCCTGCCTTACTTGCACACATCACAGCCGTCCAGTAAAAATCATCACAGAAGTTGACATCACAACCACGCCGCAACAGGTCCTTTAGGGCCCGAATGTTGCCCTCCTGGGCACATCGGAGGAGTTTGTGTCCATCACGCTCTGAGGTGTTAACCGGTTCAACAGGAGCAGCTTCTGGTCTTTGTGCTTCTCTTCTTCTTCGTTTGGGTCCTCATTTAAAACATGTAATGGGTGATTATGATACAACTGTAGAGTTATATCTGTTAAATAGCTACAATTATTATAAACTAAACTATGAAGGAGAATACTCATACTGTAATATACTACTTTCCTTTGCTCATGAGATTTTTAAGGAATGTTTTGAAGGGCACAAATACTTTACATGTTTGAAACGATATGAGGGTGAGTAAATGATGACGGAATTTACATTTTAAGGGTTAGTATCCCTTTAAGATTTTATGTTGAATGTTCTAACAGTTAGTGAGGAAATAATTAAGTAACAAGAGCAATGTCTCGGTTTAAGATTTTAATTCTCCTTCGTTCCATTCTAACTAATTAGAAACTAGTGAAGGATCTGACAATCCTCAAATGCAAACTGTGTGTGTTTTGCCTCAGAGCAACCATACATTTGTGTTGTGTTTTGCTTTCTTTTTATATATTCTTCATTTATTCTTTATTCATTTATAATCATTAATCATTTCATCATTTTATTATTCCATTTAATCATTATAATCATATATATATTTATTTAATTGATTAATTAATTGATTAGTAATTCATATTATATTATAGATTTTTTCCATTGTTGTTTAGACTTATGACTATGTAGCTTCAAGGGCTGTTTGTCTTCCTGAATAAGAGATACAAGGGAATGTTTATGAAAACTCAAGGTTTATGGGATGTTGTTGTGAATCAGTTTGGTATAACAGTACTTGTTGAATTTGTGTTCTTCAGACGAAGTCTGAGCATTGAGACATACGCAACTAAGACTATTCAATAAATAACTGTCATAACTTTATTGCATCTGTGCCAAACTGCTTGCCACAGGTGCTAAACACAGTTAAAATATAAACCTGGCAAAACATCTGTATCTGCGTTTATGTTTTGTACCGTTGTTTATGTTTAATATAAATAAAAAAAAATAGGAAAAATATAAGGTTTTGCTGACTCTTATTATTGGTTCTATTATTCTTTTAGTGTTAATAGATAACAGATGTCTAAATGTAGGTGGTCATGTGTTTAACATATTCATCAGCTTTGTTTCAATAAATGTGAGTATTTTCACTGCTATTATAACACTATTTTTAGATTTTCATTACACTGCTTATTTCAACTGACAATAATCAGTTGTATCAATGTATCAGCTGATAATTAGATTGTTCATTTAAATACTTAAACTACTTTTAAACCATGCAAAAATCATTCAAGTTTTGTGCTGTGACCATAATTGTCAATCTACATCTCTACCTGCTCCTCTTCTCGCTCTTCTTGTGGATGCTGCTCCTCCTTCTTTTGGCTTTTCTCCATCTGTCACTTGTAGCAAGCTTTGGTAAAAGTCTCTGGCCTCCTTCCCAGTAAGTGATTGTTTGTCTTCTCTCTTTCTTTCTATCCAGAGGTTTTTTTCTTCTTTGGCTCTGGTAAAGTAGACTGGGTTGCTCATCTTTAATACAATCTCTGCTAAAGAAGAAATTCCTGAGAGATGCTGCAGCAACTGCTTGTGGCCATGAGACTAAAACTAAGAGAAAGAACAAATATTTTCAGGTCACTTAATAGAACTGCCACTTTCCAGCTGGTTTCCCAGGATGGAAGTGGCCAAAACCCCTCTAAAACCAGCCTGCCGACCAGCAATGAACAGCCAAAACCAGCCAACCAGCATAGGCTGTTTTTAGCTGTTTTTTTTTTTTTTTTTTTTCCAGCAGGGATAGCAGGCAAAATAATAATGATAATATAATAATAAAGTAGACATATATTTTTGATCCCTGAAATGAATTACAATGTCCTTAAGAGCAAATTATTGAATTAAAGAGACTTAATCAAATTACAAAAATCAGTGACAAGTAAACACGGAGTTCTGATGTTCTTATAAATAAGTGGAATTAAATCTTTTCTCTAGGATAATTTTAATGTAAAAAATACATCTTAGCATCTTACAAACCAGAGGGATGTAACGTTACAATAGCTTTTTAAAAAAGCTTAAAAAATGCGTATAATTACATCAGACCGATCAAAGGTAAAACATAAAAAATACACTTTCAATTTCACGTAAATTTGGGATCGATACCTGTGTGAATGGATCCAGAGAAAAAAAAGAAACAAACGACAAAAATTAAACTCCAACTATACGTAAACACTGTGTTCCTCTTTTTCTTGTGATGTTTGTCGGCGAAAATAATCTACTGCTGCCACCAAGTGTTCTGGAGCGTGCAGCGTCCAAAGTGGAGAAGGGTGTGCCTGCGCAACCGGAGAGGCTGCAGTTTTAGGACCGCAGATCTAGGACCCTATTTTTTTTGTAACAGCGCTACCTACCGAATTGGATGATATAGTGGAGGCTGCCGTTTCAGGACCGCATTTCTAGGACCCTAGTGGTTTAGTTTGTAGTACTGTTTGTACATGTTGTTAAAGATATTGAATCTCAGGAACAAGTTTTTTATTTCCATTGTGATATGTTGATTACGAAGTGTGTAATACCTGCTTTTGAGTCACAATTTCAAATTAAAACAAATTAATTTACGCTTAAAATATCAAGGAAAAAATTATTTCAATCTTTAAACAACTGAAAGCTTGGAGTATCTTAAGTCTTAGTTTCTTGAAATATACTGTATATTGATTAACCCCCTGAAGTTTAACCATTTAGCTCATTATCATGTACAATAAAGATGGAATCAAATGAAATCAGCATTTGCAGTCATTAAATTAAAGCCAGATATTTAAAAGTTAAAAGCTATTCATTTTTAACCCTGTCCTGACATTTGAAACAATAATAATAAACATTTTGAAATGGATCAGTTTATTGAAACAAAATGTTTGCAGATGTAATAACTGGATGAAGAAGAAACTACATCAGTTTTATTCAGAGGCCCAAACTGAGTGCAAATATGAGTTTTTTTGTTTGTTTGTTTGTTTTAGTTTTTTTTTAAATAAGGTGAAATTCTGATATTGTGTAATGCTAAACAGTAAGATCTTTATAACACTTTCGTGCCATAAATGTTCATCTTGTTATTATTATGGTTAAAAAAAAGCATTAGAGTATAATTTTTCTTCCCATCTCACAGTCTTTTTGACCACTGTCCTTTTCACATTAGCTTTACTAGTACTCTATCAGGTATATTTACAACATGAAGTGACATGACATGTGGCCAGAGCTGTTAAGAGTGCCTGAAAACCATACTTGAGTAAAATTACATCTTCACAATGAAAATTACACAACTACACGTTAGAAAGTCACCAATTCTAAAACAACTTAAGTACTTAAGACCTAAGCCTAGTCCCAGACTAAAATGTAAATCTGAGATGTTTCAGCTGAAAGAAACTTGCACTGACTGATCTTAAAATATATCAATGCCTTTGTTTTGTCTGAAGATGCTCACCACTAAGCATGTTTATAAATGTTACTTGTCATAATTTAATAGTTTATAAATATTAAATGTCATAATTTGTGAAACCAGGCCTTAGAGTATCTTATTTTGACAGTACTTAAGTATTTTACTTGTACTAAATATAGGCTCAAAAATGCACTAGTCAAAGAGACATGCCAGTGAGAAACTGTAACATTGTAGAGAAGCTGGGGAAAACAGGCAGAGGTGAGGATCAATGTGCAGGCATTTAATGGAAAAACTAGAACAAGGTATAAGCCAAAAACCAAAGGGACCAAAGAACAGAATGACGGTCAAACTGACAACCATTACATCCAACAACTCACAAGGAACTAAAGAAACACTGGGGCTATATATACACAGGTGGTATATATAGTGCGGAATATATATATATATATAGGCGGTATATATATTTGTGCTCTGCATTTACCCATCCAAGTGCACACACACACACACACACACACCAGTGAGTAGTGAACAAACATGCCATAAACACACACAAGGAGCAGTGGGCAGCCATTTTTTGCTGCTGTGCCCGGGGGTTCGGTGCGTTGCTCAAAGGGTCTCACCTCAGTCGTCATATTGAGGGTGGAAGAGACCGCTGTACATTCACTCCCCCCACCTGCAATCCCTGCTGATATCAAGACTTGAAACCGTGACCTTTGTGTCCTACTTTCTAAACATTAGGCCATGACTGCCCCAAGAACATGATGCATATAAAATGGCAAATGGCTAATAATGAAGGAATGACTTTGAATAAACAGAATAAAATTATGTATTTTATCATTATCATCTTGTCCACACCACCAAAAATGGAGATACTGGCAGAAGTGGTACAGTTTGCACATGACACATGCAGATCGATCCTAAAGGCCCTATCCTCCAAACCAGTCTTGTGCATGTAATGGAGTCCAGCTGGTATGACATAAACTTCACTCTGCTGCCCTCAACACGCACATTAGCAACTGATGCTAGAGGCTGCAGTCTTTAGCGTCCCAATCACCAGTTTGAGCCATGCACTAGAGCCACGCTCTTTCTCTTCTCACAAACCTACTAAACAGAAAAACTAAAAAAATCATAAAGTTATTTTTTACTATTAAAATTACTGTTAAAACTATGCAAATTAGTAATACCTATAAAACTGGTAATGCTTCTTACCTGAAAGTGAAAATCAACCTAAAAAGATTAAAGCTGCCTTCCACATTCATTCCAATGTTGCAGTTTGTTGTTTCAAAAGAAAAACAAACAAACAAAACTCATAATGTTAATTATAAGTTCTGCTAACAACCTAAAATATGTATTTTTCTTACCTGAAACTGAAGATCATCCTAAAAAGATTCAGGCCACTTTCCACATTTATTCAAATGTTGCAGTTTGTTGTTTCAAAAGAAAAACAAACAAACAAACAAACCCAATAATGTTATTTACGAGTTCTGCTAACAAACTAAAATATGTATTTTTCTTACCTAAAACTGAAGATCATCTTAAAAACCATTCAGGCCACTTTTTACATTCATTCAAATGTTGCAGTTTGTTGTTTTAAAAGAAAAAACAAACAAACAAAACCAATAATGTTAATTATGAGTTCTGCTAACAACCTAAAATATGTATTTTTCTCACCTGAAATTGAAGATCATCCTAAAAAGATTCAGGCCACTTTTCACATTCATTCGAATGTTGCAGTTTGTTGTTTTAAAAGAAAAAACAAACAAACAAAACCAACAATGTTAATTATGAGTTCTGCTAACAATCTTAAAAATGGGTATTGTTTCTTACCTGAAACTCATCCCAAAAAGGATTTAGGCTGCTTTCCACATCCATTCAAAGGTTGCAGTTTGTTTATTCAGTAGAAAGACAAACAAACAAACATAGTGTTAATTATGAGCTCTACTAATAAGAACCTGAAAATACTTATTTTTTCTTACCTGAAACTGAAAATCATCTTAGAAAAGATTCCGGCTGCTTTCCAAATTATTTCAAATATTGGAGTTGTTTCAATACAAAAACAAACAAACAAATAAATAAAAAATAATTTGTGTCAGGCTAATTATGAGCTCTACTAACAACCTAAAAATAATTACGTTTTCTTATTGTTGTCAGTCAATTTGTTTCTTATCGAGAACTCACCTCTTCAGTGTCCAACGCGAGAACTCAGTTCTACAGTGTTTTATGACATCATAGTATGATTAAAAACGCTTTTTTGTCATTTGGTTACTGCTACTGAGAAGACAACAGAAGCTCTTGAGTGCAGCAGCAAGCCAATTTGTTGTCATGACAACCAGATTCTTTGCAGCTGATTGGCTGCCTGACAGACAATGAGAATTAGGGAATGAACTGTTTCTGCAAACGATATCAGACACAACAGTAGAAGGGCATTGAGGATATTTATTTTCTAAAAAAAAAAAAAAAAAAAAAGTGAGTAAGCCTAAACAACTAAAACTGGGATATATAGTAGTCAACATTTGAAGTGGATCAAAACCTTTCATCAAAGATGTCCTAAAACCAAATCAATACCCGTTCTTTCCTTAGGACAACTTTCATGAACTTTTTGTGATCCACTTCAAATGCTGACTACTGTAATTAGCCTACATTTTTGTCTTAAAAGAGCCAGTAACGTTAGATGGCCATGCTATCTTTTTGGTGTCAGAGAGAGACAACTTAATAGGCCTTACATCTTACATCTTACATTCCATACACATAATTGATAAATAAATCCAGTTTGCATTCCGTAACATTTTAATATTGATACAGTATATAATTATGTTACTCATAATTAAATACTAACTTATTAGTAGTATTATAAATAGTATGACTATTAAAATACTACTTATTACTCTGTTAAAAAAAAAATAAAAATACAGATGTGAGAGAATATCCTCCAACCCCCATTTTCAAATATATTAGTAGACAAAAGTAGTAGCCATTTAAATAGCGATATTACTGTTTTACTGTATTATTTATTATTTTTTTTTTATTACATAATTACAAACTTGGTGAGATTAAGAGACTTTTTTCAAAACATGAAAACATCTTACTGACCCCAAACTTTTGAACGCTAATGTAAGGTAAGAGTCTTTTGAAACAGTACTCTATTTGGACACTTCGCAAAAAGACTCATTTATTCCTTAGTTATTGTCTTACGGCATATCACTTCATAAAAAACTGGCTTTCAAAAATGACTATACCATATATTAATATTAGTAAATAAAACTCAAACAAACATGAATATGAGCAATATGAATTTTTATTGAAATAATTAGTGTCAAAATGTATTTAATGTTGGAACTCTGGAATTGCTGGTTGACAAAAATGTTTTTCCTTTGAAAAAGTGTCCCATCAACAAACAAAGACTGATCCCACATACAAAAGTACATTTGGTTAAATTTAGTCATTTCTTCCCTAATTGAAACCACAAGTGTTAATTGAAACAGGTGGTAATTTGTTGAAAAGTTTACCACTTCAAAAATAATAAAATGATACATAACTCTGCATTTACACAATTTAACCAGTTTTCCTTGTCCAAATAAACAAAAGGACTGAAAATTAAAATGATTGTTCTGAACAACACCTTCAAACAGAGAGGTACAAAACTTTAGGCTGCTATGAAAATGGGAGTCTGCAGTCTCGCAGGCATCAGCCTGACTGAGAGGTGATGATGCTCTCTCCTCCATTCTTTGGCAGCAGAAACATACAAATGTCCTTCTTGATGTCAAAACTAGCCAGAAACTTATTAGAATTAGATTTTTTTTTTTTTTTTTTTTTTTTACATGCATTAGGTATAAATCATATTTAACAGAAAACAGTCTTCATGTAGTTGACCAGGCAATCTCCCAGAACCTTGTCAATCTGCAAATGTGGGTATGGTTTCTTAATGCAATAATAAGACAAATTTGAAGATAAACATGCAATAAAATGAAAACCAATAGAAGTGACCCCAATCGCTTCATAAAATATTGTATTTTGGCCCAACAGTTTGATTAAGCACTTCATTTGAATAGCACAATTTATTTGATACATTAGTTGACGTGCTCCATATTTTTTATGCATTACATTGCAAAAAAAAAAGCAAAACATTGAGAGGCCACAGTGAACACTAACAAGTGAACACTTGTGAACAACAAAAAACAATTTAAGCTGAAAAAAAAGCATCATTAATCCCTCAACCCAAACTGTATTTCATGGCCATCTGAAGCTGCTGATTTCCCCACTTCCTTCTTTCACTGCAGCACTTACACTGCATACAATCGCACATTAATTCACAAACAAAAGGAAACAAAGCCTGTGATAGAGGAGAGAACAGCATTTCTCAGTTGTCACTCTTCTACAAGATGATATCGTTTCTGAGGCTGAATATTTCTGTGTACTCGGAGGATGAGCAATGAAGACAGTGAGGACAGATTCCCAGGGAAGTGCGGGAGATCCCAGCCTGCTCTGCATCAGGGGCCTGCCAGAGCTCTCTCGATTCCTCTAGCTTTTCACGATCCCTCCGTCGCCCTCGCTCACAAAGCGCTTGCGCCCCCTATTGGCCACAAGAACACGTGTTATAACGCTAGTGTTTACAGGAACAGAAGTAACAAACTCAAAATCTATATTCTCAAGTCTCTGCATATGACAGAACATCAGTTAACAGAGAAGATGCAAGTCTCTGACCTGGTTGGACAGGAATCTCTCAGCTGCTTAGTGATGACTGACTCCTGGTAACAAAGGTCCACAAAAGTTTCCATAATGGACTGAGCATGAGGCACATCCAGGTTGATCTCTGGCAGCTCGTCATATACACGCTGAAAGCCCTGTGTAAAACACACAAACCTAACTCACACGAGACCATGTCAAAGCAATTCCATATTTGTGACCCTAGACCACTGAACCAGTCATAAGGGTCAACTTTTGGAAACTGAGATTTATACATCATCTGAAAGCTGAATAAATGAGCTTTCCACTGATGTATGGTTGTGAGGATAGGGCAATATTTGACTGAGATACAACTATTCAAAAATCTAGAAAATTGAGAAAAATCGCCTTTAAAGTTGTCCAAATGAAGTTCTTAGCAAAGCTTATTACTAATCATAATTTAAGCTTGGATACATTTACGGTAGGAAATATCTTAATGGAACATTATATTTAATGATTTTTGGCATAAAAGAAAAAACGATCATTTTGACCCATACAATGTATTTTTGGCTACTGCTACAAATATACCTGTGCTACTTACGACTGGTTTTGTGGTCTAGGGTCACATTTAAGCTGGTGAAATTATGTACTGAATTATGTGAAACGTAATTATTAATTTGAAAGCTGCTGTTGTGAGCAGAGAGCTTTATAACCAGATTCAAAATATGGAAAGTTAAGAAAGGAATGAATGAACAAATAAATAAAACATACTCCCTAGCTACAGGGTTTTTCTTATTTTCCTTGCTCACAGTAATAATAATAATGGGTTTTAGACTGTCCTCTGCAAGGTTTGAATCTGGAACCTTATAATTACCATGTCAAGTTGTATATCAATAGACAATCGTCACTGACAAACTTCTGCTGATGTTACAAGCAAACTGTTTTGAATACAAGCACGGTTCAAAGATCAACAGACGCAAACTTGGTAATGACTGGAAAAACTGCCCTTTTAGTCATCTGATGTTGACTTGAAAGTGTAGTAGGTAAGAGGGTAATTTAAATGTCCATACACTATCTCCTTTTGTGTTTCATATAAACGAATGTCATTGAGTGTAACTACAGAACAGCCTGTTGGTTAATAATTAAAAAAAAAACAATTATTAAAGTCTGAATTAAATGGAAATGCACCCTAGTTTCTAAATGCATCTAAATGTAAACAATTCATACATTTATCCATGCATGCATTTTATCTTCTTTTGAAATGTTCTAACTTTGTAGTTTATGAACTATGCACTGCAACTTTATCTTAACTCTGGTGACATATGCAGGATTATAATTTAATCATCTTAAACCCTTCTGCTTTTTTTTTTTTTTTTTTTTTCCAATAGACATAAAAATTGCATTCATATCTGCCTCCATCCAATAAACAATTAACTGAATCAAGTCCCTGTCCTAGATTTTTTTCTTTTTTGATTATATCCTTTACTCAGATGTACTTCACAACACTGAGAAAAAGTTCCATTAGTTCCACGTCACAACTTAATGAAACTACCAAGAATGACCACAACTTCCAAGAATCACCATGGTATGTTGCAAAAAATAAATAAATAAATAAAAAAAACTTAAATTGGTACAAACCCTGTTCATCTGGTCCAGAGTGATTAGGCCAGTTTGCCAGAATGCCTTGAGAAGTTTGACCATCATCTGTAAGGCTGTGTCACCTGTAGACTCCAGTACCATAACCACGGCCTACATCAACCAGAAACAGAAACAGGTGAGAGAAACTATGAAAATGAAAGGAAGAGGAAAATAGGAAAAGCCAGAGTACTAGTGCAATTCAACAATGCACTTTATCAAAGATTATATGCCTTTATGTTGAAAATGTGCTGGTCCAACTTGAGCATATTACTGCACCAGTAGTTGTAATGGACAAAAACATGATGCCATGATGTTGGTGCTGATATTTCCAACTCAGCAGATTGGATGGTAAAAGATCATTTCAAAGAAGAAACAGTGAAATCTGTTTCTCATTAAAAATGTTTTTTTTTAGATTTTAGTTTTGTTTTGAAATCAACTATTTAATACCATTTAAATACAAATTTTTAAGGGCACTTACATGGCACAAATGTACAGTAAAAGAATAGCATAGTAGTGGTTTTTCAGGTGGTGATAGCTATATTTTTTTTTTAGAAAGGTCATAACTATATGCTATTCACACTTCAATATTCATACCTCATAGACCAGTTCGTGATGAAAGTGTGGCACTTCTAGATCTCGCAGACAGTGCTCGGCCTCAGTGAGCTCACCTGACACCAGGTACTCCTTTAGCAACAGGTTCATCTGTAAAACAAACAGCAATATAATGTATGGACAGCAAATAAGGGGCAGGATCAGAAATGCGTAAATGGGTTACTATTGTAGCAACCCAATTTTTGGCAGCAGGTCTTGTACAAAACACATATCACATAAGCGGTTATGTATATGTATATAAATAATACCTCTCTGAGCCATTATTTCCCACAATCTTTACATTATAACCAAAGGAAATTGGAATAAAGACATCTTGGGTTAGGTTATGAATGTCAGTTATGACAGACTATATGGCCATGTACACACTGCAGCTAAATTCGGTTCAGCTAAAAAAACGCATTAACTCCCAAAAAATACAGGTAGTCACAACTGAATTTACAGAAATTCTATGCAGTGTGTACAGAACTGAACTGAACAACTAGTTGCTGTTGATGTATTTAAATGTGCATCAAAAATGTCTCTTCGTCTGTATGCGAGATGCAAGAAAATAACAATGCAAGAAGTCACATTTTGACACGGGGCTAGTTGCGCTCATGAGCCCTGCACTAAAAAGTCAGTGTTGCCAGATCTTCATAAACAAAAAAAAAAAAAAAAACAAGAAACAAGGACAAACACAAAAAAACTAAAACACCCAAATCCTTAATGTTTTATAACACCAAAAAAAATCTCATAATCTCATCTCCGCAACGGACCACTTTATTAACTTCATAAAGTGCCTGGCTTAATGAGTTAAGACCAAACAACATGCCTAAAAGCACTTGTAAATTTGAGGACATGGCAACACTACAAGACAGCACTCTCTTTATATATAGCCTTCCAAGCATAAACAAAACGCAGCATGTCTATCAGGTGTAGTTCAGTTAAAATCGATAGACAAAAAGAGTCTTTAGCCAAAAATGGCAGATACTAAATGGCTAAATTCTTATTCACTCTGGTATGATGCCAAAATGTTGCTATGGTTACAAATGCAGGTGTGACTGCTGTTCCGTACACACATGGAACGATGATACAGTACTACAGACATGCGATCTTTCAGTACAATAGTTTCGCAACTTAAAAAACTACCTCACTAGCAAGGTAAAAAAACTGTTGAGAGTGACCTACAGACTCTCAGAGGTAATTCACATGATTAATCTCTCTCTCTGTCTTATAACTTCATTATTAACTGCATCAGTCTGCTATCAATGGCTAAAACCTCCATTACTTGGTCTAAA
The DNA here is from genome assembly GCA_036247105.1 of Cirrhinus mrigala. Classification (NCBI taxonomy): domain Eukaryota; kingdom Metazoa; phylum Chordata; class Actinopteri; order Cypriniformes; family Cyprinidae; genus Cirrhinus; species Cirrhinus mrigala. The sequence continues at coordinate 43,972,153 of CM070007.1, read as the reverse complement.
ATGACATTTGGGAATTAGCAACGAAGGCGTTAGATGAAATACGTAAGAAATGAATCCTACTCACAAGAGCATGATCTCTTGAGGTGTGGTAACTGTAGTATAAATGGAATATTTGACTTATAATGCACACCCGAGGTGTAATGGCCACTCCGCTTCGCATCATGGCCGCATCACCAACTTGGGTGTGCATTATTTTCTAATAATTAAACGGCCCACCAAAAATTTTTTATAAGACAATATAATAAAATATAATTTGAAGTTTTTAACAAGCATTTTGCAGTATTAACAAACTGACGACGGCCATTAAAATTACTGATTAAATTTGAAAAATTCTGAATATTTACACTGTGGTCTAAATGGCTTGGAAATAGCTAATTACAAAAAAAAAATACAAACGATTTTCATACAAAAGCAGTGATACAGAGATACCTTACCTCTTTGATGAGATGTCTGACAGGCCTCTGGCCACCACCAACTCCCCACACATTATCAAGCCGCATGATTTCCCTCTTCATGGAGAGAAGAACGGATGCTCTGTCCAGTGCAGCTCTAATAGTCATGAGGGCATAAACAGGGGAATAGCATAAATGGTAAGACAGCAAGTCAGAAGCAGATAATGCAAAAAAAAAAAAACAAAAAAAAAAAAAAAACACAAAAATTCACGTCAGACAAAAGGAACTGCATCAAATACTCATAAGTCCAAGGCACTTGAACAATGTGAAAAAAAATATAAAAAAGCCTTTATTTCACATGGCTTTAAAGTTAAAAAAAAAAACCCAACACATTTGCGCACTGATGCGCTGCGGCTAACTTGCCTTCATCGGGTGTCAATTTACAAACACACTCAGAGTTCATTTAAGCATGACACAGTCACCTGAAAAGGTATGAAAATATAAAATATTAAAAGAATCCCGCACCCGAAGAGCACCGATTTATGGATTTTTACACCCCAGCAGCAGTTTTTTGCATTTTTGTATGTTTAAAAAAGGAACCATATAGGGTTGGAAGTTACCTTCACTGCCTTTAGACCATTTTTTTGACTTTATGACCATTTCAAACATGTAAAAATAATACAATAAAGCCTGCTATAATGACTGGTAATCATTCCACTTCAATATTCATACTAGTTGTTTAAATTTTTTGATTAGCAATGCTTTGTAATACATATCTGTGCTACAATCACAAAATATTCTACAAACATGCATCATTGCAACAAAGCACCAGCAATAACCAATCAGTGACAGCTCACCATAGCTACTGACAGATAAGGCCAAACTACCTGCCACTGCATTGGCAAATGGCTGGTGGCAGGTGGTAAATTCCCACCGTGTTTCCCACTCTGACCAAAAATGCAACTCTAATTGTGACTGTATTTAAATCAAATTCTTTTACAAAATGATCTGGAGGAACCTCATAACTCAGAATCTGGACACAAGGCTGTTTGTGAATATCCAAGCAAATAAGCCAATATAAGACAGTCAAAGTAACATCGAGCTCACCTGGCATGGTCACAATCTACTTTGCCTTTGTAACAGTCAAGGAAGCTCATAGGTAAAGCGTGGTCAGCAATGGCTCGTGCAATAAATTGACCAAGCATCTGAAGAAAGGAAAGGAACCAGGTAATACAGAGAATGTATTTCACATTCAATTATATATTAGGGATGCACAATATTATCCAAACGTTATCGTAATTGGCCGATAATGGCTTACAATGTAAACATTGGCATCGGCCCGATATGAAAATAATGCCAATATGCGTTGCCGATAATAACTCACATGTGCTCAGCGTGTTAGCAATAAGATCGCGTCAGCATTGTGGTCATTCTTGAAGTGAACTTTTGCCTGAATGAAGATTAGATCCACTATTTTGGATCTCCGCATTTAATCTGAGAATACAAGAAAAGAATTACGCGGCCTTTGTGCAACAGGGCAATAGAGCAGTCTGTTTTGATTTAAAAGCCAAAAGCTATAGCTTACATGAATAAAAAAAAAATAAATAAAAAAAACCACAAACATGTCACTTGTGAATGAAATCATTTTATACAGTATATAAAAATGTAATCATTCATGTGTAATATATTTTTTTTTAACCAGATTATGAAAACCTAAATACAAGGAGCTCTAAAAGTTTTGTTTTACATTTTTAAAGCTTGTTTGCTTTATATTTAGTTTGTTGGTGAATGTTTTGCAGTAAGTTTTCAGTGTACGTTCTTTATACAAAGAACAGTAACACTTTATAATAACAAGAAGGTGTAATTTGTTAACATTAGTTAATATATTAACTAACATGAACAAACAAAGAAAACAATACATTTACTTATTTATCTTTGTTAATGTTAGTTAATACAAATCAGGGCTCTGAACCTGCTCAAGGAATGAAAACAAAAACAAAAAAATGGAAACAAAAAATTTTGACTGGAACAGAAAGAGAAACAGAAACTAAATCAAATTTTATAGTTCCAAACAGAATCGAAAATTTGAAATGCAATTAACCGGTTAATAATGTTATTTCATCGTTCCATTTAATATTTGAAATTTGCTGTCAACCAATCACGAATTCAAGTAGTATGGCCTTTGCAAATGTGAGCTGACGCATAGAAATAATTTGTTTATAATCTTTGCACAGGAGACACTTGGTGCTGTTTGCAAACAAATGGAAATATATCAGAATCAGCACCGGTTATTGGCCAAAATGAGTTGAAAAATATCGGCATATCAGATATTGGCAAAAATCCAATATTGTGCATCCCTAATAACCTTTTATTAAATTTAAAAGAGAGGCCAGGCTCTCCTTAAAGAAAAACACTTTTTGTGAAGTCATCAACTACTTGTATAGCGCTTTACAGTATTAAATAGGACAATAGTGTAACACTCAATTTTCAGTTCAGTTCAGTTCATCATTGAATTCAGTGATGTCATTGCCCAGCTCAGTTCATTTCAAATAGTATCTGTACAATCAAGTCAGTGATAGTCACTGTAAATGAAGAAAAACTTTTTGTGGTCTATTGTGTTCCTCAGTTACACATATTTGGAATAACATGAGGGTGAATAAATCATAACAGAATGTTCACTCTTGGGTGAACTCCTCCTTTAATTATGTGCTGATGTTTTTCATTGAATTTCTTATGTTGTGGATTTAATTGGATTTACTATAGGACATTTCAGCCTTACCTGTGGGGCCTCCGGTGTATCTAGGATGAGGTCTGGCAGTTCTTTAAGCATTTTGTCAAATGCACGTGACATGTCCTTCTCAGAGAGTACCTTTCCAGACAAGTCTGAGAGAAGACGTGATGTGAGCTCCCTGTGGCTGGCCTTACCTTCCAGAGACAGAGACACAGCCAGAGAGGAGAACTCAAATTTGTGATGGCCCAAGTTCAGCTCTTTGAGCAGCATCTACCAAACAAAGGAGAGAAGAGACATGGAGAAACGTTTAGATCAATAGTTGACATAAACAATAGAAAACTGGAAAATAGCTGGGATGTGAATTCAATGCTTGCATTCTGACGAGTATTAAAATGTCTTCCAGGCGTTTGAAGACATTTGAACGTTCTTCAGGAATCCCACTCCTTTTAACCTATTAAATTGCATGAATTTTTTCCAGTCGTTATTTTTATTCACCATTTCTACCTGTCAAATTATTTTAGAGCTTAGAGCATAACTACAAAATTAAGTTAGAAACCAATGTCTATGGAGTTTAAAGATTTTATTAATTTACATGGCTTTTTCTGCTCTAAAAATCACGTTAAATTAGGTTTCCTCATATATTCAAGTTAGTGTGCATCTGGATCTTCAAAAAAGAAGAAGAAGGGGAAAATTCTAAAACTGAGGGAATGAATTGAAAATAGACATTAACTTGAATTAGGTATCACTTATTTAAGCTTATTTTTAGCTTATTTAGCTTAATGTTTTTTTTTATGTCCCCAGTGGGCTCCAGTTTTCTGGTTGAGAACCACTATGCTACCAGTATACAATTCATAGTTCATGGTTTAGCACTGATTGCATCCAACATTTTTTCCTCCACATTACACTGAAACAAAGTTTCCGTTATTTGGCATCTGGCTTTGTGATAAGCTATAGCTCACCTCCACCTCTTTGGTATCTCCGTGCTCAAAGTACTCCTGCACAATGGGGTTGATGGTCTTCTCGAGTTCTCTCTCGTCTATCTCTGGTACTACTGTGGCATATACAGTGTCTCCCTGATGTACAAAAAAAAAGCAAAAATAAAAAACACCTTTACTGTACAAAAGTAAAAAATGAGGGAACAAGAAGTATATATTAAATAATAATAAAAAAAACACATCGATTTCACCATGCATCTGGCCTCACAAAGCTCTGAAGGAAACACACATTGCTAGAGGCATTACCATCACTGCAATATTCAAACAGCATGAATTCCAGCAGGCTTGCCAGAACCACTTTTAGGTCACATCCCACTCAGCTGAAGAGAAACAATGACTATTTTAAAAAAAGCCAATGGGTTTTCTAATGGATAATTCTTAAATTTATAATTCACTCAAAATACTCAATTGATTCTTCACAATGTCATGACACAAGAATCAGTGATGTTTAATGTTATTGACATGTCGCTTTATTTGATTTCGGACCTGTAGACATGTGCTCTGTATGCACAGCCATGTGCATTTATATAATTTTTACATTTTATTCATGAACATAAATTCATATTTAAAAGTGTTAAACTGGGTGATAAATGCCTGTTGCAATGCTTAATTTTTTTAAATAAACGTACCATTATAAAAAATTAAAATAAATAAATAAATAAATAAACATCTATTATAGATGTATTTTATCTTACTAAACCATAATCATGATAGTTGCACTAACCCCACCTGGGACTTAATAAAAACACTGAAGCCTCAAATTATTTTTACTGCATTTTAGTCAAACTTCTTGCAGCACTGAGGTGTTGTTTCCTTTAAACTGAACATGTTCACTCCCTTTGGACTGGAATCTTACTTAAAGGAGACCTATTTAAAAAACACTTTCATGAGGTGTTTGAATACAGTTGTGTGGCCGCAGTGTGTAAAAACAACCAGCCTATTATGGTATAAATCCACCCACTCATTTTTTTAATAATCCCAATAAATCGTAAACAGTCTCTCTGAACACACGATTCCAGATTGCTCCCATGTACATGTCATTGAAAGGATAAAAGTCCCACCAATTTGTGACAAAGTCTTTCCTATTAGCATAGACACATCCCTGAGTGAGAAGCAGCAGTCCACCATTACTGTTGTTTTGCTGTAGCTGCTGTAGATATACAATGTCAGGGCCAAAGAGTCTGTTTTGGGATGCATTAACAAACATAGGAGTCTCCATAGACTCCCTCCATCTGAGCCACTGAGGACAGCGTGATGAAATTTCATTTTCAAAGGAAATGTCCTGGGAAAAAAACAGTACAGTCCCCTATACGTTTAGAAAACAATATGAACAGTTTGCCTTTCTGAAAGAGATTCGTGGCACTCTGTAAGACTAATGTTACTAAAGCTGTGCTCTCCATCTGTGTAATTCATAAACGCGCATTTATTATGCACAGTACAATCAGACGACTGACTTTTGAACCAATTCCGGTTTGAACATATAAGGCTGAACACCGCTCTTGAGAGTTTGCGACATTTTCAATGCTGAGATTGTCCTATTTTGTTTTTGCAGGCTCTTGAAACTTTACCTTCTTCTGAAAAGGGGGCCAGGAGCACCAGCTCATTTGCATTTAAAAAGGGACAAACACAAAAATGGTGCGTTTTAGCTTATACCCTAAAAGTGGCAAGCTAGAAAAAAAATGATCTTTTAGGTCTATTTTGAGCTAAAACTTTACATACACACTCTGGGGACATCAGAGTCTCATTTTACATCTTGTAAAATAGGGCATAATAGGTCACCTTTAAAAGAGTCCCACTTTTTTCACTTCTTCAACTTTAGTTATTGTGCAATGTTGATCAGGCATGAAAATGGGTTAGGGGTGAAAAAGGTGAGAAGGGTGCTCGAGGGGTGATGTGGCCTCTGATGAGGCCGGGAGGTGGGGGGACTTCCACAGAATAAATATTACGGCCTCATTAGGGGACATGCTGTAACTTAACTTATTTATTCTTCCATCATGATTGACAGCCAAGTTTTTTGTTTGTTTGTTTTTTTGGGCAAAGAAATCAACCTAATAAGTGTTTTCTACCATTATCGAAAAACATACCATCAACCACAAATGCTATTTGCTATTGCAGACAGAGCATGCCAGAAAAAAACATGTTTGATAAAAGTTTCCCTTTGCCAATTTTACAGTAGCCAAATAAGTTGAATGGAATAATAAGCCAAGCACAGGTCCTGAAAAAATACTGTATTGACATTTGTCTAAAGACATATGAAATAGAGCTGCATCGTTCTGCCCTAACACACTCATACTGCAAAAATAATGTTTGTATTAGTGTTAACGATACTTTAGCATTAAATGTAACTTACTCTCTTAAGGGTACGTTCACATGAAGCGTCTAAAAACGGGTGGAAAACGCGAGGCGCGTCGCTTCCTCCACCAATTTCAGAGCGCTTGGGCGCTCGCGCTGCTGTAGCGTCTGCTGTTACTAGGCAACCATGAAGGCGCTGTCAGTTACAAAAACATTTCTGCTTTGGATTTTAAACTGCACGGCTCCATTGAAAATAAATAGCTTGCGCGCACAAAACACGCTGCATGTGAACGGCGACTAAGCCTTTGGTGACACATACACACCACGAAAATAAATTGTGGATCTCTCCCCTGTCGTCTTCTCCCACGTGGATTGTCCCGCAGGAAGAAATGGCGCCCTGGATGTCAGTGGATGGCGCGCACGGTCTACGAACACAGGACGCTCAGCTTCCACGATTTGAAATGGCTCAAATCCACTTTATATTAAGTTTTAATTAATCAATAAATACCATCCAAGACCCCTCCCCCCACCCCCTCAAAAAGAATTTCTCATCGGATCTGCACGATTCACGTGGGTCACCTGTTTTGGCTTCAAAACGGCGAATTTCGCCAAAAGGTGAGGGATTTTCATGCCTGGTTAATGTTTGAGAAAAAGATTGGCAATGTTACAAAGCTCAAAGTCCACTCTAAAAGGAGATATTCTCTTTAACAGAAAACACTTTTCAAGAACTACAACAAACAGCTTGTATGGACTATCACATGCTGCTTCCAGATTTTGTGAAGTCATAGAGTCACTCCTTTAAATTATCCAAGCTTGGTTGAACTGCGCTAAAGATGATGAAAAGCTGCTTAAGTAGAGTGTTGTCGCCACCCCAGTTCCAGAACCCCTTTACTTGTGCTTGCAATGGTTCCACACAATCCTCTTGTTCATAAACATTCTCAGAGTGAGAATTGGGCTTGAAGTGGAATGGCAAAATTGATACAGTCATTAATATTTACACCTGAGCAGATGGAAACTTGCTGTTTATGAGTTGTGACATTTCCAGAACATGTTCTAAGCAGTTCGCCCAACACAACACAGTGGGCCAGCTAACCAATCAGAGCATATTTCGTGATTCGGAAGGAGGGGCTTCATTGAAACAAAATCTACACAGAGTGTTCGAGACAGCCTAGGAAGAGTGGTGCTGCAATAATGTTAAGTATGCAAAAAATAATTTTGGAACAAGCAGGAAAAGCTATTCTAGTACACCCCACAAAATAAAATCAAGACCTTTAAAAGGCCATAATTGGACCCCTTTATAATGGTGGAATGCTCTGTGTCCACTTCACTTCAAGCCAAATCGAACACGCATATGGAAAAGAAAAAAAAAAAAAAAACAAAAACACGCCATCTGCCCATTTCTCCAGTGCATGGAACACCAACATTCAACTTTTTGTTCATACAGGAAAATGAAAAAAAATTATTGACCTTTTTTTTTTTTTTTTTTTAAAAAAACCATTTTTCGTTTGCCAGATTGAATGCAATAATTAAATGATTGGATGACACATTGACCAAATTGACAAATATTTGATACAAAATGACTGCACCACTGGAGCTGTTTGCATTACTTTTACACTGCCTTAATGACCTTGTGGAGCTTAAAACATTTGTGTAGCACAGAAAAATATAAAATCATGAAGAATGACATGAGGGGGAGAAAATGCTAACAACTTTCATTTCTGGATGAACTATTTCCTTTACACTACTACGTCCAGTTATGAATATGTTAACTCACACTGTTAATTTAAACAGTACACAATGTCCACAGAAATCAGAGAACTAAAATGATGTATTCTTGTATTTTTTGTGTTTGTTTGCGTTTAACGTCATTCCAGCTACTATGGCTGTTTTCATGGCGAGAAATATTGTGGCTGAATTTTATCATGTTTTTACAATCTATTTTTGCTAAAAACTCTATTTGTATTTGGCTTAAACATCTATTCAAAAGAGTTTGTATTCTTCATGTAACCTCTGTACTGTAGGTGTACACTTACTTGTGCAGATTCATCATAGTTGGGGTCCTTAGCATCGGGTTCCTCCACCTCATATACCATACCCGCTGCTCCCCACACACCTTTACCACCTGCTCCACCTATTCAAAAAACAATCAGAGTAAAACAATAGAAAAAAAAAACAACTGCAAAAAGTAGAGAGACCTTAAAGCATAAACATTTATCCAATAGTCACCACAATATAAGAGGTAAAAACAGATATCTCTTATTATATAATTTGGTTTGAATCTATTAAAAAAAAAAAAAAATAATATATATATATATATATATATATATATATATATATATATATATATATATATATATATATATATATATATATATATATATATATACACACAAATCAAATGACAAAAAGTAACTTTCACTAGTAAATCAAAATAAAAAAAAATATAAAAAATTGCAACACATTTGTAATAAACCATTTTTTGCGATGATTTTCACACATCACACAAATAACTGGAGTTACTATGAAAATTGTGATAGAAGACTTGAAATACAAGTCATATTTCACAATCTCACCTTTTTTGGGCAGTCCCCGGCCTTTTCCAGTTCGTGACTTTCGGTCATTTACAGCGTTTTTGCCCTTGGGGCTGTTTGGATCAGCAGAAAGCTCTCCTGAAACTGAATCAGAGAACGATTCCCGGTTGGAATCCCGGGATGATGACTTACGCAGGCGCCGCTTAGCCTTAGCTTTCAGTCTGGCCTCATGCAGGGCCTTCTCCTGAGGGGTCCAGTTCCCATTCACCTCCAACTCATTCAGGTCCTCACTGCCAAAAGACCCAACCTCTGCATCCTGCTCTTGCTCAACTGAGAACACACCTGTACAAGACACAGACCAAACGGACAACTATTTAGATAAAAGGGCAAAAGTATCTTACCAGCTAAACACCACAGGCATATCTGCTTTCTTTTCTGTATTTCACCTCTACTTTAGTTTGTATTCTCCCATAGCTTACATTTTGATCTTGCCATTGTGTAATAGAATTAATGTTGCCTTGGGTTTCTGATGGTTTTATGAAAGAAAATTAAGACAATTAAACTCTGCTCCCAACCACTAGATTATGGAAGTAACTTCTGCATTTTGTCTTGTTTTCCAATGCAAATATCATGATGCATTTAATAGAAAAGCAAAATGACATGCCTTGAAATTTATTAAAATTAAGTTAATGATTAAACCAAGGAAAATTATCTGCTAACGGACCTCAATGGAAAATCAATTTAAAGGGAAAACAAGTTTTCATACCCCATTTACAGACATTTATTCTTGTTTTAAACACAAACTCACTTAATTTTGTGACTTCATATGTTTTGCATCTCAAGTAAATGTATCTTGATTTAAGGATGTTTGTATATTTGAATTGGAAAACAAGACAGAACTACTGAAGAAGGATATTCCTTTTTTTCGCAGTGCAAGCAACATTCAATGCCATAATTTTATGAATTTCAGATTTCCTGCTCTGATTTATGACAATTTTAAGATAAACCCTGCTTATGACAAATTGCATGTGAATTTCTTCATTTAAGAAGTTGCTTTACATAACAAATGTGCATGGTAAAAGAATAAATAGAAAACAAATCAATAAATTTACAAATAAGGCTTATGAAAAATACAAGGCCAACAATTTAAATGGTCAATTGAACATTTTATGTCAAAAGATAACTTTCTAACATCACACATCAGGCATTCTTTTAACTAAACATTTACAAAACTTATACAGAAAGAGTATTGATATTTTAAACCTGCATTATAAAAGTTTATTTCAATTAGTTATCAATCAGCTTTCATTTCTTTATGAAGAAATGTTTGTCTTTCCTGCACACCTGGTTCGGTCTCATATTCACATCTGATAAGCCTCGAAAAACAGTATTCTCACCCATAAAAGCATGCAACAATCTTAATTCAAGATATTTTGTTTGCAAGAATACTGGCTTACATGTGCAGGGCCTGAAATTCTGCATAATCTAAACATTTTAAAAATTTTAGAAAATTCTACACACATTAATTTTATAACTTTTAAAAATTATTTGTAAATGTTTATTAGTGAACTGCTTCTTGTGTCACTGATATGTAAGGGAACTTCAGTGAAGTTTAGTTTCACTACTCCTTTAAGTCTTTTAAAACCGATATGTAACTTTTTTGCCATAGAACACAAAAGAAGAATTTTCTTCACACAGTTATTTTTGATACAACGGCAGTTCATACAATGTCTTGTCAAGTCAAATGAAATCAAATATGATGCAATACAAAGCAGCATGTCAGGTTGGACACCATTAGTATCATGAAACGCCATTGAGTCCCGCATGTTTTGTAACAAACATCTTTAAACGTAAAATCTTTTGCCATATTTTGTTAAATGAAATGAAGCTGGAATAACATATAAATATTAGATGAAAACCTTAAACTAAACAAAAATTAGAAATGTTGCATTGCCAACTAACTGAAATGTGTTGAAGCACTAAAATTAAATACAAACTAAGGTTAGAACTGAATGAAAAAATGAAATTTAAATAGTATTTTTTAAGAACTGATTAAAATGACAAGAACCAAATTAAAATAAAAAAGTAATCTGAGCCCACTTTTAAGTCAAGGTTTCAAAGTTAATCTAAGAACTGCTACAAACATGAACTGAGGTTTATGCAACAATATATGCTTCTTAAATCACTCTCCACTCAGTTTTAAAGGGACAGACTCAAAAATGACAACGCATACATGTCTGTAACAACGCTAGAGAGTAAACAACAATTTTATCTCTGCTTTCACTAGATTACAGAAAAGGTTAACTAAAAGAAGAGATACAGAGGGCAGCAGCACAAGGAGGCAGAACAGCTGACGTTGCTTATTTCGATGCCTTGCTGGTGCTGTTGCTCGTGCCAAGTCTGACTACATATAGCAGTGTACAGTTTTGCTTGGGTGGGGTGGGGGGTGTGCACGTTCACAAGAGAAAGTAGGAGTAGGAATGGACTTCATGGTAATAAATACTCCCGTCCTAAATACTAGCTACAGTCAGACGAGAAACCACACTGTAGTTACTACAGTGTTTAAATCTGAATAAGAAGTGCCAGAAACAACAACAAAATAGGCGCAGCAGGGCCAAAGCAGAAATGTTGCTGTTCAAAATGCAGTATGTCTAGTAAAGGTTTAGATACTGATCAGAACTCTGGAGCTCTGTACTACATCCAAAAAAAGAAAAAAAAAAAAAAAAAGAAAAAAAAAGAAAAGTCTCTCAAGTACCAAGTAAGTGGGAAAACAGGAGGTGTGGTGGGTGTGTTTAAGCAGCAGTTTAACTGTCAATAAGGAGAATTGCTGTGATAAATGTAAAAAGTCTTATCTGTTTTTGTCAACTACAGCATATTCACCTCTGACATCTTCTGGAAGTGTACACAAGACCCACCTTACAACAACACATACAGTCTGTAGTGCAAATGCGCCTTTCAAGTCTGTGCATTTCACATTAAGCACTAAGATTATGCACTATGAAAGAAAAAAAAAAATAGGGATCCACAATTTTTTTTTTTTAAATGTATATGAAAAGTACGTCTATGTGTGTTAAACAACTATTTTTTCCCTCCAGAATTCTGCGTAGTGATACATGATATATTGCTAGTACCATTCAACAAATATACATGCATATATGTTTTATAAGGGGTATCGTTTTATGTGACTACTATCAAAGTCCCTTTAAGGCTATATATAAAGTATTTGCTACTATGTGATTGCAACTGACAAAATTACATTTACTGTTTGCTGCAAAAATGCAGAGGGAAAAATCAGCACAATAATCAGAAATCACAGGGACAAAATGTACACCTCAAAATGCACTTCACTTCTTTTTTTTTTTTTTTTTGTACTCTGGCTACACCTATTATTAAGAGGTGTAAATGTATCAACACTGATTAAAAGTGTCATATTTATTTACTTTTATTTTGTTAATTGTGTCTGCATTGTAATGTACACCTGCTATTCATCAAACTAATCAAACTAGATCCATTCCAGTAAAGGGAAGGACTGAATGAAAAACACCATTAAATTGAGCTCTTGTTTCTCTAAGTATGTGTATAAATGAACTGTGTTTATTCCAATATAAAACAAAATGTAAAAGCAAAAAAGTGACAAGGCAAAAGTTTAAATAGACCAAGTGACAAAACACTTTTTTTAAATTGTAAGATTTCCGAAACATTTTATATTTTATTTTTACACAATTACTTTTGTTTACATGTGATTTTCCAATGTAACTACACAAATGTTCAAAACAATATATAAACAGGTCAGTCAGTTATGATTCATATGCTTAAGTCAACTATCAGATAAGAGAAATTCACTGAAGCCAAGCTCTGTGTGCAATCAAAAAACAAAGTTGCATGATTGTAAAATTACTAGACCAGGTCAATAAACAAGTCAGATAAAGGCACGTACTAAATGTACTTTTAGATGGACCTGTTCTTATTTGAGTTTCTTGCGCAGCAGCAAAAATAAATCAATCAAAAAATAAATAAAAAATGTATATTTGAATTCAAATATCTTTTTTTTGTATATGCATTAATATATCCATGTAATATGTGCATGTCCTAGCAAAGTTGTGTTTCTGATTTTCTGTATTTTATATTCTCACACTTTTTTCATTATCTATAGCACTGGTATAACACTAATCTGGACCTCTGCACTCACGAAAGAAAACCACGAAAATCATGAGGAAATCTTCAAAACGCATATTCAAACTCACGTGAGAGAAAAAAAAAACAAAAAAAAAAACATCCGGGTATCTCAGCAAGGGGGCGTTGTGTTAAATATTGTTGCAAATTTTCTTTAACAAAGACGCTTACTGTTTTTGTCATTTATAAGATCAAATATAAATAGATGTGGTTAGAAATGTATTTAATGACCACACTTGTCATGCAATATTGGTTTGTTCATAAGCCAATTTTGCAACAATAAGCACAGCCGTTTTACATGCTAGCTCCTTGCGTTTAAAGATCTTTTGGTACTAAAATGTAGAATTCACAGTACATTTGTATAAAATCTGTAAAGAAAAAAAAAGTTTGACCGTTTTATTTGTAGACAAATTCGAAAAAAGAAAGAAAAAAATAACTTACTCCGAAAAAAAAGTTTTGCATTAAAACTTAGCTTGTTATTATGAGGTCTAAATAACAACATTTGAAATCCTGGTTTAAATGCAGTAATGCAACGTTTATTTTTCCAAGAGTTTAACCACATATGCGATATACAAGCCTTTCTGCCAGAGCACATGGTGGAGCATGACTGCAACTAAAGCCTATGTCGTCTGCAAAAACGACACGGTAGAAGACCAACTACAATATGCATTAATAAGCTAAATGTAGGCTGAATACATTAATGAGCCGTTTTTAGGACAACCAGTTGTTTAATGTTCGTACCATCGTTTTGAGGGCCAGTGGTCCATGCTTCAATCTCAGTCGCCATTATACGCTTGTTTACCGTCCTCCTAAGCCTGCAGATCACGGAAACAAGTAGTAACCACATCAATATCAAACGTGCAAAATTACATGGTTTACATAACCAACAAAAATCCACAGTTTTTGATCAGAAGAAGTGATGTGACCGTTTTAATTTACGTCTAAGTCCTAAATATATTGAGCTTATAGCCTCACCTTAAATTGAAGGCTTGCTTGTCACTTAAAACCTAGCAGTGCTGGTAATGTAAACAGTCCTTGAGTGAAGAAAATAAGTATATCCGTCAAAAATATCTTTATTTAATTATTCAATTCAAAAAGATCTACAAAAATATATTTTGCATTAGCAGTGCAGCACGCACGTTGCAAAGAGGGAGCAATAACATGAACAGTGTTTTCAACTTCAGACAGCTCATAGCACGTCACATGCGTAGCGTGAGCCTCATGCATATTAATTACGTAGCTTGTTTTTCGCCCAGTAAGAATGTGGACTGTTCGACAGTGGACGAATGAGCGTGACTTGTGGCTCATTAATATTGAACAGGCTACGTGACTTGTCCAACGCTTCAGGAAACGTACAAAGCAACGTCAGCATCAACAAATTCATATTCATGAGAGAAAGCATTCGCCGTAATGTTGGATTCGTAGTTTGGCTGCCTGAACGGGGAGTGGTGGATGAAGGGGCAGGAGTAAAACAGTTTGTCCAATCTCATAGCAAAGGCAAACTAGGCGGAGTTTGACGAGTTTGTTTCTTTGGTAAACACGTTTCAATTCTTGTAACGTTAGTTGTCCACATTCTCAGAATAGCAGTATGGTATGCTAAAATGCTTCATGAAGTAACTTAAAATTTGAAACATTAGGCCATAAAGTAACTTAGGTTTGTATCATATTAAATATCTCTGATTCCTTCTGGACATCAAACAGGCGGTGTTCTTCTGACTGTCTCAAATAAAATACCATTTTTCTTTGAACGCATCCCCCCCCCCTTCTCTTTTTATTATTATTTTGTGTTTTCAATTCAGTGCCTTCTACTAAAAACAAATAGTGTCTTTAAATTCCAGAGAACGACACCAGACGGCGCTGTCACCATAATAAACACCAATTAGAACTTAGCCACATGATTCCTGTAGACGGATAATTCACATGATACATATCTGGTGTAAGTATTATCCTTTAATTGTGTGTGTGTACTTGTACAGCTATCATGACCGCTATCATGAGCTTGTCATGACCGGTTTGAGTTTTAGACCATCTGAGTGAGGGCAAAGGCAGTAAAGTGAGGACATTTTGGCCAGCCCTCACTTTCTGAGACTCATTTAAAGGCCTGTTTGAGGGTCAAGACTTGGTTTTAGGGATATTGTTATAAGGTTATAAGGTTATAAAGGTTTAGGTGAGGCACTTAGATCTGATGGGTAGGGTTCAGGTAAGGAGCTAGAGACTGCATTGTGTCAGTGAATATCCTTAAAGAGATAGATGTAGCTACAGGGTTTTGTGTGTGTGTGTGTGTGTGAATTGTATTTTTTAAAACAGAATTAGTATTTTTTTTTTAACTCATCATCAAAATCAGCTTGACCTTGCACCATTATAGCAATTATAATGTCTGATTATAATTCTGTAATTTAACAAAGAGATGTCTCTCTTTTCAACTGACTATAATAAGCAATTGGCCCAGTTTTAAAGCAGACATTTCATTATGTATCTTTTTATTTATAAAAAAAAAAATAACAACGAGTTGAAGCTGCATTATCACAAGGTGCGTAATTTTCCTTCAAATTATATAAAAGTAGAAACTTCATAAAAGTTTGGTCAGTGGCATTATGCAGGAAGCAGGAGAAGAAGTAGTAAAAAATAAAGGTTGGCCAAGTTACTGTTGCAGCAGCAAGGTTAGATGTTGACTTTGCCTCTGTATTTTTTGAGTCCATTAAGTAGCCCCCACCCCCTGATTTGGTGATGTGCACAGCTGCACTTGTGGGCTGCAGAAACATATTCCCAGGCACGCAAAGGCTGTGGGCCTCAAGCTCTCTTTTCATTCTAACTTACTAGCTAGTATTAAGTCTTTTCTCTGCCTATGCCTTGATTTTCTAAATCGAGTAATTTAATATTTTGCAAGAAATATGACCAACATAATGCAATATTTTAAATAATATAACTTTTTTGTGCAAGATAAATCATGCTGCTGTGAAACCCTAATAAAGTTCAAGTTCAGGCTAATTTATTAAACAACAATCATTACATACAAAGTGCTGTACAATAAAAAAAAAAAAAAACTAGTAAAAAAGTAATATATTTAAAATTCATTTATTTGACTATAGTTCAGATCTATTAACATATTTACTGACATATTGCTCGAAATGTGTTGATTTAAAAAATATATATAATTAAACTTTATTTGGAGTAGTTCTTGTCCACAATGCGCATTTCCTAATATTAAGCCTAAAATGTGTTTTAATCTCACTATTGATGAAGATTGTATAAGCTTTGTATAATACTGGCCTTTAAATGCAAGATATTTAAAGTGTACTTAAAATATACTTGCAGTAGTTCCACTTATATCTTTCATTGGACTTATTCCATTGGACAGCACTTTTTCCGCACAATTAAAGTGCATTAAGTACAAAATTAGATGTTCCAATTTTGCAGACTTTAAGTATAGCAGTTTAGTATACTAAAAATACAATTGCAGGGTATTTTATGAAGTACATAAATATGTAAATTTATTTGTACTATACTTAGCTTGAAATAAGTGTATTTCAAATACATTTAAATATATTCATTTTTCACTAGAGAAGTACAAAATTACAGTTATTAGACTTAAAAGACAAGAAGCATATAATATGTTAACATTCTAATGTTAGAATACAAAATAACCCCCTAGTTTCTTGTACACAATTTCTGTATAATACCGAGAGGAAGAAGCATTGAAACTTTTCGATTGACCTGGTTTCGGGAGAAATTAGTCATAAAATGAGATATAATCTTAAAGTCACAACAACAGGCAAACAGTCTGCTTAAATACCATGGCATCAGTGATGTGTTTTCATGTCTTTATTGATAAAATCGTGTAAACATTGACAGTGCATGGTGGAAAAAGTGTGATGTGAAAGCAGACTAATGACTTCTCCAAAACTCAGAGTTCAATCAATAAGGTGAGATTAAAGATGTTAGACTAAGCATCTTTCTTTGTACAACACATATTTTAAATTTGCTATTTCTAAAAACACCTATAAGAAAAGAATTGTTTAATTGCATAAAAGCTTACAAAGTACTGTTAAAAGCCTTGATGTTTATCAGTCCACAGTAGAACTAATAGTCTATAAATAGAGAAAGCTCACTGCTGCTGCTGCTCTTTTATGAGTGGGTGTCCTGCAAAGATGACTGCAAGAGCATAGTGCAGAACTTCTGTAAAGACGTGTAGAACGTTTACAATACGTGACCAAAAAAAAAAGACTACTTAGCCTTCCCAAAAAATCCTACAAAAATCAAAACCTTATCCCAAATGAAGAAGTATGGTTGGAAGGCCATTATGGTTTGAGGATAATGAGTGATTTTTTTTTTTTTAGGCCCTCTTGTCTAGAATTTGGAAAAATTAACTAATAGTTATCACCCTAGTTACCCAGTTGATTGAATACATTGATAATTGCAAACATTTTCTGTATTACAAGTTTTGTAAAATGTTAGGTTTAAATATGCAAATGAGGCATTATTTAATGAAATATGCGCTAGTTTGCATACATTTCTAGTACAAAAATCTAAACACTGGATGAAGTCAGTTTCAAAATTCTTGTTTTATTTTTTTGACATATTAGAGTCAAATGTTATTGCAGAGGGAATTTGGGGTATCTCATTTTGTCACGCCATAATTCAGAAAATATATAAATATAAAATATGCTTCTCACAGTTTTTGGGGGAATAAAATGTTGTATATAATCAAGCAAATTATATATGAACAAATCCCTCTGTAAAAACCTTCAGGATATAGACAGGTATAAAAATGTAAAGTTTGGTGTGTGTAAGTGTTACTGAAGTGAAGATTTATGGCTCAGTGTAGAAGAAAAAGCTCATTTTGGGAAAACGGCCTTTAAAAATATGTATTGTAATTGAAATCTGTTGACACAACTAGATAAAGTGCTATAAAAGACACTTAACAGTGTCTTTTGGATGTTTTCTTTCCAGTAGTCTGAAAAAACACTTCTCAAATCAAAATCTCAAATTTGACACGTGCATGAAAAAATGTTTTTGCCTGCAGTGTCTCCCCTTAACTTGACATGCCATCATAGCCATTTAGGTACTTTTAGACAATGCAAAAGTTCTCCAAAAAAAAAAAAAAAATCTGATGTATATCGATAACAGTGGTAGATTTTTATTTATCCAATTTACTTGAATAGAGGGTTTTAAGATAACAGACGAGAATGCAGGGGCAGATTAACCATATGGTGATTTGGGCACCATGCAGGGCCATATAAATGTTTTCAACTAATGCACAGGGAACTCTAATACTTGGTGGAGTACAGTATCTAACTACCCATACTAACCATCCAACCTTGACCTCTTGAGCTGGACTGAGTTCCAAGGAAAGTGAATATTTTGGTTAATTAAGTGTAATTTAATAATTTGTTTAATTATAATAAATAATAATTATAAATAGTTTGAATAAATCACATGGAGCTGTTTTAAGATTTTTCATTAAAAATTCTGACAAACAATTCTCTTATTTTATTTTTTTCCTGTCACCTCCTGTGCAGTTCCTCCACAAATCAGTCCTCATCTTTCTTCACCTCTGTGTTGTCTCCTTTTCCCTCTCTCTGTCTCTCCTTTGCTGAGTTTTGAATCTCAAGCAGAATGTAGGTCAGCAGTCGGTGCTGAGTTACCAATTAGAAACAGCTGTGTTTTTTTTATTATTATTTTTTTATTTTTTTGTCCATAGAGTGAGCGGAGGTCAGCGATTTCTGCTCTCATTCTTCTTGTTGTTTCTTTCTGGCTTCTTTCCCCTCTTTCAATTCCCAGTCTTAAAAAAATAACGTGTTTACTATCCCTTTTCACTGTTCTATGAAAATTATAACACCTCAGCACAACATTTATAAGCATACTTTTTCCTCCCAAAAGGAATATAATGTTAAAAGCAATAGGCCGGTTAGGCCAAAATGAAAAATCCATCATTATATGTTTAACTTCATGTCATTCCAAACCTGTTTGTCTCTCTCTCTCTCTCTCTCTCCCTCTCTTTTTTTTCCTGAGAATCACAAAAGATGAACTGGTTCAGTGACAGCTCTTTTATGACTGAAGCCCTGGCTGACCTTAACAGAAAATCAGCAATGAGAAATTCATGAATAAATTATTATTTTGAGTAATGAAATAGCTGATATGATTCACAAATCCATAACCATAATTCATTCATGAACAACACGAGGATGACAGACCTTTAATTTTTTGGGTGAACCGATACTTAAATTAAAAATGGGAAACTGGAAAAATAAATAAGTTACGTTCCTTCTGCTGACTTATGTTAACAACATTCAGAAACATGTTTTCGTGACTTGCAAACTTGAACATTTGGTTTTGAACACTTGTTTAGCAAATTCTGCTGAATTGTTAACAAGAACACCATGTTCTTGGAAGGGGACAAAAATTAAGAACAACTTGTGATAGCCATCATTATGCAGCAAGTTTTTATAATATTTATAGCTGTCATAGAATTGTATTATAGCTGTTAAATTTCCAGCCATTATTGCAAATAATACATTTAAAAAATAATAAAAAGTATTTATTGTAAATTCTTTTTTAACATTATAAATATACACACAAAATATAAATATTTTTCTTACACAAAATCAGAAAAACTCAACTTAAAGTATTGTTTTGAACTTCTAGAAAGTATCCACTTTGGGGGAAAAAAATAGTGCACAAGAATGACCATTTCACAGTCGACCGCACCCTAGTCATTTCTATCAGTGAGTTTCAGCAAACTTTGATGGTTCCATTTACTAAATACGAACATCTTACTTTTTAAACGTGAATAAGTTAGTTGCATTAGTATTTAATGTGATTGTAGTTCAGAATTTTTACTCAGAAACATTTCCTTTCGCTGAGTTCTTCCAGAGACAACTTTGTCACTGCCAGCATAGTTCAGTAAACGGGGTTATAAGAAAACACGCCCAACATTTCCTTTGTCCAATCAGCAGCTTGTATAGTGTACGTCAGACCAATGAACGATTTAGGGGTTGAGTCAGACGTACTGTTGCTAGGGCATGGCTTCAGCCTTGTTACTATCACTGACTAACCAATCATATGACATTTCGCAATGTGTCAACATCTTTCCTGTGAACGTCTGTCTTTGAAGTCTTTGATTGGATACAAATGTTTTTAAGTTCCGCCTTTCATACTTTTCTGTTGTCTGATTGGACGAAGAAGCCATCAATCGATCTCCAGATTTTAGTTTACGTGCAGTCTGCATTAATTTTGTTGAGAGTCTCTACGACTCAGAATTGAACTGTTCACATCGAGCGTCATCACTTTTTTATTTGTTTGTTTATTTGTTTTTTTTTTGTTTCCTCCCTTTGTTTTACACCATTTGTTTAACAGTGTACAACACGTTTTTTGTGTTCTTTTTATTTCTGTGAATACACCGGAATGGAACTTAATTCTCTTCTACTTCTTCTTGAGGCAGCAGAGTATTTGGAAAGAAGAGACAGAGGTATATAATGATGCTTGTGTGGTCAACTAAAAATATTCGTTGTATTTTAATATTTCGTTGTTGTGCTGGTTTAATGTCACTTATAAACCTGCCGGCTGATCAAGTGTAGTTTAATTCAAGCCCAAAAGGACGATGGCATCTGGTTACTGGGAGTTATTAAGTCAATAAATAATCAATAATCAGACTGAGAATACTTACGTGAATGACATTCGTCCTAGCCTCTGTTAAAATGTTGATTCGTTTTCATTTTCCGTCAAATGTAACCTGGGGGAGGGGTGTTTGCTTTACAGTAAGTTGATAGAAGCATAATTCCTTAAATGTTAAACGGCTTGGCGTCAAAACATATCGGTTGTCTAACTTTCTAGCATTCTAGTTTTTGTTCATTGAATCACACACGTCTGTATTTAATGCTGATTTTGTTTACTTTCTCACTAGAAGCTGAACACGGTTATGCATCTGTTTTGCCGTACGATAGTGACTTTTCCAGAAAGAAAACTAAATCTTCTCCCATTTCAAGAAAAACCCACAATAATAGGTAAATGCAATACAATGCAGTTTCTATATTAATGAATGAATACATTCAAATGATGTTTATTCTACATGTAATCGCCATTTTTTGTTGGGCTTGGCTGTGTATAAACATTGCCACGCGTACAGCGTTAACTTTCTGCTGCTGCTTTCTCTTTTCCACTGCTGTCATCTGCTTTCAAATCAATCATATTCACGTAGAAACACCGCACGTTTCACTAACCTAGAACTTTTTGTTGTTTAAATATTACTGGCAACGTCAGTACATTTTAAGCATGTATCATATGTGCTGTTAAGTAGCTGGGAACTTTTATGGAAATATGCTGATTACCCTAGCATATAAACCGTGTTAGGCTTTAAGCTATATCACTTGTTTCGGCACTAAAGTTTGAATGCACAAAACTTGTCATTTAACATTTTTTCTTCATGCATTCTTGCATACAAACAATAGCTGCTGAAGTAATGTTTTGTTTACAAGTTTCCATTCTTTACGTTTTAACTTCTTGTTGAATGTAACAAATATGAGCATGTGACACATGTACATGTCATAGACAGTATGCTTTTAGTAGTGTAGTTTAGGTGTGGTTAAACTCTCGCTGTTGGGTGTGGTGTGAATAGACCCAAGTCAGCTGCTGGAGAGCTTTGACCCCTGGATCTGTTTTGCTGCATTAGCCCCCTTTCCTTGCAATGTCAAAGCAAAACAGCAGGAGCCTAGTGTGCAGCCCTTCCCCCGCTATACATCGAAAGCACTGAAAAAAAAGAGGAAATCTATGGAATCAGGGCTTTCCAGGAAATTTGTTTTTCTTTTGCTTTGTACTAAAACTTACTTAGGAATACTTTTTTGGAATTGTTTTCCAAATTGCGAAAAACCTCTGTGGACTTTCAGTGGTGTTGAAGCTTTTTTCTAACACCATAAATTCTGCACTAGCTATTACCATTGTGCCTGTATTTTTAACTGTCATGTGCAGCAATTTTATTAGGCGTACTTAGGGATGCATAATAAGGGAAAAATAATATCATTATTTTTGCAATCCCATATGACGACGCTAGTGGTGCAGAAACTGCACACTGCAGCTTTGATATAAGACTAACAACTGATGCTATGACCCAAATATTTTGTTTTTTTTCATGCATGCATTACAATCCCTCTATTTTCTTTCTTTGTTTGTTTATCTGGAGCAAATGTAATTGCCCCATCGTACACCCCAGCATTTATACCCTGGACTAAAATAGCAATGCGTTGTAGCATGCTGAATTTCCTCTGCGTCACTGAGTGCATGCTGTGTTTTACTTACAGTGATATCGGCCTAATGGACACAGTAAGGCAATGCAAAATTATTGTGTTTTGTGTATAATGTAGAATTCAAAGCAGAACAGCATGTAGTGTGTGAAGGGGCCAGGGAGCACCAGAAACATTTAATTCATACATTCATTCATTTCTTCATGCGTTCATTCCAAGTAGAAATAAATTACATTTGACATTGCACCTTTTTCGGGTTCAAAGATAATTTGTTGAATATTTATGCTTGACAATGGGTGCATTTTTGTTTATTCACAATGAATAATATCTTGACCAAGTCACAAACAAGAGTGCACATGTGGTGTTAACAGACAAATGCAGCTTTTTTATGTTCCTTTTGCACCACATCTTTACATGAAGAGCATCACTATTAAATCAAACTTATTCATCCTTCTGTTTTTTCTTGCTTAGGTCATCACACAATGAGCTGGAAAAACACAGGTAAGAACATGCATAATGATTCATATGAACTGTCATTTAAGAAATGCCTTTAAGAGGACCTTAAGGATTTTTATATGAAAGAGCCATCACTAGACGTTTGGCAGCTAAAACTGTGGATATAATGGTTTTGTATATATCTTAAAAGCCAGTGTCTTGTAGTACTGTCACTATACAAGTGTTTCTGAGACACTGCCGGTAAACCCACTTCATTCAGTATGAATTATTTGCCGTCAATATGCTGACTCAAAGAGCATGGGAATATTATGATCATGAAATTATATGTTATATTATTAATTATATGTGGTATAGTCTTGTCATCATGATCTGTTGAGACATAATTTTCATTGTCATTATCGGGCATCTTGGGAGTGAGAACGGGTTGGCTTTTTTAATGTGTGTCAGTGAAGTAGAGGCTTTAATGCTTTTGTGAGAAAACAACTGAGCACTTTATGAACTGACAGCCTTTCTGCTAATCTTCAATGTGCTAGCCAATATTTAATTTTGGAGTGATCTGTATTTGGAGTTTATAACAAACCCAGTTTTCCTGCATTGCCCTTCAAGGGCACAAAAACACGATTTGAAATTTCACCCAATTTATATTCACCACAAATATATTTCTAGAATTTTTATATTTATATAATTTTTTAAAATATATTTTTTAATATGGCTAGTAAAAGTTCTGAATAACCTTTAAATAATTTAGTAGTCAAATTAACTGGTGAGTAAATAAGTTGATTTCAGACTCTTAAGAAAGAGGTGGCTAGTTAGTAGCACTGCTAAAAAAATTTAAAGTAAACTAATTATAGTATGTCGGATGATTTTGTGCTGTTTATGTTTGTGCCAGAGGTCGAGTGTATTTTCACGTGTGAGATTTGTTTCCCTGGTGCTGGTGTCTTGGAGTTTGCCTGTCACATGCTTGAGTTTGAGGAATTGATTACTGCTGCTCTGTGAGAAATATGTTCAGTCATGTCCTTCATCAGAGTGGAACTTCTGTACCATTACCAACACTAGACAGTGTACCAGGAAAAACAGGAAAACCATACAGGCAGGTTTATGACATTTTTTTGAAGAGACATATAGAAGTACAAAGAAGAAACACATTCCAATGTCATGCAATTTCCTGTTGTGGTGCTTCTGTGTAGAAGTGTCAAATTTTGAGTTAATACTGTAGAAAGTAATGATTAAGCAGACTGCACTATTGTGAATATGAGGTGCAGCCTTATTGGTTTGATAAAAAGATTATTACATAAATTAAAAGCACAATGTTATTAAGCACAAAATGTTATTTGTGTATATGTACGTACTTATATTTTTATCTGTGTCATGTCATATATTATTTTAGCACAGCTGGAACACTGTATTGACCAATCAAATGAAAGGAAAGAAACTTTCATCCATTCATTGTCCTGGCTAAATTGAGCTCCCTTTCTCTGGTGTGCTCTGTTTAATTGACAAGAATTTGAAGTTTCAATGATAACAGTGACGTTAACTCTCACTTGCTGTTTAAATGTGGAAATGGAAATACTTGTGTTATATTTGTGGTATTCTAAACATCCTGAATGTTTGAATTTGACAAAGACTTTTCTAGTTCGAAGTGCTATGGAATGTCAAATCAACATAAGAAACAAATTGGTAATTTAGCAAGTAGTTAATACTTAAAACCATTAAAATTGTATTATTTATTAGTAATAAACATAAAGTAGACTTTCTCCTTTCAGTTAGGAAGGTTTTCTAAGTTATTTTTGTGCATGACTGACAATGTTGAGGCTCTCTAACCATGAAATGTTTATCTACCTCATTAGCATTTTAAAGTAAAAACATTCTCTAGAATTCAGATATGCTACACAGGAGTCATGCTCGGAAGTAACCTAACAAAAATAATAATTATTCTGTAAACTTGCCCAAATAACTACATCTGAATTTAAAATAATGAAAATTATTTATGGAAAACAATTATTTGTGCACTGTATCCAATTAAATGTTTGTGTTAAATTAAATAAACCATGAAAGTCAAGTCAACTTGACTTACACACTTGTTGTGTATCAGCTGTTCTGTATACCACCACTTTAAAATGATTGAAAAACAGCATGTAAAATTAAAATAGCTTGTAAAATCATTCGTTATAAATCACTACAGACTCGCTTTCCACTCACTGATCTCTATAGATTATTGATGTATAGATGATATTCTCTATATTATAGATAAAATGTGTCAAATCGACACACTCCTTCCAATGTCACAACTCAGCATCTAGAATTCTGAGTTTCCCACTTATAAATGAGACTTGTTAGGTTATTCATGCGCTAAGAGCTCATAATTACAATATTTCTGACTTGTGAGTGAATCACCTTAATGAATTAAAACATCTTAGTAACAAAAGGAAACAAGGCGTCTGATGTGCAACCCATTTCAGAGGGTTCCATGCAGAGATGATTTCTGGTCATATCCACTGTGTTTGGGTAAAAAATGTTGCTGTTTTTTTTTATTTATTTTTTTTTTTATTGTGTTTTTGGATTTTACATTAGGCTTGCAATATTGTATTTAACCAACAGTGTTTGCCATTCAAGCAAATAGGGACTACATGGTAGAATCACTTTTGGCAGCAGTTACTGATGTCAGTGTCTTTTGACACAAAGAGATCTTGCTTCTCCAATTTTTGCCCATTTTTGTCAAAATTTCTCAAGCTTCATTAAGTTGTGTGGGGATTGTTTTTTTTAATATTATTATTATTATTATTATACAGATGTTCGGTTGGATTGAGATCTGTGGGCTGCTCGGACATTTAACCTTTCTTGTTTTAAGCCAGTCCAGCTTTGTTTTGTTCTGCCTTTGTTGTATGTTCTGGGTTATCAAATGTATAAAGTATCTTACGAGTTACAGTACCCTTCCTCAATTGTTGGCACCCATCATGAATTTCAAAGAAAATATGCACATAATAATTCCAATATGTTCCTGTGTGAAAGAGGACCGTACTGAGTACTGACCGCAGTGCTGCTTTGCCAAGTGCATATTTTAATAATCGTTTTCCTTGTTGAATGAGACAAAGAAAAGCATTCGATACCCACAGTAAAATGTGGTTTTGACATCTTCAGTGATTATATCGTGATTGGAGCATTGTATTGCACTGTTTGCTTTCTGTGTGCAATTTATTAAAAAAAACCTTGTAACCATCCACTGCCTTATTGACAGGATATAAGTGTCTCATTGATTATCAGCCAGTGTCTGTAAGCAACTGTTTTGGGGTGTTTTGCCTTTATTTAATATACAATAGAGTAGCAATAGGATGTAACAGGAGAGGAGAAAAAGAATGGGTTTGGGAGAGGACCTCAAGGCGGGACTTTAACTTGAGATGCTCAAAGTGGTTGAGGTGTGCTGCCCATGACTCAGACAGCATTACCTTTCATAGGTGATTTTCTCCCAATATATGTCAATATCAGCAAAGAAATGGTGGCAAGAACACAAAATGTGTCATTTAAAATCTTTTTAAATGACGATTTAAGCTGAATAAAGCAGTCTATAAAAGCTAACTAAAACTACCAAGGGTCTTGGCATGTTCTGTGTAGAACCCTGTTTCATATCTGCTTGAATTGTTTCTTAGATCTTTGAAAAGTTTCCAAGCCACAGTTAAGTTTATTTCACGTTTAAGATCTCACCTGCACATAGCTGGGCGCCAATCAAGTTAATATGTGACTTGAAGAGTGGTGATTGGTTAATCAGTTGTTTACGAGTGCCGATAAACTAGATGGATTATTATTTTCTATTTATAGTTTTTATTTGTGATGTTTGCTAAGGCAACAGGTACAGAGGCTACACCATAAATAGTAAAAGATAATATAGTTTTAATGAGAATGGTTGGATTTGGGCTTTAGGGAGTGTTTTAGGATTAACTTTGCCCTGGGAAACTCTGGTGATGATGTGTTGCTGTTACGCAAAGAGGGGGACGGAAGACACCCTCTACACTCTTACTTCATGTCTGCTCTTTTCTTTTTCTATGCCTCCTTCTTTTCTTGAGTTGCTTCACTCTGCTGACTCATCAGGAACTTGAGATATAAGTCGAGGTACAATAGCTTGGTAAAACATGGTTTTAAATATTCAGCATTTGAAAGCGAGTCATTAGTTTTGCAACAGCTTGTTAGTGGAAGACTTAGTTCATTTTACTGTGAAATGATACCCTATCGAAAAAGGCATTAACATGGAAGTCTACACATGGATGTGCTAAACTGTGTATTTTGATAATTAGTGAATTGTCATTTCTTAGAAGATAATAACACACAACACATTCTTCTATGTAAAAACACTGGGACATAGTGCATCAGAATGAAACACAATGCAGGGTTCTCAGACATAGTTTTTCAAATTGTACAATTTTTAATCTGACACGACATTTTAATTTATTGTTGAAGGTTACAAATATGTGACCCTGTGTCACAAAACCAGTTATAAGGGTCAGTTTTTTTTAAAAATTGAGATTTATACATCATATGTAAACTGAATAAATAAGCTTTCCATTGATGTATGGTTTTGTTAGGATAGGGCAATATTTGGCCAAGATACAACTATTTGAAAATCTGAAATCTGAGGGTACCAAAAAATCTAAATATTGAGAAAATCGCCTTTAAAGTTGTCCAAATGAAGTTCTTAGCAATGCATATTACTAATCAAAAATTAATTTTTGATATAATTACAATAGGAAATTTATAAAATATCTTCATGGAACATGATCTTTACTTAATGTCCTAATGATTTGTGGCATGAAAGAAAAATTGATAATTAATCT
This sequence comes from Cirrhinus mrigala, assembly GCA_036247105.1. Lineage (NCBI taxonomy): Eukaryota > Metazoa > Chordata > Actinopteri > Cypriniformes > Cyprinidae > Cirrhinus > Cirrhinus mrigala. Next base: position 43,944,524 of record CM070007.1, on the reverse strand, counting down.
GTTGTAATAATAAAAAATCTGTTAAAAAAAAAAAAAGTTTGAAGATATGAGTTGATGTTGTGGATGTCTGTTTATGTTGTTACTGTTGTTGTTCTGGCATATTAGTTATGATTATGTACATTTCTTTTAACTAAATAACTAAATTTGAACACATTGAAGACTTAGAACCACTGCTTTAAAACATTGACACTAAAAACTTTGGAAAATTGGATATATATCTAAATTTAAGTAGTAGCCTACATTTAAATAGAGTAAGCTCTGCTGGATTGGTCAGCAAAAATCTGTGTTAGCACTGCTATCCAGTTCACTGAAGATGTGCCTGAACCTGCAACTATACTGTATGTGTTTGTAGTGGAATTCATGCGGTGCTTGTTCTTTACATGCTACCCAGCATTCCTTTGTCATTTCTTCAGATCTGCAGGTAGATCTTTGTACACTTGTACAGTAACTGATTATGCATCTTGTAAAATGTCAGTTTAGCCCACAGGAATTCCTTTTTCTATTTTTAGATTTTTTATTTAAAATTCAAATTTATGTCAAGTGCATATACTTGGTATTGGTTTGACTGAATTTACACTGACATTCAACGATGACCTGAATGACTCCAAATTTGAATGCACATGTAATCATGCACATGCTGGAAGGCAGTGAGATGAACCAGGCTGATCTATGAGCACTGAAATACAGGCCATACTTATATATGCTACAATTCACAGTTTTGAAGACCAGGAGAACGAGAGGGCTGTTTGTCATGAATGCTGAAGGAATGTTGTAAAAGGCATAAGCTCTAAAAACAGATAGACTGAAAGCAAAGAATCCATGCCCATTTATACTAGTTAATATTTTGCTTATGGACATTTATTAAAGTAGGTGTCTACAAGAAAAGGATAGTCTCCCCCAACTGATTTCTTATCCTACCTAACATCTTCTAGAATTTTTCCTTGCCACAGTCAAATTATGCTTTCTTAGTGGGGTTTTTAATCCTGCATGTTCTGTAAAGCTGCTTTGGAACATTATGTATTGTGAATGCTGCTATACAAATAAAATTGGCTTGACTTGTGCTGTTTGACCCAGAAATCAGATCACTGCACTTTTGGTGGGATCAGATTTTGAGGAGTTGAAACCTTATGAGCTATTTTAACAACACCAACAACAAATAACTTATTTGCATCGATGGTCTTGCTAAATGATTGATTAAAATTATAAATGTGCACTATTGCTGTGAAGAACTTACAGGAACAGAAAGGGAAGCTCAGGACACAATGTCCTGTTATTTTAGCTTATGTTAATCATTCACAGAGTTATGATGATGTGACGCCTGGCCTATTTAGAATAGCGTCTGTGTTAGTTGGTACACTGTATTAAATTTTTTTTTTTTTTTTTTTGAAACAGTACAACTGTATGGTTGCGAATGAGACTGGATGCAATCTGCTGGTTGTAACAGCTCATGTGATGCAAGTTGTTTAAATGAAATGTGACTGACATGAACAACAAAAAGTCTCAACACAAATTAACTTGGCAAGTTTATCAGTTTAGCATATCGATTCCCCAAAGCATTTGTCATCAGTTTCTTCCATCACAGTATTTAAGAAATGTGGCCAATAAAATTCAGGCAAATGACATTGCCTTTAATGTAAATAAATGCTATTTTGTAACATTTTTATTTTTTTAGTTAGCATATACTGTACACATATTTATTGCAGAATTGATTACTTTTTGTTCCACAAACAGTGCAAAGCTGTTTGTTATAAGATCACTTTCATGGCAATGAAGAGGAGGGGCACAGTAAAAACAAATAAGTGTAGATTTGTTAGATGTGCTTGTGTCAAGGACATTGTAGGTTAGGTATAGCTCGAGAGATACATTTCCATCCACTTACGTTTCACAACGCTCACATTTATAAGCAAGTAATGATTTGTTGCTTTTTGTGCATTTGAAAACTGCTGTAAAAAGTTGTGTATAGATATTTACGTGAGAGTCAGTCAATATACAATCCATGAACATTTTCCTGCCTTTTTTTTTCTCTTTTGAGAGGTGTGTAAAAGGGCCGCCTTTGCCCACACCAGCTGAACACACTACAGTCAATGGCCTCTTTCTCCAAAAAGGGTCACTTCCTCCAGATTAGAGCCCCAGTCTGCCTCATTCGCCTCATTCTGATGGACTGTAAGTCTATTTGTGGAAAGTCGGTTTGTTCAGTAACCGTCTTGGTAACTTCATCTGCAGCTATTTTTATCTACTTTAAGGTGGAAAGACTGAAAAGTCTTACCATTCTTACATCTCAGTAACATGTAGACAAAAATGAAGGACAGTTAATATCATCTCTTTTCTTCTTTAGCATAAATCAAGAAAAAAAGAAGCTGAAGACTTCCAGAAAAGCTGATGCCTCTTTTAGATGAAAGACAAAACTTACTACAGCCACTGTGTTCAACTGCAGTCACTTCCAGTGCTCAAAATTTAATTAATAGCTATTGTAATTTTTTTCTGATATAGAGTAGAACGGTGTGTTAGTCCACTTGTACTGACAAGGTATGAATTTGCTTTTCATGTATATGGTAGTATTAATTATGAGATATACAAAATGTTAATTTCGCTCATGATATTAATAGACCAGTGGTTTGTGTTGTCACTTTTGGTTTGGTGTGAAAGGGCCTTTATACTGACTGATTTTTTTCCACCTCAGTTGTTTTCTATGCGCCGTCAACATACAGTTGAGGTCAAAAGTTTACATACACCTTGCAGAATCTGCACAATGTTAATTATTTTCCAAAATAAGAGGAATCATACAAAATGCATGTTTTTTATTTATTTAGTACTGACCTGAATAAGATATTTTACTTAAAAGACGTTTACATATAGTCCACAAGAGAAAATAATAGTTGAATTTATAAAAATGACCCCGTTCAAATATTTACATTGATTCTTAAAACTGTGTTTTTACCTGAATGATCCACTTTTTTTTTTTTTTTAGTTTTAGTAGTTCATGAGTCCCTTGTTTGTCCTAAACAGTCTTCAGCATTTTTGTGTTTTTGAACCCTTAACAATGACTGTATGATTTTGAGATCCATCTTTTCACAAAATCTTTTTGAATTTGAAGATCAGGGTAAATGTAACTTATTTTGTCTTCTGAGAAACGTGTAACTATCTTCTGTGGCTTCTGAAGGGCAGTACTACGTGAAAAAAATATGATATTTAGGCAAAATAGGAAAAATGTAGCCTATACATTTTCATTCTGTTCAAAAGTTTACACCCCTGGCTTGTAAAGCATCATTCTTCCTTCTGGAGCATCAGTGAGCTTTTGAACCTTCTGTGATAGTTGCATATGAGTCCTTTTGTTGTCCTCAGTGTAAAAAGATGGATCTCAAAATCATAGAGTCATTATTGAAAAGGGTTCAAATGCACAAAAATGCTGAAAAACCAAAGAATTTGTGGGACCTGAAGGATTTTTCTGAAGAACAGCAGGCAGATAAAACTGTTCGGGACAAACAAGTTACTCATGAACAACTATCACTAAACAAAAAAACACAGCTGTGGATCATTCAGGTAACAACACAGTATTAAGTATCAAGTGTATGTAAACTTTTGAATGTTGTTTTTTTTTTTAATAAATTGAACTATTATTTTCTCTTGAGAATTATATGTAAATGTCTTTTATGTGAAATATCTTATTCAGGTCAGTATTAAATAAAAAATAACACACATTTTATATGATCCCTCTTATTTTGGTAAAATAATTAACATTTTGCAGATTCTGCAAGGTGTATGTAAACTTTTGACCTCAACTGTAAATGTTCTGTGTGACATATCCTTGGTATCCGTGGAATCTTTTTGTTGTAGATTTTCGGTTCATTTTATTTTTAAATTAATCACAGGAATAGTCTTCTTACATAAAGCTGCAATCACATCTCATAAATCTAGTTCCTCAGTCATGCCCGCACGGCTTCAAACCTGCAACCTTTTTGTTAGCTGCCCACAGCAGCATCCTGAATCAGTTGTAAAGTTCTAAATTTATCCCAGGGTAATACTTCACTCCAACCTGCTTTTTTTGTTGTTGTTGTTGTTGTTGTTGCAGACGTGCCAAACTGCGATTGTACCTGGAGCAGTTGAAACAGCTTGTGCCTTTGGGTCCTGATAGCACCCGTCACACCACACTGAGCCTGCTCAAACGCGCCAAAATGCACATCAAGGTACAAACAAATCAGCATCTTTCTGACAGTATCTCTGTTTGCACAGCAGTAAAGAGGTTAGAGCAGCTTAAAGCAGTTACAGTCAGAGGGGAAGTTAATCAGGAACTGTCTACAGGAAGTTTATGTCACTCTCCATGTTGTAACTCAGATGATCCTCAGTTACTGACATGATTAAGATGGTAATTTACTTAAGCTGAAAATCATTGAATCATTGCAGCCTTATATGAGGCAATTTCTGAATTAAGATTCATATGGATATTTTTGGGTGGTATGAATAAAAAATGCCTGATTGACAGAATGAAATTTGGAAAAGAAACTGCTATACTGCTTATTATTATTTTAAAAACTACTCATCTGCCAAATGCAGTGCATCCAAAATAGTCATGTGGTCCAACCGACATGCATAAACATGATGGGAAGAAAGAAAAACAGCAAAATGGAAAATGATGCCATAGAGAGAAGTCCTGTCCTGCAGACCCTCATGAATTTGTGTCAAGGTCAATATCTCTCTTAAAAAATATGATATTTTTACTTTTTTATGACAAGGCAAGCCGAGTTTAGTTTGTAAAATGCTATGCGTGTGACTGCTCAAAAACATAATATTTGTGAATGAATAATGAATATTTGTAAAAAAAAAAAAAAAAAAAATTAAATAAATAAAAAGAAATATATGATAAGTTTTTTTTAAATGAATACAGATTAAGTTGTGTACAGTAACAAGTTTTCATGGTTACTTTTTACTTGGTTACACCACATTTCATCTTGAGAGTCATTAAACTACAACTTTTCTCAAAATATATATATATATTTTTTTTATTTTATTTTATTTATTTATTTTTTTTTTCATTTCCTTTATCATGTTCATTTTTATATGTCACTGACTTGTTTATCTGTGCCTAATGAAAAAGGGGCGTAAGCCTTAGTGGAATGTAAAATGTGTTCAACAAACTGTCACTGCAAGTGTGTGAAAGAGACAAGACAAAGAAAACTCAGTACCATGTGTCTGCTGACCCTTTTGTTTCTTTCCTGTTTGTTACACAGTATTTCAGCTCGACCTGCCTGGTTTCCTGTCATGCAGCATAGATATGTCTTTCTGTTAATGTGATTGTTTCCCTTTTTAGCTCACAAAATTGTGGATTTCTTGCAATGTGCATGCTCAGGGCAATGGTAGATGATACATGACATGCAGTTTGGTGTCTCTGTGCTCTGTGGTTTGATCAGTGGAAACATATGCTCTGCAGAAACTGGAGGAACAGGACAGGAAGGCTCTAAACATGAAGGAGCAACTGCAGAGAGAACATCGCTACCTCAAACGGCGCTTGGAGCAGCTCTCTGTACAGGGCTTAGAGCGCATTCGCACTGACAGCATGGGCTCCACCATCTCCACTGACTCTGAGCAAGGTACAGCACAGAAAAAATATTCTGATATATGCTGATATTCACTTACATCTAATAAAACCTTTAAAAACAAAATTAAACACTATACTTTCAGCAATTATACATGCTATGTACATGCTGTGTATATACTATGTACTACACAGACTGTATGACCATAGTTGATTGCAGGCTGACTGCATCTGTATGAGGTCTATCTATAAAGTATTTAATGGTGATGAATTGCTTTTTATATATGGTGAGGTCCAGATGCATATATATGTACATCTACACACAGTGCCTTGCGAAAGTATTCATACCCCCTAATTTTTTACATTTTTTTCTTATGTTGCTGCCTTACGTTACATTGCTTTACTTTTTTTTTTTTTTTTCACATCATTCAAAGCAAAAAACAGATTTGTGACAACTTTGCAGATTTATTAAAACTAAATAAATACATTGCATAAATATTCACATCCTTAACTCAGTACTTAGTTGAAGAACCTTTACAGCCTCTAATGTGTTTTGGGTGTGATTTGACAGGCTTTGCACATCTGCATTTGGCAATTATCTGCCATTCTCCTGCTCACCTCTTCACCTCTAAAGCTCTCTCAGGTTGGATGTGGGCTGAAAAACATTTTCTGGTTTCTCCAGAAATGTTTGATTGGGTTCAAGTTCAAGGCGCTGGTTGGGACTCTCAAGAACATGCACAGAGTTGCCCATAAGCCACTCTTGCATTTTCTTAGCTGTGTGCTTAGAGTCACATTGTCCTGCCAAGTCCAAGGTTCTGAATGCTCTGGATTATTTTTTCATTAAGGCTGTCTTTATATTTTGCTGTGTTTAGCTTTCTCTGATGACCCCCACAGCATGAGGCTGCTATCACCACAGTTTACTGTGCGGATAGTACTGTGCAGATAAGGAGCAGTGGTTTCCTCCATACATGATGCTTGGAACTGAGGTTTATCAGACCAAAAAATCTTATTTCTCATAGTCTAAGAATCCTTTAGCTATTTTTGGCAAATTCGAAATGGGTTTTTATGCATCTTCACTGAGGAGAGTATTGAGTGTGATCACACCACGATGAAGCTCAGATTGGTGGAGTGTTGCAGTGTCAGTGATGTTTGTCCTTCTGTAAGTTTCTCCCATCTCCAAATATGATCATGGGGCTCAACTAGAGTGATCATCAGCTTCTTGGTCACAAATCCCTTTTCTATTAATTGCTCAGTTTGGTCAGGAGGCCAGCTCTAGGAAGAGTCCTGGTTGTGTCAGACCTCTTCCATTAAGAATAATAGTGTCTACATGCTTCTGTCAACCTTCAGTGCAGAAGAATTTTTTTCTGAACTCTTTCCCAGATCTGTGTCTTGACACAGTCCTGTCTCTGATATCTACAGGCAGTTCTTTTGACCTCAGGGCTTGGTTTTTGCTCTGATACGCATTTCCAGCTGATAGACCTTTTATTGAGAGGTGTGTGCCTTTCCAAATCATAACCACTCAGTTGGATTTGCCACAGGTTAACTCTATTTGAAATGTAGTAACATCTACAAAAAACAATATTGGAATGCTCTTCAGCTAAATTTCAGGTGTGCCAGAAATGAATACTTGAATACTTATGTAATGTAATTATTTCAGTGTTTTATTTATTTTTTTAAATGCATTATAATTTTTATTATTATTTAATTTACAGCATTCACAAATCTGGTTTTGTTTTGTCATTATGGTGTATGGAGTGTAGACTGATGTGAAATAAATTAATTTAAAGTAGTTAAACAAAAGACAACAAAACAAAATGTGGAAATGAAGAGGTATGAATACTTTTGCAAGGCATTGTATACATATATATTAATAGGCTAATAGTTGATAGATTGGTGGTTAGATTAATAGTTGAGCTTGGTGATTAAGCAAATGAGCAGAAAATCAAATTCGTACTGCATTCATCTGCAGAATGAACAGCCTGTATATTTATATGCTGTTGATTACCACTGATAATTTCAGCTCCTCACCCCTCAATATGTACATACAAACAGGAAGCAGGCCTTTAGTATTTACATGCACAGTGAAGCAGTAGGTAAATGGACAGTGTTGCAAAAGAAAAAAAAAAAAAATAAGCACACTATTTCACAAGCATAACTATAACACTCGTGATGCCCACTCATTTATACAAGTCAAAATCATTGCCTGTGGTAATCGACGGCATATGAGAGTTGCCATCTATAGAAATATTGTTTAAAGGAGAAGTCTACTTCCAGAACAAAAATGTACAGATAATGTTCTCACCCCTTTCTCATCCAAGATGTTGTGTCTTTCTTTCTTCGCAAAGAAATTATGTTTTTTGAGGAAAACATTTCAGGATTTTTCTCCATATAATGGACTGCTATGGTGCCATGGGTTTGAACTTTCAAAGTGCAGTTTAAATGCGGATTCAAACGATCCCAAATGCGGTTGTAAACGATCCCAGCCGAGGAAGAAGGTTTTTTTCTAGTGCAACGATCATTATTTTCATGTAAAAAAAAGACAATTTGAATACTTTTTCATCTCAAACACTCATCTTGTCTAGCTTTGTCTGGTTCAAGACAGTTAGGGCATGTCGAAAATCTCCAATCGTATTTTCTCCCTCAACTTCAAAAATAATTTTAAATTCAAGTTAGGGAGAACATGATATGGGAGTTTTTCGACATACCTGACATAACTGTCATGAACTGGAAAAAAAAACAGAATTCAGGCAGAGTAAGACAAGACCAGCGTTTGACATTAAAAAGTATATAAATGTTATTAATTTTATGAAAATAACCAATCATTTCGCTAGACCTTTCTTCCTCGGCTGGGATCGTTTATAACCGCATTTAGGATCGTTTGAAGCCGCATTTAAACTGCATTTTGAAAGTTCAAACTCTGGGCACCATAGAAGTCCACTATATGGAGAAAATTGCTGAAATGTTTTCCTCAAAAAGTATAGTTTCTTTACGACTGAAGAAAGAAAGACATGAACATCTTGGATGACAAGGGGGTGAGTACATTATCTGTACATTATCTGTAAAGGACATCTCCTTTAACATAACACAGATTGTTCCTTTATTCTTGAGATCACTGGTTGAGGTGTAACTGTTAATGAGTTTTTATTTCTGTGTGTATACAGAAGTGGACGTTGACATAGAGGGCATGGAGTTCACACCAGGTGAGGGTGATAGCGTGGACAGTGTTAGCGATGGTGAGGACCACTACAGCCTGCAGAGCAGCTCCAGCGATGGAGGCCACCATTCACATTCCCACAGATTACAGGCTCACATCTGCTAGGCCGTGTCAGACCTCAAGAGTGTGTCACCTCCAACATACCCATCAGCCACTCCCCAGCTGGCAGGAAGCACCTGGCTGATTTCCACTCCTCAGAACACTCTCTCCCCTCTCAACCTTTGCAACGCTTTTATATCAAACCCTCCCTAACCCCATAAATACACACAGACAAGCAATATGTGGTTTTAGTAAGAACATGTGGTGTGGTACTGCAGTTTTAACTTGTCTGTTCTGCTGTGCATGTATGAGAAACTGTGGCTCTGTTCCAAAACCTAGTAACTGCCTTACTGTCTATCGCTTACATAAATGCAGTATCCAAACTGAAAAGGAAAAAAAAACTCTACGTAGGCTTGCTTATGTGTATCTCACAAAGCAGCATGGTTTTACTGTGTACTTTTTGGCTGCATTTACACTTGCACAAAATCTGATTTTTTTTTTTTTTTTTTTTTTAAACTCGCATCTGATATAGATCAGATATTGTTGCACATGTATAAACACAAAAAGCTGCACAAGATCTTTTTTTTTTTTTTTTTTTCAAATTCAGTTTGCTCCACTTCCAAATATAGTTTTAAATCAGATACATATTTTGATATCAGGAAATCTGACCTATGTCTAAACACGTATATGATTCATAATGGAATTCCAAGCCACCACAGGTGAGGGCGACACAATATAACCCACAACATAACTATTCTTAATGTCATATTATGAAGCACACATGCCTGTACGCACTCGCACAAAACTGGCACAGTTTCTTTCATTAAGGTGGAAACTTTAGGTTAGAAAACCGTTTGCGCACACAGAAACATTCAGGAGAACAGTAACCCAATGAATAAAATAGATTCTCTACTGAACGCTAGATTTTATTTTTCCATAACAAAGTGATAACGTTGCTGATTTTGAAGTACTTAAACTTATAGATTTACTATATAAAAACACATCTCTTTCTCAGATTAATTCAAATGAATGTGATCTCACCACGCTATTTTATTTTACTTCAGTGTAGATCTAACAGCCTGTAGATTAATAAACTAATGGAAACTACAGTTATTTTTAATCCGTTCAGTTCAGATTCAGTTCAGATTTGTGCATTAATGTAAACACAGCCTTTGGTAAGTAAGTCTATAATACCCAAAATCCTATTTAGGTAGGCAGGTCACTAGGTTTGTGAACAGAGCTTGCTTGTGTGTCAGTTCATTTTGCATCATGAGTTTGAACAGAATTCATTTGTGGTTCTTGAAAGTGCAAGTCGTAGCATTAGGCACACTAATAAGACTCCCTAACAGACTAATGGACAGGGAGCAAAAGGACAGAACCTTAGGGCACTTCTAGGAATCAATGGATTCTGTTTTCAGTATTCACCCTATGCAGTTAAATTGACCATGAAGATTCATTAATTGGCTACTTTTTTGTAAAAGAAAAGATAATATTAATATCTAGTGGTTGATTCATATTTAGTTCAAGCATTCAGCTGAGCAAAGAAATGGTGCTGTACAAATGCATCAGTGCAGTAAACTTTCAGTAGTAAATGATGTAGCAATAAACTTGGAAAGCTGTGGCTTTCTGATGCAGTGAACTGATTCTGGACCAAGCCTGAGAGACTTGAGAAGATGAGTAGATCTGTTCATCTTTTCACCTGTTTTGTGTAGATTGTGTGTGTGTATGGCCAGCACTCAAACTGACAAGTCAAAACTGTATGACCATACCATGTAAAGGTGTAGGGGTGGGAAAAGGTCTTTGTTGAGGTGTTGGTACTGTCAGAAAATTATATTGATGCTTTTAGTCCATTGTCTTCCCCTCTAACTTACTTGCAATAATTTTTGAAGCCTTTTTTCTTCAGCCGTATATATGCAGTGCTGTGTGCAATATTCAGTATATGAAAGAAGGTTCTTTGTGCTGGGAATTCCAACGCTTCACAGACAGTCCCAGGCTTAAAAGCAGGTTAGACCAAAATTAATGAGAAAAAGAAACAGAGGGGGGAAAAAAAACAAAAACAAAAAAAACAAATGTATATTTGAAAAAAGAAGCCAAAAAAAAAATTTTTGGTCACTGAAAGTGATATTATATTTTCCGTAGTAGCTTTTGTATTATATTTTCCTAAATAGTCTTTGATTAAAAGACAAATAGAAAAGTATATGACAGAATATAAGGCCAGGCTAAATTTGTTTGGGAGAACTCTGGCATTTGTCCCTAACTGTCATGCTGTGCCTTGACTTGTCGTATCCCTGTTCCTTTCCTCATCTCTTTCATACATCCCTCCAACCCTACTTAAAACCAGCCTGCCAGCCATCCCACAGCTTCCTTTCCTTTTGATGAGAAATTTGGGTTAGTCACCTCTGACCTCCATTTTTTTTTTTTTTTTAAATTCCTCGAAAACGTGCTTTCCATTCTGCCATCCAACATCATTCACATATGTGACACTGGTCATCTTCTCTTGTGGCAGCTCGTCTCACACCATTGAAAAGCGTCATCTAATCGACTCTGCCCTTGAGGCTCTTTTCATAGTTTTTTTTTTTTTTTTTTGCTTAATAATAGCTGTCTTGTTTTAGTCCTTATACCTGTTATGTGTTTTTTTTATTTCAAACAATGAAGTGGAAGACCTTGGGAGAAGAGCATTGGTATCAATCATTAATGGCAGCTCGAGTCCTCCCCACACTCTCCCAATGGTAGTTCCTGTTTAGTGTTAAAGTGTGCTTAAGGCGATCATAGTATTTGATCCTCTGCCTATAAGAGCAAAGATACAGCAATATGATTCTTTTGTTTGTAAAGGGGTGGGGTGTATTAGAAAGCAGCACTGTTTCAACATTATGGTGCATATTGTGACCAACTCATTGAGGTTTTTTTTTTTCTTTTTTTTTTTTTTTTTTTTTTTTTAATCTCTCCATTCTCTGCAAACACTGAAAGGAGTATGGAAGCCCATTTTCTGCCATGGAATAATAAATTATAAAAAATAATTATTTAAAAGTCGAAAAAATAAATAAAAAAGGTAATTGTGGCTTCATCTCACAATTTATACTATAAACTTACTGATGCTGATGTTTTCCACAATTGCAAACTGAATTCTGAGTTTACATCTCACAGTTTTTTCTTTTGCCAAGGAATAAAAAAAAAAAAAAAAAAAGTCTATATATCTCACAATTCTGATGTTTTTTTTTCTTGCAATTGTAGGTTTATATCTCACAATTATGACATTTCTTCATGAAATTGTGAGTTTCTATATATGACTTTTATAATTTACATAAAAATGTATATAAGAATTGTGAGATATACACTCAGAATTGCAATGACTTCTATTATTTTTTTTTTTTTTTATTTCATGGCAGAAATGGGCTTCCATGGGAGGGAGATTTAGTTTTGTTTTTATTTTGTTCTATTAAGTTTTGTTTTATATCTTTTTTTTTTTTTTTTTTGAAGCTACATTTTTATGAAGAGTTTACATTTATGTCATGGATATGCCTGACTGTTGTAGCAAAACTATTCTTTTTCAGTGTTTTTTGGTATGTTGATTAAGTGACTTTTTAAAATCGAAAAACCTCTTGCACAGAACCTCCCATTAACATGCTTTGATTGAGAGTTAAGAGAATTAGGCATGAGATTTTATAAAATCTCTAAGAGATTGTAGCTTTCATTGGCATTATCTAAGAAGTCACATGCCAAATATGTGAAATAAAGCTAAAGCCAGTTTCCAATGCAATGAAAGAATATCTTTGTGACAGAGACAGGGCTATTCAGTGGCTGCAGTTGTTTTTTTTTTTTTTTGTTGTTGTTTTTTTTTGGAAAGCTTTAAAACACTAAAATGTGGCTATGTCAGCAGACAGGCACAGATATAATTATTAATTATAATTAATAATTATTAGTGTGTTCTGTCCCTCAGACGAGGAAAAAAAAAAAGACCAGGAAGACACAAATGATGATACTTTGTGTTTTTCTGCAGAGCATGTATGATTGAGAATACTTAATGGCGGTGCAGCAGGATAGCAAGTTGGGTTAAAGACAGGCAGTGAAGGCTACAAAAAGCAGCCCAGAGTGACCAAGAAAATTATATAGCTATAAAAACAATTCCTTTTACCTTTGTTATTCGCATAAAAGCATTCACATAAAAGCACTAGAAGAGAAAAAGAAAAAAGATTCCTGCCATATAGATTTTCTTAGATATAGACTTTTATTTTTCTAACCCCTCCCAATTTTGGGAGGCATCAGGTATAATATCAGATTTCTATCTTTATATGACTATAGATTTGTGACCCATATTTTGTGCTCACTTTTCTTCTCCCCTGCTTTTGTTTTGTGTTCATGGAGCAGTTTGTTGACAGGTCAGCGTGTGTGGCGTAGCTCACCGAACGCTTGCGTTTTAGCATGAGGAAAAACTTTGCAGAAAAGAGGAGACTGCGAAAGGGAGGGTTCTGTGCCAGAGACCTGTGAACAGATTTCCTTTTAAAAAAAAAAAAATTTGCATTCAGATGTTGTATAATATTGTAAAGGTGTTATTTTTTTCTTGTGTGTGTGTCTGTGTGTACGTACACATATTTACCTGGTGCTGGCTATGTTTGAGCCCACACTCTAAGGTATTATGTATTCTTGTATTGTAATATAAGTAATTAAAATTTTTTATACATACTTTCTCTACAGTGTCTTTGTTTTATATATATATATATATATATATATATATATATATATATATATATATATATATATATAGCTTTGTAGTTTATTTTTGCAAAAAAATATAAAATATATATATTATTCTAAGTAGTTTGAATGTATATACTTTAAAAACGACACATTAAGAGCCAGGGGTGTAAACTTTTGAACAGAATGAAGATGTGTACATTTTTCTTATTTTTCTTTCTTATTTTGTTAATTGTCATTTTTTTCCTTTAGTACTGCCCTTCGTAAGCTACAGAAGATACTTACATGTTTCCCAAATTCCCAAAAGACAAAATAAGTTAAATTTACCCTGATCTTCAAATTCAAAAAGTTTTCACCCCCGGCTCTTAATGCATTATTTTTCATCCATGAGTGTTTGAACCTTTTGTGATAGTTGTATATGAGTCCCTCAGTTGTCCCCAGTGTGAAAAGATGGACGTCAAAATGGTACAGTCGTTTGGTAAAGGGACCTGAAGGATTTTTCTGAAAAACAGTGGGCAGGTTAACTGTTCAGGGTGAACAAGGGACTCATGAAAAGCTATCACTAAAAAAAAAAAAAAAAAACAGCTGTGGATCAATTTAGGTAACAAACAGAGTATTAAGAATCAAGTGTATGTACACTTTTGAACAGGGTTATTTTTATAAATTAATTTTTTGTGAAATATTTTGTTCAGGTCAGTACTAAGTAAAAAAAGTAAAAAATAACATGCATTTTGTATGATCCCTCTTATTTTGGTAAAATAAGTAACATTTTGCAGATTCTGCAAGTTGTATGTAAACTTTTTACCTCAACTGTAGATGAGTTGTCTTCATCAGATGAGCATCAAACAGCTGATAAAACATCACAATAATCCATAATAACATTTCCTGCAGTGAAAAAGTCCATCCCCTGTTGTCTTCTAACATTAAAATGTACAGAAATATATATTTATTTGTTTATTTTGACTGTTTACTTCTAAACTATGCTTGATGTGTGCATATTTCTCTCCAGATTCAAACGAGATGACTTTTTTTATTGGAGGCAGCAACAGTTTAAAACATCTTGATGAATTTGTTTATCACAAGATGTAAAATAAGTGACTGGATTTGTTTGGATTACTTGTGGATTATTATGATATTTTTTTATCAGCTATTTGGACTCAATGGGTGCTGTCATTCTGCCATTTACTGCAGAGGATCCATTGTTGAGCAAGTGATGTAATGCTAAAATTCATCTATTTTGATGAAGAAATAAACTGATCTATAAGTTGGATTTTGGATGACCTGAGGCCGAGAACAACAACAACAACAACAAAAAGTGTGAATTATTTCTGTTACTGTCATAACTTGAAGAAGTTAGAAATAAAACTAATATACATAATACATAAACATATTGTAATACTGAGTGAGGTTTCTAAATTATAAATTCATAAAAAAAAAAAATTAAAAAAAAAAAACAGCCTTGTTGGACAGCTATAACATTGCATTAGCTGCATCTTGTGGACAGTGGTCCTGTTCCCCTTTCTTCTTTCCTGTTTTTTCCGGACTGTCTGCACTGTTCTATCAAAATAAAGGCAAAACAGCCCATAAATATAAGCCAATAAGCAAAGTGATACACCTTGAACCATATTAGGGTTAATTTGCATTTTAAATAGGAATATTAACAATAATTAGTTTCATATGTAATCAAATTTAATAATGCACAATGCCATGTGCTGCACATTATTCACGGTTTCTTAAAGACAACCATAAACCAGCCATAATGAGGTTTGATATTCAGAATATTATACAGCAGTACATTTTTTTTTATAGAACATTGTCCAGCATTCTAACTTTCCTGAGGTGCAAAATACAGGTAAAAAATATAGACAAATTTTAAAACATGTTTTTATAATGAAATATTTGCAGTTTATATCTCAGCAAACAGTTACTATTGAACCATAAATGAAGAAAGATACTTTCTGCCCACAAAATTATGTAGTTCTAGATCCGTAGGGCCTAGCATGGCCATGCTAAGTGCTAAACAAAACATTGCGCTCCTCTGTCGAAGACGGTGCAAAAGCAGCTTTTTGAGTAACTCACGACCTCGTGTGGTATGTGGTACATATCGTCACAATCGTTATTCGACTCCAGATCAGTAGGAGTCGCTGTGTAAACGCTCGATATTTATGTTGATGTTCCTGAGTTCGCTTTGCACTCTGGGAGGTTTGTCCTCTTTGGATGTCATTGTAAATTCTTCTTTATCGGGGAAATAAGAGAAAATCAGTATGACTGGATACACAGCGGATGAAAAACTCCGCTTTGAGCAGTTGACAAAGCTTCGGCGGCAGTGGCTTAAAGATCAGGAGCTTAGTCCTCGAGAGCCCGTCGTTGCACCAAAAAAACTCGGCCCCATCGAGCGATTCTGGGCTGGATTTTTGCAGCCCAAGACACTCTGGAGATTATATGTGAGTTTATGCCATATATGATCTATATGTGTATATTCTGATTTATCTAGAATAAAAAAAAAAAATAAAAAAAAATGGGCATTTTTACGGCAGAACAACGTTACTAACATAATTATGCAATTTTGTCTTGTGTTCTTGTTTTGCGGATGAAACAGACGTTTAAAGCCTATAATGCTGGTGTTTTTGCTGTGACGCGGATTCTAATCCCAGCCTGGATCGTCCATTACTATGTGAAGTACCACGTCAGTGTAAGTTCATGCTCCTGTCATACTGTTTAATCTACAGTTAAACTGCTCTCATTGAACAGAACTGTAATTTGTGCACTGTCCTAAATTGACATGGAATTCCAAGCCACAGTAGAGGCTATAATTGTCAAGGTAATTCTAAGACCTTCTTATTTATAAGATTATAAGAATTATAAGATTCCCGTATACAAACCAGTCAAAAGTTTTTTTTGTTTTTTGTTTTTTAAAGAATTATCTTCTGCTCACCAAGCCTGCATTTATTTGATTCAAAATACAACAAAAACAGTAATATTGTGAAATATGTTTATTTAAAATAACTGCTTCCTATTTAAATATATTTAAAAATGTAATTTATCCCTTTGATCAGTTAAATTTTCAGTATCTTTACTCCAGTCTTTAGTGTCACATAATGCTTTCTAGTGAAATCATTCTAATATGCCAATTTGCAATTTAAATTGATCAAAAGTGATGATAAAGAGAACTTTTTATTTATAAAAGAAACCTGAAAAATTCTACTTAGCTGTTTTCTACATAATAAGTCAATGTTTTTTTTAAGCAGCAAATCTGAATATTAGAATGATTTCTAAAAGATCATGTGACGAGTAATGATGCTATAATTCAGCTTCGAAATCACAGGAATAGATTAAATTTTAAAATATATTCAAATAGAAATCAGTTACTTTAAATAGTAAAAACATTTCAAAGTTTGACTGACTTTGTTGTACTTTGGGTCAAATAAATGCAGACTTGGTGAGCATTTATTTTTTATTTTGACTGGTAGTGTACATGTATATTTAAATTTATAATTTTAAATTAGATTACAAATATATATTATAGAAGTGTTTTTAGGGTGAATTCACATTCCAGAACAGTACAGAATGCTTGGTTTCAGTTGAGGAATTATTAATATTAATGTAGCATTTCTTTCAATTTAGTATAATGGAGATAACAATTAAAAGCTTAGTAGTAGTAGAAATATACATTTTTGTTGACCCTAAACTGTTAAAATATTGAGGGAATAAAATATAACGTCAGATTTATTAATCTTTTTGTTACATTCTGTGAGTGAATATAAAAATATTGTGAAAAAATATTTGCATAAAGGGTTGTATTGTGTGTACAAAGGTTGCAGATAAAATGTACAATCAAATATACTTGTGCTTTGGCTGATCATTATCATGCTTAAATATAAAGCTCAAATAGATATTCTTTGTTTCCACAGAAAATGCCATATGGAATTGTTGCTCTTAAACCCAAACTGTATCCTGTAAGTATATTTGGTCCAAACAGTTGGTCTCATTCACTAATTGCATAGATGATTCATATTTATATGCATATTCGAACTTCTCATGAAAGCTTTCCGTCTAATTTACAACATGTGCGTACGCACATGAATTTGTTCTTAACCCCATATAATGCTGTCTACAGACATAGTACATAGATTATTAAGACCAGCCAGAGTATGATTTTTGCATATGTGTGCTTTCAGTTTTATTTTTTATTTTTTCTTAAATTTAAGTACGAAAGTTATAGTGAATCATGATTTGTTTGTGAAAATGTTTGTACACAGGTTACACGCATATATCTGTGTGTGTACATCCTTAGTGAATCAAACCCAGTATTATCACACTAATAATCAGAAGGTGTATGTAAATTACCTTCAAATAATCATTCATTTTGATGTTTCTGAATGTTCTCATGCACACCTTCTTTGCTTGTGTATGTTTTTTCAGGGAGACACCATTTTGGAAACAGGAGAAGTTGTCCCAGATCTTCCTGAAGCAGACGGTCATGGTCATCATTGAAGATGCCAGTTTATATTCAGTATAGACATGCCTGTCTGCGCTGGTTGTAAAAACATATTTGTGTGTATACTATGTCAATAAAATTTATTATACAGAGTCTGTATGTCTATTCTGTGCCTTTGAGTGACAGTAACACACCCTTTTGGGAAGATCTTGAGACCATTAAAATTAAGCTAATTTATTTATTTATTTTATTCACACATCTCACATGCAAGAAGAGTCTTGTATTATTTTAATTAAAAATACAGTGAAAAGCCAAGAGTGACATTCTTGACAACACAGTCTTAGGCTTTTGTTATTGCATGATTTTGAAAAAAAGTATCACGATTAA
Source organism: Cirrhinus mrigala (assembly GCA_036247105.1). NCBI lineage: Eukaryota > Metazoa > Chordata > Actinopteri > Cypriniformes > Cyprinidae > Cirrhinus > Cirrhinus mrigala. The sequence continues at coordinate 43,926,224 of CM070007.1, read as the reverse complement.
ATCATTAAAGGTCAAATGAGTCAAATAATAAGCAGGGAAATTCCTAAAAAGTAGTGAAGTATTAAAGTCTATTTCTTTGAATATTAGAATACTAAATTAGAATATTGTCTTAAATGCTACACAAACTTTGTCGTTGCTATTTATAGTCAACAGTTTTCAGAATTGTGAGTGTTTTAGTATTTTAAAATGATCAAATGAAAAGCATAAAACAACTATAAGGAGCTACTTGTCTGATATGTCATTAACACTTCAAAATTTTATTACGTTGGACGTTTGTCTTGCACATGGTTGATGGGCTTTTATTTTGAAGTGAAAAACAGGAAGTTTTAAAATTTTGACAGCATTTCACTTCCGAAATGTTCTTGTTTTGTTACGTCATGATGACCAACATTGGTTAAGTAGACCGATTGAGAGTTGTATCTTTTTTCGGTCGTTAAGCGCTTTTATATATTTGCAGCTGTAAAGGTTTAACAATAATCCGTAAGATACAATGCGTTACAGACTTCTTGGTTATCGCGTATTGATCTTTGAAACGGCGCTGGTTTGTTTGGCAGTAAGTTAACGTACTTCAGATCTTCAGATCAACATGTTTTTGTGTGTTCTGTGAAACATAACTACAATTATTAAACAGTACAAAACCTAATGATCTTTTGTTTGTTTCGAATATTGAAGCGAGATGCTCCCAGCGGAATTCAGAGGATCTAAGTACTCTGAAAGTTTCAACAGATACATAAAACAGTAAGTTGAAAACATCATTTTGAAGCACACGGTTTTCATATTTTTTCTTCGTTTCTATATATTATATAACTGTATTTATTGTACTTAAACACAAAAGCCGATATGACACCTTATAGGTTTGTTTATATTTTGTAAACATGGTAAAATACCAATATTATGAAATTTCTGTCAGAAATTAGTTTATTATTAGTAAGACAAAGTAATTAAATTTGACCCTGGACCACCAGTTACAAGTAGCACCGCTACATTTGTAGCAATACATTGTATGGGTCAAATTATTAATTTTTCTTTTATGCCAAAAATCATCAAGATATTAAGTAAATATTATGTTCCATTAAGATATTTTGTACCGTAAATATATGAAAACTTAAATTTGGATTTTTTTTTTTTTTTTTTTTTTTTTTTATAATCTGCTTTGCTAATAACTTAATTTGGACAACTTTAAGGGTGATTTTCTCAATATTTAGGTTTTTTGCACTTTTGCACTAGTAATAATCCTTATAATCTTTATTTATTAAGTTTTCAGATGATGTATAAATCTCAATTTCAAAAAATGGACCCTTATGACTGGTTTTGTGGTCCAGAGTCACATATAAGTAAACACGTTCACAAAAATGCCATTTATGTGGCCACATTTACTCCTATCATAATGATTTGGTGAAGAGAAGGTTTTAACATGTTACTAAACAGTGGAGCTGTTTTGTTAAAATAATACTTTTTTTTTTTTTTATGCTGCTGAATATGGTTTTCCTTTCTAGAATTTTACTCCTCTAACAAAACCATTTTCTTCATTATCGTATCAGGACTTTGCCTTGATCCCTCTTAAAAATCAAAATCGGTTTTAATTAATTCTTAATTTATTATTAATATCTTTTCGTTTATAATGTTATTTAAACATTTTATCACTAAAATGAAAATGCAAGTAGCCTATTAATAATTCTAATTTTTCTTCCATCAGATTATGGCATCACCACAGATGAAGGAGCGCCTATCAGGTGTTGTGTTAAACACTGTATCAAAAGGAGCATCTCCAGAATCAAAATGCCCAATATGTCTGGATCATTTCAAAAACATATCATATCTTGATGTGTGCTTGCATAAGTTTTGCTTCTGCTGCATCCATGAGTGGTCAAAGAACAAAGCAGAATGCCCTTTATGCAAACAGCCATTTAATTCAATTTATCACACCATTAAGTCCGAAGATAACTACAAAAGGTTTGACCTGCGACCAACTGAAAATGGCTCATTTGGCAACATGGCAGGGCAAAGATTCAGGTATCGCACCACGCTTACAGGCGACCGCAGACCAGTGCCGAGGAGAACGTCTCCTCCTCCTGACCATGGGGTCATATTTGAGGGCCTGAGAGGATCTCTACCACAGCGGCACAACAGAGATCTCCATAGCATGTTAAGGAGGTTGGCAGTGAGACAAAGAAGAGAGAGAGAAGGAAGGTCTGTGGGAAGTCTTCACGATCAAGAAGTGGTTAAATTCAGACGGGCCTTGTACAGAAGAGGTGTGCGAGTCCAGAGCGTGCAGGATGGTGGCCGCACCAGGGAAACTTCTGCAGAGTTTTTCAGAAGAAATCCTGCTTGTCTTCACAGGCTTGTGCCTTGGTTGAGACGAGAGTTGACTGTTCTATATGGTACTCACGGTTCCCTTGCCAACATAGTGCAGCACATCATCATGACTCTGATTACTCGACATAACTTGGATGACCAGGCTGTTGCACATGAGCTTCGGCCCTTCTTGCTATCCCATACAGAGCACTTCCTACATGAGTTTCTAAGTTTTGCTCAATCCCCGTTCAACATGGAGGCATATGATCAGCGTGCCGTTTATGACTTGCCTCGGCCCTCCGGAGAGAGTAGCAGTTCAGAAACCTCTGTGATCGCCATCTCTGAGGATGAAGGTGATTCTTTAGTGTCAGGATCCCAGGACTATGCCACTCCTAGTGTGACCTTAAGCCAAACAGCATGGGATGATGAGACCCCAGGGCCATCCTACTCCTCAGAGCCATCTCAGGTATTACCTTTCCATGTGAGGGACTCGGATTCTGATAGTAGCGTAGGGGAAGCAGTAGTGTCTGTTGCTGCTGTGCCACATCAAGACCGTCCAGCAAATACTGCCACTATTGCAGTGGAGGAGGAGGAGGAGCATTCCTCCGGCAGTGATGAAGACTGTGTTATTGTCGGCTATGTTAAGCCAGTGTCAGAAAGGACACCAGAACTGGTCCTGCTTTCTTCCGATTCAGAACAATCTGAGCAGAACGCAGAGCTCCGAAGTCCACGGGCACCCCAGCACATTCGTTTTACTTCAGAGTCTGATTTGTCTCCGACTAACACTCAGAGACCCTTGAGGCGGCCAACTAGATGCACTCGCTCACCTGAGAACACCTCTAAAAATACATATGGCACAAGGCATCATGAAAGGGAGTTGTCTGGATCTAGAGACAGATCCTCACACAGCAGCAGGACACACTCCTCCTCTCGTAGCAGGAACCACCCATCGTCTAAAGAGGGGAAGCATAAACGGAGACGGGAAAAAGAGACAAGTCGCCACACCTCATCTTATTGGCATTCATACAGCCATTACAGTCAAAGAGACAACAGCAGAAGATGCTATACAGAGACATGCTCATCCTACACCAGCTATTACAGAAGTGTTCACGATCGCTCTCGCTCTTCGCATAGTAGAAGGCGAAGCAGGGACCGTCAGGACAGAAGTCACTCAAGGAGCAGGTCTAGAGTCAACTATTCCAAACGTCAGGACAGAAGTCGCTCAAAGAGCAATTCTAGAATCAACTCTTCCAATCAACAGGACAGAAGTCGCTCAAGAAGCAGATCTAGAATCACGTCTAGCTCCTCCAACCATCAGCACAGAAGACGCTCAAGGAGCAATTCTAGAATCAACTCCAGCTCCTCACACCATACATCACGGCATGATGAACATGGTAGGAAAAAGAAATACAAAACAAAGCATCATGAGGAACGCTCAGGGAAAAGTTCTAGCAAACTGTTCACCGAATTGGATGATGCAAAAAAGAAAAAAAAGAAGCATCACAAAAAGTTAAAGAGGAAAAGCAGGAGTCCAAGCAGAGAGGATAAATCTGAGGGTCACAGTCGGAAACATCACAAGAAAAAGAAAAAACACAAGAGGAAGAGCAGGAGACATAATAGTGATGAGAGGGTGGAAAAAAGCAGCCCTGTTCTCATTACAATTACTAGTGACTGTGACAGTGACAGTGCTGACCCCAGTGAACCCTCAACTAGTAATATCTGTGCAACTGGCTCAGTTGTCAGAATAGCAAATAATGCTACAGAAACTCAGCCGCTCATGTCCGGATTCGTAGACCTGAAGGAAGAGTCCACTACTGAAACTGAATGTAGTTCTGCGGGTGATGCAGGGAATCACCCCCAGACAGATTAACACCAATGCCTTTGTGAGTTTGTATGTTTGGTTTAATTGAACTCCTCAATTTGCGGTAAATAATAATTGACAAAGGACTATTGTTGCAATGCCCACATGTATTTTTAGTGTTTTATAAAGGGAGAAGGGATGAGAGGAGTCACCATTTTTCAAAGTTTAGTGTTCCCTTTGTATTTGGCTGTCTCGAATAAATCAAAAATTGTTTCTTTACTGAATGAATAATGTTTTTTGTGTGCACATTATATTTCTGTATGTTTGCTTAAAATAGTCTGGAAGCAGTTTCATGCACAGGCATTCAAAATAAAAAAAGGTTATTGGGACTTTTAGTCTCAAAGACTTTTTTCTCGGGAATGCGTGATACAAACTCTCAATTCTGACTTTTTTTTTCTCAAAACTGTGAGATATAAACTCGCAATTGTGAATCATAAAGTCACAATTCTGACCTTTTTCTCAGAATTGTGTGATATAAACACACAATTGCGAGAAATAAAGTCAGAAATTAAGCAATTCTGCCTTTTTTTCTTGCAAATGCGAGTTTGCATCTAACAATTCTGAGAAAAAAAAGTCCTTTTTTTTCCCTTGCAATTCTGATTTTTTTTCTCAGAACTGAGTACATTTCTCAGAGTTGTGAGTTTGTCTCGCAATTCTGACTTTATAACATGCAATTGTGAGTTTATGTCACACAATTCTGACTTAATTTTTCCGAATTGCGAGTTTATGTCTCACAATTCTGACATTATAACCCGCAGTTGCAAGTTTATATATAACGGTTCTGAGAAAAAAAGTTAGAATTGCAAGATGTAAACTGGCAATTGTAAGATAAAAGTCACAAATCTGTCTGCACCAATAGCCTTGTGGATAGTGCACCGACATATGGTGCAGTTGTGCCTCGGGTGTTCCGAGTTCAAATCCCGCCTTGTGGACCTTTCCCGATCCCACCCCTCCCTCTCTCTCTCGCTCTCCCACTTGCTTCCTGTCTCATCTCCACTGTCCTATCAAAGAAAAATGGAAAAAAAGCCCCTTTATAAACTTTATACAGTCAGAATTGTGAGATATAAACGTGAAATTCACACATCACACATATATATATATATAATTCAGTGGTGGAAACAGGCTTTCATATACGACACATGATCTCAGTATATATATTCAGATTTCTAAAACAATTTCAGAAAATTAATCTTTAAATTGAATCAGTACATTAATGCCAAGAATATTTTTTTTATTTTTCATTCAGGTATGTTTTTATTTCCCCTTGATACTGCACAAACTGTTTTTAAAGGTAAAAGAATGTTTACTGCTGTAAGACAAAGTAGGCCTACATGTGATCAGTGTTGAAAAATCCATTGTTTTATGAGAAAATACATTAAATCTTACTGCAAAATACGTAGAAAAATGTGAAAATACTTGTGCAAGGAGTATTCCCACCACATTATGTAATATTTCATAAACATCTCTATAAATCCTGGTAAACTGATTTTATGTTAATACATTTTTTTTTTTTTTAAGTTCACTTCCAAAGCAAAAAATTACAGGTAATTTACTCACCCCCTTGTCATCCAAGATGTTCATGTCTTTCTTTCTTCAGTCGTAAATAAATTATGTTTTTTGAGGAAAACATTTCAGGAATGATCTCCATATAGTGGACTTCTATGGTGCCTATGAGTTTGAACTTCCAAAATGCAGTTTAAATGCAGCTTCAAAAGGCTCTAAACGATCCCAGTCGAGGAAGAGGTGTATTATCTAGCAAAACGATCGGTTATTTAAAAAAAAAAAAAACATTTACAATTTATATACTTCTTAACCTCAAATGCTCATCCTAACCCTAACCACAGAAGTCCACTATATGGTGATAATTCCTGAAATGTTTTCCTCAAAAAACATAATTTCTTTACGAATAAAGAAACAAAACATGAACACCTTGGATGACAAGGGGGTAAGTAAATTATCCGTAAATTTTTGTTCTGGAAGTGAACTTATCCTTTAATGGGTTGTCAAGATGGTGTTTAGTGGGCTAAATCATACAACATATTCTTTTAGGCAATTGTTGATCTTGGATCCACTCTTGTGGGGAAGATTGTTTCAGCACTGTGATTAAGTTAATGTTGGGTGGGGACACATTCTCTTGGTTACAGCACAGGTAGGTGGCGCTAATGCACTTCTTCCTTTGCGCAGCGCCGTAAAACAAGAGAGAAAGGAAGCTGGTGTTTTTTTAACACGTGAAAGAAAATGGCATCGAACAGTCATGTAAAGGTAAATTTATATTATTATAATGAAATATATGGGTGCACACATGGAGAAAATGTATGAAAGAAAATAGTTTAGGAGCTGGAACACTGCAGTGTTTTTACATCAACACGGCACTAACCAAATGCATTATTAGGGATCTAAATGAAAATTACATATTACATTTATAATAATATCGTTGTGTTGAATTTGGCAGGATACAACAGATCTTTACTTCCAATATCGGCATCCCGTTCGCACTTTATAGAGCATGATAATCTGGTATACATGCTTCTAACCGCTAAGCAGTTCTTCCTAGTTCGAGACCAATTCCGCTAGGTAATAACACGAGGTTTCCTCAAGGGGCGCACTGGGGCTCAGAAGGGAGTGTAACGTTACATATGCACTATATGTTAATATTTCTGAGGACGTGAAATACTTATAACGCAATTATAATTGTAACGTTGTATGGTCAGTTACAATGGATATCATTAAACTGCAGACTGTTTTGTATACACGATACACTCGGTTGTGACCGTTTTAATGTAAAAAAAAAATCATATGAAATGTACGAAATAAATGACAGCTACTATGCTACATTTGGGTTTACGTCGTATATTTATTTGTCATACACGTTGAAATTATTAAATTATTATGAAGTGAGTCTCTTAACAGCCCCCTGATAAAATGGAATAGTATAAACAAATAAAAATATTTTATCATTCTCATGTCAGTTGATATGCTTGGTTTGACCTGCCTGCAGTAGCCTGCAACAACTAAATGGTATACTATTATAGTGCTAAAAGTTGAGTTACAAAACTGAATGAACAGCTGAAAACAAAAACAAGAGTTGTTGAATGAATAAATTCTAAAAAATTAAGAGGCAAAGTATGAGAAACAGATCAAAATAAAAATAATTTTCAGTGACATTCTTCTATTCGGATGGTATTTAGCAAACTGTCTAGGTCTAGGAAATCATCCAGGTTAGGTGACTTGGCTGTCTTCAGCCTCAGTGCTTAAGGCTCTATTGCTTCTGGAGTACTAGATTCTGATTGTTCAATTGTGGCCTTTTAGCGGTTAGATATTTCCTAATGTTCATCATCATCTATGTCAGCACTGTTCATCTGAGTATCTGAAACTGGCGCTGCATGACTCATGTATCATGAAGTACAGTAAATACAGTATCACAGACGTGATATTTTTAATGAACTACATCCTATGTGTTTTGTCATTGTAAAATATTTGTGAGTGTTTTAATTAATTTAAATGTTTTAATTAAGTCAACCAACTGCAGACATCACAAATTCAGATATGTCTATAAAATATGTTCTCACAGATAGGAATAATTGGTGGATCTGGTCTTGATGATCCAGATATCCTGGAGGGAAGGACAGAGCGGTATGTGGTCACACCATTTGGAAAGGTGAGTGTCTCTGCAATTTTGTCTGCTGTACTTTCTAGCATGCATGATTATGGTAGAGTACATTCGAAAATGAATATATGCATTTGCTTTAAACTCAGAAGTTGAAATAATTGCTCATCGTGGTTTGCTTTTAAACCATGTGTTCACAATGTTCTGATAGGCAAAGCAGTAAAGTATACTTATTTCTTCCTCTCTTTTAACAGCCATCTGATGCTCTAATTTTGGGCAAAATAAAGAATGTTGATTGTGTACTTCTTGCAAGGTAATTACACTGGGTGGTATATACAATACAGTATACAATGCTTTAAATTATATTTGTAATATCCGCTGCTTTTGTATTTATCAAGAGCAGAAGTCTAATCTAAAACTTTTTTATAAGGCATGGGAGACAACACACCATAATGCCCACCAGTGTCAATTACCAGGCCAATATTTGGGCCTTGAAGGAAGAGGGCTGCACTCACCTGTTAGTCACGACAGCATGTGGCTCCCTCAGAGAGGACATCCAGCCTGGGGACATTGTTTTGATTGACCAGTTTATTGATAGGTTAGTGGTAATTTCTCTATAATCATTTGTCATCACAATTTACACTCACTTAAAAAGGAACTTTTAAAAACAAAAAAGGTGGACCATTAACAATTGGAGAAAACAAACAACGCTGTAAACTATAGGGACCTGGAAACTTAAAGGGATAGATTACCCAAAAATGAAAATTCTGTCATTAATTACTCACCCTACTCCCTTAAAAATAAAGGCTCCAAAGGGGTGTTTTTTCGGTGATGCCATAGAAGAACCATTTTCATTTCCCCAAAGAACCTTTCAATGAACAGTAAAAGACCCATTTTAAAGAACATTTGAAAAATTTAAGAACCCTTTTCCACTATAAAGAACCTTTTCTGCATTTGAAAGGTTCTGTGGATTTAGATTCTTCATGGATCCATTGATGCCAATAAAGAACCTTTATTTTTAAGAGTGTATTGTTGTTCCAAACCCGTACAATAGGGTCTGCCTGCAGACACACTTGCACTTTCAGACTTGCATTCTCAACACAACAGCACTTCCGGAAGGCTTTTTTAAAATTATTTGTATTGTATTTTATTTATTATTATTATTTCAATTGAATATCTCAACATTTTACAACAGTAGCCAGGTGGTGAAGACAAGAAAGAAGAAACTAAATTGCAGTGTCACTCGCAAAAGCCACTTGCACTCTCTGCTACCTGCGACGTCACTTGCAATCCACACAAATCGTGCATGTTGCCAGTGGAGACAGCACTGAGACTGTGGTGGTTAAACGATTAAAACGAATTTAATAACGTACAGGGTCCTGCAAGTCATCTGTAGGAGATAAAGACAAGACCTGCAAATCCGTGGCCACAGAACAGCAGAATATGAACGCAATGCGCAAAGTCTTTCGTTAGCCGTTTTCTTGAGGGTAGGTAATTAATGACGTAATTTTCATTTTTGGGTGAATTATCTCTTTAAAACCCTTTGAACACAAAACCCTGGGAATATAAGAATGACCTTCCCAAAGCTTTGTTTTACCATCAGCGAGCATCAGCTGAGTTCCTCAATTTATTTTGTTCACTCCTTGGTTAAAGTGCATTCAATATGCATTCAATAACATGCATTATGTAAGGATGAATGTATGCATGAGCCATAACGAACACAACAATGCATCCAGACATTATATCAAAAACAATATCAGAAATGGCTAAATAAATGAGAAATGTTATATTTTAGATCTTTCTGTTTGTTTTTTTGTTTTTTTTATTGTTCTTGTTTTCCAAATAGTAATAAGCAACATTAATATTCAGGGAAGATAATTAGCTTATACTTTATTTGACTTTGAGCAATTTGGCCTAAAGACATGTACCTCTGTCTGTAGAATGTCTTTAGATTTATTAAGCCATGCAGAGTAAAATATCAACTGCTGCTCTTCTATTTCTGTATTTTATCTGTATTTTATTCTGTATTTTTGTTGTATTTTATTAGCCTATTGCCCATGATGGCCAAAACCTGATTGTTAAAGAAAAAGCTTCTATTATGCTAGAAAGAAATGTTTTTTAAGGAACTTACAGTTTAGCTGAATGTCACAGACCTTTGAGAGAAAACAAACAGTGTAAATTCTTAAGAAGAATTCTTGAATTCTTCAAAATCCTGCCTTTGGTGGTGTTACTGTTTTGTTTTGTTTTTTCATCAAATTTGAAACTCATTGATGACACCTTGTTTATTGTTGGCCTTTATGATGATTAGAACCATCTTGAACTTGAGGATGTGAGTACAGAATGATATGTCCAGTGTTGGATACTTGTGATACTTATTTCTCATCTGATGTGCATCTTATCAGTCTGGTTCATATTTCATTTTCATCTTAATTTCCACCCCAAAATGTCACATACCACCCTGAATTTAAGGACAACAAAACGTGCCCAGACATTCTATGATGGGCAGTCCTCCAGCCCCCCAGGTGTGTGCCACATCCCGATGGCTGAACCTTTCTGCAGCAAGACTAGAGAGGTCAGTGACATTTCCCAGCTGTCTGTCTGTCTCTCACTCTCTGTCCGTCTTGCTGTTCATCTTACCATACTCTCATTCTTATTTTGTTTTTTTATTCTTATTCATTCCCTTATCTTACCTCCTCTTGTAGGTGCTCGTGGAGGTTGCCCAGGGACTCGGTGTGAAGTGTCACACCCGAGGGACAATGGTGACCATAGAGGGTCCTCGTTTCTCCTCTCGGGCAGAGAGCCTCATGTTCAGACAATGGGGGGCTGATGTCATCAACATGACCACAGTACCGGAGGTGGTTCTTGCCAAGGAGGCTGGGCTGTGTTATGCTAGTATTGCAATGGCAACTGATTATGACTGCTGGAAAGAGCACGAAGAGGCGGTGAGCAGATAGAAACTTCTGTCTGTGTGTGTTTGTACAGTATGCGTGTGTACCTACTTATCCATATTTTATGGACTGTTTTGTTTGGGCAGAAGTGAAAAAACAATATACAGGGGTTGGACAAAATAATGTGAACACCTGGGAAATTTCTTTATGAAGATGTTTTACCGCCATTTGGCTTTAATACAGCTTCTGACCTTAGAATAGATTCATACAACTTTTGAATAGTCTCTAGTAGAATGCCATCTATCTCTCCAAAACTGCCCACAGGGCAGATGTTGAAGCTCATCCTGGTGCTCCAACTGTCCAGGTTTTATGATCGCGACATCATATTTTTTGCATTTTAGCACTGGTGTCTGTTATTACATTTTTAGCAGTTGTAGCTCTTTTATGGCTTCTGATTTTAAGCTCTCTGTTGTCGGTTTTTGTGGAAACAGGGTCTTCAAGGTAAAGATTTACTGTCACAACATTATTCTTAGTCTTTGACAGTCATTCTATGTCATTCATTTTGCTCACTTTTCTTCTTCGCTGATGAGTTCTTGTCATGCTTTGTGTATGCATTCATAACCATAAAGACAAAACAAAACCAAAAACACCAAACAATTGGGCTCTTAAGGTTAGAGATGCTCCTGCTGAACAAACATCCATGATTTTTAGGGGTTCAAGGACGTAGTGCTGAAGCCCTATTGTAATTGTAATTGAATAGTCACGGATCAGCGATCTTCAAGTAAAACTGATCGTGCCGGTTTTAGACACTGCAGACTTGGAGGGATGGTAGTAGGAGGGAAGACTCACCCCAGTTGGCCTGACAGGGGCGCTCCAGTGAACAAAAGTACAAAATCACTCATAACTCCGAAACCATCAGTTGCAGGCTCAAGAGTCTTATGTCGTTGGAATCCTTGGTTCATGGTGGACAAAACACGTCTCAAATTCGATTGTGAGCTGGGCGAATTTTTCGTGCATTTCGCATTTTTTGAAAAAAGTACTTTTGCGAACTAGTCCTAGGTTTTTCGCCCGATCAGAACCAAGCCAATGCAGAAATATTCTCTGGAGAGTGAAAATCAATAATTATCCAAAAAAAAAGACCTTACGACTCACCGTTGCAAAGGGACGCTGCCATTTGGCGACGAAGTCTGAACATCTGTTAGATAAGCATAACGGAAGCCGATCGGAATGAAACTTGGTGGTCCTGTAGACTTGGTGCCCCAAAGGTCTGAGAGAAATTTATAAATTGCAGTATCGCATTTTTTTTTTTTTGCGTTGCGTTTTTTTTTTTTTCGCACACATGCACGATATTCGTAGAACTTTTCATTCCAGACAACTTTATCTCTAGAACCACTGATGTTAATCAAATCATTTGTTAAATGATTGAGAAGATGTCAAAAACCTACTTTTGCGAACTAGTCCTAGGTTGCTTTTTTTTGCTCAGTCTGGAAAAAAACACTGCAGTACAATTCTCTGGACTCTCGAGGTCAAGAATTATCAAAAAATGTTGAAAATGTTGAAATGTTGTGAGGCTATAATGGGGTTGTTTAAAAAAAGGGGCTTATCCAAATTGACCTAAAATTCTATAAAGCCTAAAGGAAAATTCAGAACTTCACAAAACCTGGTGAGCACATGATTTAGGTGGTTACAGGCTTGCTAAATTATTATTATATGTGCTTAAATGCCTTAAAGCGCTTGAACCCTGGTTATCGCTGCTTGCAGTTATATTTTCTTATTGGAAGTCTGACAGGTTACCCATTTCAAGCATGGCTTGCACTAAACATTGTTGAATACAACTATGTTGGGATAGTTACTTTTAAAAGTAATGCATTACAATATTGAGTTAACCCCTTAAAAAAGGAATTTCATTTCTTAATTAATTTTTATGGAAAGTAATGCATTATATTACTTTTGCGTTGCTTTTTGTAATCTGGGCTGAGCTTATTTGTATGTTTTTAGTATAAAAAAAGTGGGGTTTTTTTTGGCATATGTAAAAGCTCATTCACATCAAAAGTGAAATTAATAAGCCTCAGGCTAAAGGAAATGCAAATTCAGATATTAACATATTTAATTATTGCATATCTGTGTGATATTCTGAGTAGTCTGCATGTCACTGTTTTTATTCATTTTGAGGAATCCTGAATCTGTTTTTTGTGCAAGTGAGATGAGTAAATGCATGTTGACTTTTAGTCTAGAACTACAGTAAGCATCATGTTTATACAGTGCACACAACGCCTCTGCACAAAATGCTGACAGATAGGCTGTCAGTCAACAAATGTGAAAACAAAGTAACTGACGTTACTTATTTGAAACTTTGAAGTTACTTAGATATTTTACTGTAAATTATAAAGTAATACTTTACTAGTTACTTAAGTTACTTGTATTTTACACTGCTCATTACTAGCTACTCCTTTCAAAAGTAATATTATTACATTACTTATTACTCCGGGCCAACAGTAATTAGTTACACACTACTAGTTACATTACTTTTCCATAACACCCAAAAAACCTGGTAACTGCATAATTTTTTGCAGCTTTTAAATCCATGAAAGTTGCAGATAAACGAAGAGTACAATGTTTTTAAATAACTTCTGTTATTTAATAAAGCAGCAACATAGTAAATTCTGCAACAGGGCTGAAGCAGGTAGAACCAACCAAACATGTTGGGATTCGCCATAGACAAAGTCTTGACCATTACACAGTTTACATGTGACACTGATGTTTTTATGTTTTCAAAATGATAACAATGGCTGTATTTCCAGCCGCTATATGATGTGGGCTTCTCCATCTTCTGATGAAGCTAGCTTGCTGCGTTGGTGACATCACGTGTGTACACGCGTGACAATGATTATGAAAATTGATCGGGATGATTGAATTTTTGAATATCAAATCATTAGCGATTGTAACAAAAAGGAACTAGTAACTAGCCGCTTTTTGGATTGTATCTGTAATATTACTACTTAAATTAAATTTGTAATTAGTTACACGACTAGTTACCAGTGACAGTAATGTTATTACTGTAATGCACTACTAGTAACTAGTTACTGCCCAACACTGAATACTATGCTATATTCTAGAGAATATAGACAATTAACAGATAATAAAAGATAATTGTAATCTTTGTTTTTTCACTGTAGCATACATACAGTAAATATTAACCCCTACAATAATTTTGTGCAACCCCTGTATAAAAAAATAAAGTGTTTTATATATATATATATATATATATATATATATATATAGTATTTGTAATTAGCTGCATGTAAAAGTCTTGAAAGCCCATTAGATACACATTAGATAATTATTTGTGTGTCTGTCTGTTTTAAAGTCAGTTGAGTTCACGCCAGTAGTCTTTCTAAGCTGTGCGCATACACAGCTGCACACTTCTGATGTTACTCCCACACAGACCAAAAAAATGTCTGAGCAAGAGACCATGTAAATGTGTGTGGGGAAAAAAGCATAAGATTTCCTCAATCAGAGCTAAGTGAATGCACAGTGTTTCAACTGAATTTTGTTTCCAGCATAGGACGGTGCCAAAATACACACAAGGATTGCATGCTGGAACAGTATAGAGATTTCAGGAGCATTCTCAGGTCAAATGTTACCAAGCCCACAGAGACCATGCATGAATATTTTTTTTTCCAACTTGTTTTATCTTGAAATCATGATTAAAAAAAATTTTGTCAATGGAAAATTTGTATTTTAGGAAAGTCTCAAAAAAGAGAGAAAAGTAATAAACAGTAATTAATGTCTAATATTTGAATTGTGTAATATTAAAAATATATATATATATTCTTGCCACATTGACCCTTAATTGGTTTATTTTTACTATTTAAAATAGAACTATAAAAATAAATTTTACTGAACTGAGATATTTTAAAAGCTACTCTGTAAGTAACTTGGCCCCCTAGCAGTTAAAAAAATAATACTGTAAACGTCTTGCGAAATACCATTGTTTTGGCTGTATGTTTGTTCTGCTTTTTTGTACTAATGAATGTGGTTTGAGTCACAAGTGTACACAGGAATAGAGGACATTTTAACTTTTTTTTGTTGTTGTTTTTACTGGTGATTCTCAGAATTTGCACTTTTAAATTATGCATGGTCAATTTTCCTGGTTCGCTGTGGCAACAAATTTTCAGCTTCACGCCACCCACAGCTGAAGCTTTTTTTTTTTCCTCTATTTATCGTTACAACGTGACACGCATGGGCGAATGACGTATGCGGTTTCCCATGAAATCCGTTGCCTTAGGCTTACCTGACTAATGCCCATTCAAGGAAATTTTTTTTTTTTTTTTTTTTTTAAGAATTAATAAATAACTACAACCTTGGGCCCATATAAGCCCAGCTATTTCATTGGCCCTTATGTTTGTGACAAATACTCACTTTAAAAAATTTTGTATTGAGCTTTTTCCTTTTTTTTTCCCACTGCTGCTTGAATACAGTGCCATAATGGAAGCATTTGTCTCTTGGTTACACATGCCACATAAAAGCCTTTTGTTATTAGAAAAGTGTTTTTTTTTTTTTTTCTCCATTCATTCATTCTAACTAGACCGTATGTGTTTTGACAGTGAAACTGTATATAATCATTTGATGCCTTTTTAGAGAAACAACATAAAGGGCAAATGTGTTCAAAGTTGTTTATATCTTCTTACTTAAGAAG
Organism: Cirrhinus mrigala; assembly: GCA_036247105.1. NCBI lineage: Eukaryota > Metazoa > Chordata > Actinopteri > Cypriniformes > Cyprinidae > Cirrhinus > Cirrhinus mrigala. The sequence continues at coordinate 43,910,874 of CM070007.1, read as the reverse complement.
GGATATTCCTTTTTCAGTCAATAAACTCTCTGCAGATTATTGTTTCCGATAGCCGGACGACCGGTTAGGCTGGTAGTTTGCTGCAATGTTTACTTCCCCTCGCAGTTCTGAGTCCTCCTTCCGAGTTCCTGCTGCTGACCTCTAGTTTTCACTCCCCACTTCACCACATCCTTCCGTCCCTGTCCTGTATTCTCATTCTCTCTCTGACTCATGCACAGACAATTACATATATTTTGCTGCCAACTAATTAGTCAGTTCCTCTAAAGGAAAACATCGGTGATAAAAAAAAAAAAATTGTCTGTAGTATAGTTTTCTTTTTTGATCACAAATTTTTCTTGATACAGTAGGTTAACTGTAGATCCTGACATTGTGCATTCAGATTCTAAAGAGGACAATGTAACTGTAGACAGCTAAATAGCTGACAAATTCTGACATTAATTACAGACAATAGTCCATCTGTTGCTTGAGCATAAAATGTCTTCCAGTTGCAGTTTTAACTTGTGACAGGTTATTCATGACTCAGGGCAACCTTATCTGTGTTATCTGAGTGGCTACAGGCAAATGTGAGAGTCATAGAGACTTAACAGTCTGATATCTGTTTTGAGGATGTTACCTGTTTGTAGAGGTAAAGTTTAATTTTAAGATGTGGTCATTTTTAGTTCAAATTGCATTGCTCTTTTTACTGGCCATGCAGTCAAACCTGCATATACCAATCTTTTTAATTTATCTTCTAGGTGTGTGTGGACAATGTTCTGAAAACCATGAAAGAGAATGCAAATAAAGCTAGCAGCATCCTGCTCACAGCAATCCCACAGATCTGTCAGATGGACTGGGAGAGCACAATAAATGCACAAAAAGTGAGTTTAAAGCTCTTTAAATTTTGTAAATGACTGATCTTTCAATATGTGTATTTATGTAATAGTTTTTTTTTGTTTGTTTTTTTCTAAATATGACATCTATATTGAGTATGACTTTCTGTACTTTCTGTTGTTGTCCAGATGATGTCACAGTCGTCAGTAATGTTGCCCAAACATTAAAGTACCCGGCCATCAAGATGTGGTGTCCACAACTGCAGTCATGTATCTGTAAACAAGTGTGATGTTCTTACCACTATTAACCTAAATAAAAAAGGGGGATTGTTTGTCATCCACTATGACATGGCTGATATTTTTCTCTTCAAAATAGTGTTTAAAAATGTAATTAGAAATATGCATGGATGCATTGCCAGAGGACAGGATCTATTGATTAACACACTGTTTTTCAGTGCCTTTTAATAGTAGCAGTAGCGTTGTTAAAGTACCTTGGATATAAATGAAAATACAAGTATTTTGGTTGGATATACAAAACTAAATACATGTCTCTCATAACCACGAATAAATATATGCCGTTTTTCCCTATGAAAATTGTGTGGGATGTTATTTTCATTTCATTGCTGCAGCCCCTCTTCCATTTTGAATCGGCAGCTCTTTTGCTTTTCCAGAGTTTTGTGAAGAACAGATGCATGTTTGTTATAAAAATTGGTAAACTTTGGTTGCTTGTCATAAAAAAAAAAAAAATACTCCTGCATTTTTCTGTTCAGTGTTTTTGCCTCAGGCAAACTTAATAGATCAGATGTCCGTGTATCACGTTTCTTTTATAATATTTCTGCTTCCAAAATGGAGGACGTCTAACTTTTATTTCTGATCTAATTCCTTTCATGAGATTAGGTCAGATCCGTGTTGCCAACATCACTGTCCTCTTGTTGTATTCGAATTAATACGTAGCAACCTCTTTAGAGATAAACCCTCAAGTAATAGGTTTTCTTCAAATAACCAGACATTTGTCTTTTCCACTTTGTTAAAAATAAATTGCCTCTATGCAAAATCAAGTTTTAAATAATTACATTTCTTTCTTTCTTTTAGCTGTATTCTCTTATAGGTTTCACTTGTTAGTTACAGCAGTCAAGAGATAAAACTCTGTAATCAGTAAGGTCTGCAGTTAAAATAACAAATAATAAACTTTGCTTTCCGCACAATATCAACATTTTGAACTCGACGCTATAGTGGCGATGCTCGAAAAACGCTTGCATGGTGGCAGAGCCTATAGAGAGTTGCATTTATTTATCATAAAATATCATAAACTTAACGAAAATATCTTATTTACCAAAAAAAAAAAAAGAGAACTGAGAAATGTATGTAACCCAAAATGTAAGTAAACACGTTACTATTGCGTTGAGCGCATACCCAGGAAAAGAAATCTTTCTTCGATTTTAGGCTACTCTTTTTAGCCATCATTCACCATGCTGAAGAACACATATTTTGGATATGTTAAATAATTTAATTTTATCTAGCAGTAATGCTGTGTCCAGACACTTTTTAGAAGGATGAAATTATCATTAATGCTTCAGACTTAAAGTTGGGTTTTCTTTCCGCAGTTTTTGATAGGGTAGGCTAATGCCGCATTAAAAATGAGCAACTGTGAAGCACAAATTCCCAGAGGAATTAAAAGTGCTTAAAATGTTTAATACTCCAAACAGCATACAAATCCACATACAATAGCCTATTGTAAATTATTACAAATTGGAAGTGCATTAACTAGCCTACCTGCTGCGCTCATTCCTTTACTTTTTAAAATATATGAACCTGTCATATTATGTGATAAATATGTAGTTGAAGAAAAAAATGTAGTGTTTAAATACGACTGAGAAATTCAACCACGTCCACATGGCCAGTCTGCCGTGCCACATCCAAAGGTCGTAAATTGTTATGATCTATTGCGTTGGGATCGGCATTAAAGCGGATTAAAAGCCGCACGGTGTCCATGAATCCTGTTCTGGCAGCATCGTGCAAAGGAGTGCTTCCTGTCCCGGGATCAGCCACATTAGGATCTGCTCCATCTGCCAGCAGCAGGTGAGCCAAAGGTGTGTTACCCATCATCATCACCTGCGGCGAAAAAAACACGTGTAATGTGTTCTCTCTCAGACAAATATTGTCAATAATGTCTACTTTATGATGTAAAGAATTGTTCCTTTCTATATATATGCAATATATATATGTGCAATTTCTATTTTAAATGACACTATTTGAGTACTAAGAAAAGATTTTTTTTTCGTTCTGTACGAACAATGTAGTGCATAGTGTAGGCTATAGGACAGTAGGCTAATAAAATAAAACAATTCGCGGACAGTTTAACTGAATGTAATAACATAACAGCTCATGTTGTAACATTTGTTTTTATTAGGCTTAGGCCTACTTGATATTGTTTTTAGTTAAGTGCGTATCATGAGTATGTGCACTTTGTAATAATCCAGCCTGATCTCTTAGACATATTTCGTTAAAATGACAAAGATTAAAATAATTTACTTATTTTACCAATTAGCCCGAAAACTGAATACAGTATATGCCTAATCTAATCTACATTTTCTGAATTTTTGCTGTCTTTGTGTCTCCTCGTTTTAAGCATGCTAAACTATTACATCGTCTCAGGCATTTTATTTTACCTCTCCATTTTTTAAATCCCATGCAGAATGCGGAGTTGTAACACCATCATTTGAATATGAAACAAATGAATCATTTGAACTAGAAGTGTGCTACGAAGTGAAATTACAACATGACGACCACCCACTTGAATTGACAGCAGTTGTACAAAACAAAACAAAAAAAAAAAAAAAACAAAAACAAAAAAAAAATAATACGTCTGGCTTATAATATTTGCAGTTACCTCACTGAGGATGGTGAATGCTGATGGGGGATCATTTTTGAAGTAAATATAATAATAAAACAACATGATTTGCGGGACAAAAAGTTTTACGTCTGGTTTATAATATTTGCAGTTACCTCACTGAGACAGGATGGTGAATGTTGATGGAAGATAATTTGTGAAGTAAATATAATACATTTTTTCCTCTTTATTTTTAGTTTTATTCTAAAGATAAATGCTATTGTTTGTACAGAAACTGTTCTTTTTACATTTTTAAACCCTCCCCATAATACAATAAATATACAACCTAGTAGTAACTGAACTCTTTTGACATTAATTTACAGTTTAACAATAGCCTAAACTGTAGCTAATAGGCTAGATTTATATACTACTGAAATGCGACATTGAAACACTCCACAGTCTATGAAACTCACATAGGACCTACTTTTAAAGTAGCTACAATCAATAGAATGGGATTAATTTCTTATGTTGAAGCACATGATTTTAGATATCGTCTTTTGTGAGTGAGAATTTTCTATCCTTTTGCTAAAACATCATATCGCAACTTTATTTAATACAAATGAAACAGCAAAGATTTCATACTTCCCTTTTTTTTTTTTTTTTTTTTTTTTTTTTTTTTTAACAAGAAAAATGTTGCAGGCTTAAATAACTCCAAATAGCTACGCCTAGGATAAATACATTATACACCTAAAGGGTATATTTGAAATATTAATAATGTTCTAATACACTGTGGGAAAGAATACTACTGAAATAGATTTTTTTAACGACATTGTAAAAGTTATTAGAATTGCATCACACTCTAAATATGCCGAAAATGTTTCCAGTTAGTCTCACTACTCTTTAAGGACAACGTAAATATTAAAGAAAAGTAAAGTATTTATCCAAGTAAATAAAAAATAGGCTATATAAATGGAAATGAAATCATATTTTAAACCGAGTGCAAAAAAAAGAATCAGGCAAAATCTTAAAGTTACGTAATATAAAATAATCTCACCTTTCGTACTATATTTTCTTTAAGTGGCTTTGATTTTTTTATATTTAATATAGTACATCTGCAGTCCGTCTTATGCATGCATGTTTTACTTGTTTATTTATTCTTAAAACCTACCTGTATAGGTGTTCTTCCGAATTTGTTAACCCCGTTGACATTCACTCCTTTAGATAGTAAAAACTTAACATGGCAAGTGTTTCCAGTGGCGGCTGCTTTGGTCAGTTCATCCTCGGGATGCATCATCTTCCTCATTTGTCCACTGAAGAATTTCGCTTTGACAGGTAAAAGCAATAAGGATGATAGGCTACTGCGAAAATATTCAAAGTTCACATTGCATTTTAATTTTCTCTGTCGCCAGACGAAAAAGGATCCTCTGAACTGTGTAGATGCGTTAAATCGACTCCTTTATGAAGGTGCTGTGTCTTAAATTGATTACACGTAGGGAGATATTTGTTCGGACTTGCCTCTGTTATGAACGTCATGGCAAACCGTGCTGCAGTAGAGCAAGTACTGCGCATGCGCACTCAAACAGCTGATCCAGGAAGACTACAACAAGGCAGTAAGGAGAGGCTGTCAGTGTCTAAACGCTGGTATTAAAGATATTAAAAATCAGTCGCGAGAACGTGTTTTCTTTGTCGGTGTCAACAATCGTAATTCTAATATAGTTTACACATTCAAGCAAATCAGACAGATGCAGTAAGTGGCGGTTTGGTTAGGCTCTTTGGAAAGAATGGGTAACGTTAGCCTAAAAAAACATTATTTTTCAGAGTATGTATTTTTGAAAAATAGAGTCGCGATGCTAGAGCTAATAATGATGACTCACTTACCATCTCACATAATTTAACTGGATATAGAAATGATCTGTTTTGTACAGAGTATTGATTACACTGCTATTTAAATAGTATGTCTTTATTTAGTCATTATTCAGCAACATCATTCATAAGAAAACATACATTTAGGTTACATTTACATACATCGGTTACTTTTTTATTTTAAGTTTTTTTTTCCTCAAGTGTTTGATTAGCTGCACACATACGACATCTGCACGGTAAAAAGGACGGGGAATTCCAGGGTTGCTGCATTTATTTTGACTAGTATTCCGGCCTGCTTTCTGACTGCAGCAAGTAGTTTCTTTTGTGCTTCGTTTGGTTGTTGCGAGTTTTGATTAAGATTTACTGATTTCTTTTTTTTTTTTTTTTGTCATTGAGAATAGTTAAACCAGTACAAAATTAATTACACTGAACAAGGCTACATGATAACTTGCTAGAGCACTGGATTACGGGACTCTATCCGATGGTCTGTGCATTTACTTTTTTATTGTAGCATGCACAGGATGACGATGTATTAGTCAATGTGTTATTGAGGAAAATAAAGAGAAACATTTGCTAATTGTAATAGCAAATGTAAAATTAAAGAGGGGGCAAGAAGCTCCTCTGCTTCACTTTTACCGAATCTGTAACTGACTTTTGATATCACTTACCACTTGTGTGTAGCATGTTAACTGTAGTAAATTTTATTATATGACTAATGCAGGCATATGAATACATATTTAACTGTCCATATTTTAAGAGAAGATAGCCATAACAGCAGCAATGTAAATTCGATTGGAATGATTTCACTAAATGCACATGTTTTCATGAATAGTTAAGATGTCTGAAAAGTATGAAAACTATGTAATTACTGAATAGTAACACCCATGAATTAAAATAATTATTAAAGCAATAAGTGTTCAAATAAAATAAAAGAAATGAAAATAACCACACTAGTAACAACATGCCACCCAGGGCCTTCTGTGCCTTTTTTACTCCACAAATGTAATGTAAATTTAATCCACAAATCTTTCACTGACAAAAACATTGATTTTTAACATAATGCAATGTCACAGATCACTATTTTTTTCAGAGACACAAAATTAGATCATTTGACCTCAAGATGGTTTTGATCAGTTAAAACAAATATTGATATTTAGATGAAATGACAAAATTAAGAACAAAGCAATTCATCAAATATGTTGAGATGAGATTTTGCCCATGGTCGAGAGAAAAAAAAAATTAGGTGGGTGGCTGTCTTTTACCCAGTAGCACTGTTTTGCATTATATAGGGGAGCATAGGGTGAGCTTAGCCAATTTAATAAAACCAACCAGAGGAAGATTATTTTGTTCCTTTAGGTTCATAAAACATCTTCCTCCTTGTTCAAAAATGTACACGTCATTGCTCAAAAGTTTCTCGGTCATGTTAATGTTATGGTATTTCCTGCATTTGGTGGTAAGTATTTTCCTTAATGAACGTTTATTAAAAGTGCACTCAGTAATATTGTCCTCATTAAAAACAAAGGATTTGAGGAAGTACACATGCATGTGATGCCTTCGGTCGGTCTGCGTTGTGATGACACTGACTTTCTTGGTGGGTTGATCTGGCACAGTCCTCAGTCTTTCAACTTTCTGACCATTTTTTTAAACCACCATCATGTACAGCCTCATTCTGACCTTGTTCAAACCAACAAATAAACATGATGTTGCTTGGGAACAATGGGGTCTCTGTGAGCATTTGTGAAGCAGCACTAGGCCATCTGCAGCGAGAGTTACTTTGAATTAGAAAAAGAGAAAGTGATTCAGTCACATGCACACTGCTTAACGGTCTGTGAACGGAACGTTCAGAAGCAGTCCTCCTCTTAACCCTATAAAGCCTACTTTATCATATTTGATATGCAAATTTCTAAGGCCTCTAAATGATAAACAATCAAAACTTTGCTGAACACAAAAATCAAATCAAAACCTTGTTGTAAACAGTCTACATGTCTACTGTGCTCTGGTTGATAGTTTATACTTTTTAGCATGTAAAAGACCTTTTAGTATAATTCTAAAAACATTCCCCTTCAGGCTGTGGTACATGTGTCTTCCTGCTGTGAAATCTTTACTGATTACAGTAACACCAAAATTAACTATATTTACATTAAAAAAATAGCTTATTCATTAATTTAAAAAAACGAATTATTGTGATTTAAATTAGGTAAAACGTACTCGGTTACTGTCATAACCTCGGTTCCCTCAGATAAGGGAACGAGTACTGCGTCGCTATGGGAAAAAGTCCTTTTTTCTCCTTGACTGAAGCCTTTTTTAATAATGCAGTGAAACTGCACAGACACTGGATTGTGCAGAGAAACGAAACAAACCAATGAGTTGGCAGCGGTGCTGCACGAGCCTGTGGCGAAGAAGCCTGCCAGAAGGGGCGGGGCCATACAGCTATATAAGAGGCCGTTTCGCCATAGGATCCTCAGGTTACTTCGACTGAAGCGACAACTTAAGTCGTGCAGCGACATGGCATGGCCAGTAGCGCAGTACTCGTTCCCGAGGTTACGACAGTAACTGAGTATATTCCCTTTCGATACTACACTCGTACTGTGTCGCTAGACGCTATGGGAACATTCCCTTTCGATACTACACTCGTACTGCATCGCTAGATGCTATGGGAACTGTTCCATACACGCCATGCCATGGTAGAGGAACGACTAATAAACTTCTGCCCAGGCACCCCTTGGGGGCCTAGAGTACAGCAAAAATCAATATAGTCTGCAGGCGCAGCCTGAAGTCGCTCTCATGGCTTAGTCCGATATGCTAACTCACTCATGCATAGGAATAGCTCCATTACGCAGAAAGGACCCTCGCCTGTAGGACGGGGACGTCCAGGTTGTAGAACCTAGTGAAAGTGGATGGCGAGGCCCAGCTGGCCACCGCACAAATTTCTGCAATGGATACACCGCTAAACCACACCCCAAGACGAGGCCATTCCTCTGGTGGAGTCATCACAAACCCAAAGAGGAGTAAGCTAGCGTAATAGCGTCGACTATCCATCCAGAAAGTCTCTGCTTCGTGACCGGATGTCCTTTATTGCGGCCATCGAAGCAAACAAAGAGCTGCTCAGACGCTAAATCAGCAGCAGAGCAGCTTTAAGTGTCAGGGGTCGAAGATCTGAACCTAGTAAAGGTTCGAAAGGAGGGCCCTTCAGCACCCTCAAGACCATAGAGAGGTCCCAAGTAGGGACAGTGAGGGGATGAGGAGGGTTCAACCTCCTAGATCCCTTCAAGAAACGAACAACCAAGTTGTTCCTGCCTACTGACTGGCCTGCTATCGGAGCATGAGAAGCCGTTATAGCAGCCACATAGACCTTAAGCGTGGAAGGGGAGCGTCCCTTATCCAGCAGCTCTTGTAGAAAAGATATCACCGATATGTCACAGGAGGTCGTGTATTCGCCGCGGGTTGAGCACCAGGCAGAAAAAACAGACCACTTAAGAGTGTAAAGGCATCTTGTAGATGGAGCTCTAGCTTGAGAGATAGTGTTCAGAAAACTCTTTGGGAGGATCTCAGACTCCCGTCCAGACACCAAAGGTGCAAGGCCCACAGCTTGGGTTGGGGGTGCCATCTTGTCCCGTTCGCCTGAGAGAGGAGGTCTCGCTTCAGGGGAATGGGCCAGGGGGCTGCTACGAGCAGCTGGCACAGCTACAAGAACCAATGCTGGTTTCTCCAGAGAGGGGCCACCAGAAGGAGCTTGTGTTTCTGTTCCCTGACTCGCTTTGAGTACTTGGGGGATCAAGGACGTCGGGGGAAAAGCATAAAGGAGGAGGTTGGGCCAATCATGGGCCAATGCGTCCCTGTCCTTCGAATAGTACATTGGGCAATGAGAGTTGTCTTCTGAGGCGAAGAGGTCAACCTCCGCCTTGCCAAAGATCTCCCAGATCTTCTAGACCGTTCGTGGGTGAATCGTCCACTCCCCAGAGGGGACGTTGCTTCGTGATAGCATATTTGCACGCTGGTTCAGTCTGCCTGGTACGTGCGTTGCCCTCAGCGAACACAGGTTGAGCTGAGCCCACTCCAGAAGGCCCTCCACTAGAGTGAAGAGGTACTTGGAGGAAAGTCCTCCCTGCTGATTTATATAGGACACCAATGCTGTCCGAGCAGACCAGCACGTGGTGTCCTTTCAGGTCTGGCAAGAAGAACTGAAGGGCTCGACACACTGCCAGCATCTCTAGGGAGTTGATGTGAATTGATACACAAGCGCCCATGACGCCACGCATGAGATGGAACCTGTGGTCTCAGCCAATGCTGAAGGGGCCGCATACGAAGCAGGCCTAACCTTAGCACTGGGGATGCTGAGGCCATAAGGCCTAGCATCTTCTGAAATGTCTTGAGGGGGCAAGAGGCTCCGATTTTGAATGAGGCCGCGAGCCACTGTATTGCCAGAGCTCGATCTGGCATGACTATTGCCCTCATCTGGGTCGAGTCGAAAACTGCTCTCAGAAACGAGATTCGTCGGCTGGGATGTAGTGCGCTCTTGGCCAAATTGACCTTGCGTCCCAGGCATTCCAAGTGTCTGATGAATGACCTGTGGGATAACAGCTCCGCCTCTGACTAGGCTAGAATAAGCCAGTCGTCGAGGTAATTGAGGATGCGGATTCCCTTTTGTCTCAGAGGGGAAAGAGCCACGTCCATGCACTATGTAAACGTATGGGGAGCCAGGGACAGGCCGAAGGGCAGGACCGTGTATTGATAAGCCACTCCCTCGAAGGCAAATTTCAAGAATCGTCTGTGATGGGGGCTATCTGGATGTGAAAGTAAGGGTCCTTCAGATCCAGAGAAAAGAACCAGTACCCTGGGTGTATGTGCGAGAGGATCTGCTTCAAAGTGATCATTTTGAATGGCCGTTTCATGAGGGCCCGATTCAAATGTCTCAGATCGAGGATGGGCCGTAGGCCTCCATCCTTCTTGGGGACAAGGAAGTAACGGCTGTAGAATCCTAACTCGCTCTGGGCTGGATGAACTACTTCCACAACAATTAATCACCTCGGGGGGAAGGACGTGCGCGTCCTCGCTTTGCACTAAGGTGGGGACCATGCCGCTGAAGCGCAGGGTCTTCGAGCGAATTGGAGTGAATAACCTCATTTTATTATCCCCATAACCCATCCTGACATTCTGGAGATGGCCTGCCAGGCCTCTGCCCGAGTGGCCAGGGGTAGGATTGGTTCGAGTGGCTGGCCGTCGTAACGAGGCGAGACACCTGTTACAAGTGGAAGAGGAAATTTGCTCTCTTTTTGAAAATGTTTGTTTTATTTTGTTCGCTATAACAGTGCAGTACGTTCACAACAGGTTTCACACAAAACACATCGTCCTCGGCACCCGGAACCACGCGGGGTGCATGGAGGCATAACAGAGGCCTTTTGGGGGTTGGTCCGGCAACAGCGAGACTTTGCCCCCTCCTCTTCCTGTCCCACAGATCAGGACAACGGCGGGGGCGCCAGATCCAGCACCAGCTTGGGGTGGGGTCCCTGACACTTCGGGAAGGGGTAGCGTCTAGCCGAGCGGGAGCGCTGTCTAGGCTCAGGCTTGGCTGGCTAAGCCGAAGCAGCAGCGGCGACTGGAGCAGGTTTCACAGGCTGCTGAGGCGGCACGGACTTGGGGCGGCCGGAAGCAGCTGCAGAGAAGCGCTCGGCGAAACTTTAAACAGCAGGTCCAAACAGGCCTGTGGGGGAGACCGGGGCGTCAAGGAAGGGGATCTTATCCGCCTCCTTGATCTCCGTCAGGGCCGAAGTCGTCCTGCACGGCTTGGACGGGTGGGAAGCTTTAGCCTTCCATCCAATGGCAGTGGGCGGGCAGAGATGGGTGACCACTGATTTGTCCAAGGGAGGCAGCTTCTCGTATACTTTGTCTTCAGCGCCGTCGACTGAAGTGAGGGCAGAGGAAGACGAAGAACGCAGGCACGCCGAGTAGGACCTCTGGAAAGAATAGGGAGGCCCGTTGGCAAGGGGCCTGGTGGTGCCCCGGCAGGAACCACTCATCCAGGTGGCTGCGTGAGGACTCCTCGGGAGGAGACCACTCCAGACCCAGCTCGTCCACAGCTCTGGTCAGGACGCTGAACTCTTCGGCCAGTTCCAGTCCTGGAACTGCTGGTGTCAGCAGACGGCAGGGGGGCAGGGTCGTTGACAGAGCCCGACAGCTCCTCCGTGTCTGAAGCAGCCAGTGACATGCTGTCCAGCATGTCATCCCTGCTCCCGCCGAAGGAGACCAGATCGCTCACAGCTGCAGAGGGACACAGGTCTGGGCGGGCAAAGAAGACAGGTGAATCCTCTCTTTGTCGAGAAGAAGAGGCACATGGGGGCTGGGCCGACTTTGATCCTCTGTCTCACAGTTTTTTCCTCACAGGCTCCTGTGAGGAAGGAAACGGGAGGGCGCGAGGGGCGGAGTCATGTTCTGAAAAGAACGCTATCCGTGAGCGCAGAGAGGTAAGACTCATATCCTCGCAGTGAGGACATTCTGTCTCGTTGAGCACAGCTTCTGCATGGGATTTCCCCAAGCAGGAAATGCACTTGCTGTGACCGTCAGCGGCATGCAAGGGAGCCTTGCACGAGCTACGGAAACGGCGCGGCATTTGAAACAACGCCGTTAAATTTGCTCTTTTAAAGCTCTTTTAGATCACCAGATGCCAGCAGGGGAGAGAGATCATGGCTGCAGCTGGCATCAAGCCAAGAAGAAGAGGCAGCGAGTCAGCCGAGCAGAGAGATCCCGAATCCGCTTCGAGGCTTTTCTACAGCAAAGGCTTCTGTCTCGAAGAGCGAAGATGTTGTAGTCCATTGCTCAAGGAGAAGAAATCTGAGGATCCTAAGGCGAAACGGCCACTTATATAGCTGTATGGCCCCGCCCCTTCTGGCGGGCTTCGTTCGACTTTTTCCAATAGCATCTAGCACCGCAGTACGAGTGTAGTATCGAAAGGGAACTGCTCTTTTCAATTGCAGGTTACCACTTTTTACAGTGTAGGTTTACCTGATTAACCATACATTGTTTTTAGAAAATTTAAGCTAAAATGTATCAAATATGATGCATTAGGCTTTTGACGAAATTTTGTACATCTCTCAGTTGTCATTCCATTGCATTGCAATATATGTTTTGCCCCCACAATAATAAAAAAAAAATCTTAGACATATTATTGGGTGATATCGAGTGACAACTGCTATTTATATGAATTCTATGTAAGTGGTCTGCTATACTGTTAAAAAATTTTGGATTGCAAGCTATAATAATTTAATCTTATTTTTGGCCATATAAATTTGGTGCTGATGCTATAATTTACATGGCCAAAAATAAGATGATTTCTCTCTCTCTCTCATTTTGGCATTTTGTGCCTTTAAATAAAACTGAGGTTTCCTTCTCAAGAATGACTGCCTCTATATTTGCCTTTATTATAATGAGCCATAAAAGCCTGATGCATCAAGCATGATAGTTTGCAATTTTTTTTTTTTTTAAATAGGGACTTGTTTCATATGTTACAGGTTTCACTTCCCCCTAAATCAGCATCATGGGCATAATTTATCTATGCTGATTTTTGAGTTTAACACAGTTTTGGCTGTGTTGTGAAATGAAAGTTCAGGACCACAATTTTAATTTGATTTAGAAATGCATTCTAGGATCTAGGTCATGTCCTCTGTCTGGACCCCTATGTATAAATAATAAGTATTTGCAAATATTTTGATATGGTTGTTTTTTTTTCTTTTCCCCAAGCTGCTGTCATTGTGTAATATTCAAAATTACAGTACATGTTGATTACATGTTAATTCATCATGAAATAATCATTATACAATAGAAAATATGCTATTAGTACGGTATTGTAATCATTCAAAGTTTTAAAAAAAAATTCAAAGTTTGGATGTGGTTATGTGAAACAACTTGCATGGGATTTACTAGCTTAGCAAGCTAATGTACATGAGCACAACAATTCTGACAGGATGTGACACGATTGAATCAGACATGCCTTGCTGCCCTCTTATTTCTGTATGCTGCCTGCAGAGGCAGTATTTTTCAGCTTTTAGACACAACATATCTGCCTCAGGCTGTGATCAAGCACCTGATAGAATGCCCAAAGCCAGTTCAAACTGTGAAATCCTTTGTGGTCTCTTTTTTTTTTTTTTTCTTTTTTTTTTTGAGCACCACCTTGTCTCCCTCCTTGTGTTCAAGGACCTCAATTTGAAAACCCCTGACTTTGACAGTTAATCACATTAAAAGCTCAGGAGCAAAATTCTCAACTAAAACATTTTGTAGAAATAAAGCAGAAATTTAAATGAATGTATCATGATCTCAGTGAAATATATATATATATAGGCCACTAGTATTTTCACCAACAAAAAATAATTTTAAGTCAGTTATTTCTATCTTTTGCTGTAGTGTGTCAGTAGGAAATACCAGTTTACATTTCTAAACATTCATTTTGCCATTTATTGTAATAATCCAGTGAGATTTTTGTTTGCACAAGGAGTCTGACAACACCCAGTGCTCCACACAGAGATCTGATCTGACCATCATCCAGTCTGTCTGGAATGACATGAAGAAACAGAACAAACTGAGACAGACTAAATCCAGAAGAACTGTGGCAACATCTCCAAGTTGCTATAAGAAACCCATATGCAAAGCTACCTGAAAACTTATGCGCAAATGTACCTAGGGCAAAAGCTGTTTTAAACGCAAATATGGTTTACCAAATATTGATTTAATTTAGTTAATAGAAGTTAATTGACAGCATCCTCATTTTACAGCATTTTTACACAAGTGCCTAAAACATTTAACAGTACTTTGCAGGTAGGTTTCTGGAAGCATCTTGGAGACGTTGCCACGATTTCTGGAATTAGTCTCAGTTTATTCTGTTTCTTCATGTCATTCCAGACAGACTGGATGATGATGAGATCAGATCTCTGTGTGGAGCACTGGCTGTTGTCAGACTCCTTGTGCAAATAAAAATCTGACTGAATTATTCTTACAATTAAAGGCAAAATGAATGTTTGGAAATGTAAACTGATATTTCCTACTCACACACTACAGCAAAACATAGAAATAACTGACTTTAAACCATTTTTTTGAGCTGGTGAAAATACTGGTAGCCTAAGACTTTTACACAGTACTGTATATATATATATATATATATATATATATATAGATATATATGTGTGTGTGTGTGTGTGTGTGTGTGTGTGTGTGTTTGTCTGTGTGTGTGTTTTAATACTGAACTGACCTCTTCTTGAACTTCTGATTGGGCTGAGGCTGGAATTTAGCAAGTATGAAGTAAGAGTATTTGATGGACGTATACTATGCCTCAGGAGCTTTCACTCAGTATCATTATCTCATTTTTGACCGAGATGGCTTTTAGCTGGTTTTGCATCTGAACTCTTCATATATATATTGTGAATTTTATTAATTTATCATATATCCTTATATCAAAACGCTGCTTCGCTTACGATATACTTATTTTTCTATTTTAAATTTACATTTAGTTATTTAGCATATGCTTTTATCCAAAGCAACTTACAAATTAGGACAATAGAAGCAATCAAAATCAACAAAAGAGCATTAATATGCAAGTACTATAACAAGTCTCAGTTAGCCTAATGCAGTACACGTAGCAAGTTGTTTTTTTTTTTTTTTTTTTTTGGTTGGTTTGTTTGTTTAATATATAATAAATAAAAAGAAAAATAGAACAGAAAAAGAACAGAGAAAGTTAGTGTTAGAGGGCTTCTCTTTTTTTTTTAAAGAAAACAAGCAGGTTTTTTTACAACTAGATAAAATAGAACAGACAGTGATAGAGTTAGAGGGTCAAATAAAGATGGAAGATTTACATCACAAGCTAATTTAATTTTATGACTGACTGCGGTTATTAAACATTTATCCAAGAGTATATGCTTTGAGTGAGAGAAAGGTTCTATATAAATAAACTGTGTACAAAATCGTACAAAAACTTGTATTTTGTAGTTTTCAATGCATCTTGATTTTTCGATGTACAGTATATAAATAGTGCAAACACAGCACTTTTAAATGACATATAAATAGGGAATTATCAACATCACAGATTATGTGGTGGTTAGGAAACAATTAGACTGAGATCAGAGTCATATGAACATGTAATAAACATATAACCTGTAGAACTAGGAGACATATCAGAAGTGGGATCGACTGGTGGGGAGGGAAGTGCACAGGAAGCTACTCTAAAAATGTTGGAGCTGAGAGCATCTCACAGCTGTTCTTGGGAATGTCCCATGTCCCACCCTAGAGTACACTGCCCTGCTAGGCGTTACCTACACTGCAAAAAGTTATTTTTGTTGTTTGTTTATTTACTTAATTAAAATGAGCTAAAGCAACACAATAACATCTTCATTTTGTGAGCAGTCCACTTAAATATGTAAAACTGAAATTTACTTAGCCCATTTAGGACTACATGAGTCTTTTTTTTTTTTTTCTGCATTAACTGAAACTGCATGGGTGGATTTTTAGTTCCTAGCACGGTTTGACTGGGACTGAACTGAGAGAGTGAATTTTGATATTAAGTGTTATTTTATGCATGTTAAGCACAACAGATTTTGTTAAAAGAATGCCTTTTACGATTACCATTTTTGTGGTTACCATTGTGTTGAAGAGTGGAGGTTGTGGTTGAGGATGACTGAATGATGATGACATTATATAGTGTTTGTTGCTTGCATTCCAATATGGTAATGTCAGTCCTGTGAAAAACCAATGACAAACTAAACTCCAAAAACATTAAATCCAAATTATGTTTGTTAATTTAACACTTTTTACTAAAACTTGCAAAAGAAAATTTGAGAAAATTTTAATAAAAGACAATTTACTCCTTAAGAGTAATTAAAGAGTAAATAATCTATTTAAATACTGTACTATTTACTATTTAAAAAATATACTATTTAAAACATAGGACTGTCCATTTAACACTTTAATCTAATTATTCAGTTGTGAAAAAAAAATAAAAAATAAAAGATTTAATACAATTAATGCACCTGCCTCAGAGTAGGTCATTTTACATTTCATAGTTGATTAGTGACTAACATGAAACAGGCCAACAGTTCACCGCATGATGTAACCTATAGAATGCAGTTATGCTTATGTCCCTAAAATGTAAGATATTTCTGATTCTTTTCCAAATAAATCCTCCTTTGCAACCAATTGAGTGAACCAATGATTCAATAAATGGCCCATTCATAAAGAGTGCTATTAGGGCCTACTTCATTTCCTTAATGAATCAGCTGATGGAATGAACGATTGACTCAATGACTTACTTGTTAAGACATTTACTGCCACCTACTGGCAGTGTTAGTTTCTTATTTGGGGGGAGGATGGGGGTTAATATATGAGCCAAATTTTATACTTGATTTATTTGTGATTAATTAGATTAATTGGCATTTGAAATTGTGTAATTTATGATACAATGTATTTATTGTTTATTGCAAATATATATATACACTTTTGTTTTTACCGCCATTTTTCATGACCTGTCCACCAAAGATCTAAGACTTTTTATATGTACACAAAAGGCCTATTTCTCTCAAATATTGTTCACAAATCTGTCTAAATCTGTGTTAGTGAGCACTTCTCCTGTGCAGTTTTATCACACAGCACAATGCCACAGATGTAACAAGTTTTGAGGGAGCGTGCAATTGGCATGCTTACTGCAGGAATGTCCACCAGAGCTGTTGCCCATGAATTGAATGTTCATTTCTCTACCATAAGCTGTCTTCGAAGGCATTTCAGAGAATTTGGCAGTACATCCAACCGGCCTCACAACCGCAGACCACGTGTGACCACACCAGCCCAGGACCTCCACATCCAGCATCTTCACCTCCAAGATTGTCTGAGACCAGCCACCCGGACAGCTGCTGCAACAATCGGTTTGCATAACCAAAGAATTTTTGCACAAACTGTCAGAAACCATCTCAGGGAAGCTTATCCGCATGCTCGTCTTCCTCATCGGGGTCTCGACCTGACTGCAGTTCGTTGTCGGATCCTGAGGCCCATTGTTGTGCCATTCATCCACGATCATTACCTAATGTTGCAGCATGATAATGCACGGCCCCATGTTGCAAGGATCTGTACACAATTCCTGGAAGCTGAAAACATCCCAGTTCTTGCATGGCCAGCATACTCACCGGACATATCACACATTGAGCATATTTGGGATGCTCTGGATCGGCGTATACGACAGCGTGTTCCAGTTCTTGCCAATATCCAGCAACTTCACACAGCCATTGAAGAGAAGTGGACCAACATTCCACAGGCCACAATCAACAGCCTGATCAAATGGTGTTCACACCAGATACTGACTGGTTTTCGGACCCCCCCAATACAGTAAAACTGCACATTTTAGAGTGGCCTTTTATTGTGGCCAGCCTAAGGCACACCTGTGCAATAATCATGCTGTCTAATCAGCATCTTAATATGCCACACCTGCGAGGTGGATGGATTATCTCAGCAAAGGAGAAGTGCTCACTAACACAGATTTAGACAGATTTGTGAACAATATTTGAGAGAAATAGGGCTAGAAAAAGTCTTAGATCTTTCATGAACAATGGAAAAGTTCATGAACAATGGGGCAAAAACAAAAGTGTTGCGTTTATAATTTTGGTCAGTGTGTGCATATATATATATATATATATATATATATATATATATATATATATATATATAATATATATATATATATATATATACAGTTGCAATCAAAATTATTCAACCCCCCAGAGACTGCAGTACTTTACAAATACAAGCTTTTCTGAAGATCCAGGACTTTATAAAAATTGCATCTAAACAGTTTACTGAAATATTATAAAGTTATAATGTCAATATCTAATGTAATGTTTTGGAGTTATAGGATTTTTTTTTTACAGCTATGTAAATTATTCAACCCCTATTCAACATTGTTGTTTTTAAGTCACTTATTTTTATGGTAGGGAACAAAATTATCTTAAAACACAATTAAGCCTTTAGAAACTCTATTAAAAACAGAATTAGCTTGGGCTGTTACACGTACATACATTTAGCCCATGCATGTGCTCAAGTTGAGTAACAAATATGGCAAAGTCAACAGAGCTCTATAGAGAAGAAATAATTTTATTACTTAGGAAAGTACAAGGCTACATGAAGACTTTCAAGACATTAATATTACCTAGAGACAGAGCTGGCAGCCTTATTCCTTAGTGTAAAATGTGTTGTACCAGAAAACCTTTGAAAGTGTTGAACAAAAAAAGCACAAGATTATAAAATGTTTGATCAGAGCAACTGAGAAAAACCTGCAATGTACAGCCAAAGACTTGCAAGATGACCTGACGAAAGAAGGAAAAACATTTCAATGCAGAATATAAGATGAACACTAGACAAGTACGGCCTTTGTGTTGGGGAATCTTGCTGAATACCACTCTTGACAAAGAAGAACAAAAAGGCCAACTTGAACATGCTAAAATTCATTTGAATGTAAACCACTCAAAACTGCAAATATTTACAAAACAGCACATGTTGTGAAGATGCCATTAAACAGGTACTGAAATGTGTAAGATTAACTCTCTTAAGGGACCGTTCATCCACATATGACAATTTAGTCCTTTCATCACACTCATGTTGTTCCAAACCCGTATGACTTGTCCTCTCCAGTGGAACACAAAGGAGACGTTTAGCAGAATATTTCAGACAGCCACAGCTTTAGACACCAACACCATTCACATTTATTACACCACCTCCATACAGTGAATATCAGTGGTGTTTGAGGATGACACTGGCCAAAACAGTCTGCTAAACATCATCTTTGTGTTCCACTGAAGAGGTCCATGTGGGTTTGGAACAACATAAGAGTGACAAAAAGACAGGACTGAAATATACTATTCCTTTAAGTTAAACTTCAAGATTTCTAGAGTGGAATGTGATTAAGTACTGCACAATAAAAAAAATATACCTAAAACAACAACCAAATCTTAACAGAACAGCATCAAATGAGAACAGGATGTTGTCACATATTTTGGGTTTTTCTTTTCAAGATAATTCCCCAGTTTCTCACAAAGTCTGTTATGTTTTGAACGCTGCGTCTTACCAAACCAGGATTGTCATCAGTTTTACATTGCTGGCACTCAGTCATTGGCCGCCAGTTTTCCTTTGGCTATATGTACAAAAATTTCATTACCGCCGTAACTTCAGCATTTCACCAGCTCCTTTGTCCTCTCCGTGAGTTTTCGATTTTGTCCTCAATGTATAAAATAGTCTGTATAAAATAATAATAATAATAATAATAATAAAAAAACAACAACAACAAAAAATACTTTAGTAAATTCTAACTAGCTTGTACTTAGTTTTTCATTATTCATCAACTTACGTTCTGAGAATTACTCAAATGTGTATTAATAAACTTTCTCCAATAGTGCACTGATGCCTTTGTTAAATTGTTTTCAGAAAATTTTGTTCTCTGCAGCAAAATGTCTTGCAGGTCAAGGGGGTTGAATAATTTTGATTGCAACTGTATATATATATATATATATATACACACACACACACACGTGCATCTCAAAAAATTAGAATATAGTGAAAAAGTACATTTTTTGCTTGTAACTGGATTTTTGACTTTCACGAGCTGTAAGCTCTAATCATCAAAATTAAAACAACAAAAAAAACTTTAGAAATGTTTTACTTTACATGTAATGAATCTAGAATATATGAAAGTTTCAGTTTTTGAAATAAGTTACAAACAAAAAATGAACTTTTTCAATGATATTCTAATTTTTTGAGATGCACCTGTATATATACATGCTCTTAATGCATCTTGTTTCCATCTGAAGCATCAGTGAACATTTGAACCTTCTGTTATAGTTGCATATGAGTCCCTCAGTTAAAAGATGAATCTCAAAATCATACAGTCATTGTTGGAAAAGGTTCAAATACACAAAAATGCTGAAAAATCAAAGAATTTGTGGGACCTGAAGGACTTTTCTGAAGAACAGCGGGCAGTTTAACTGTTCAGGACAAACAAGGGACTCATGAACAACTATCATTAAACAAAAACAAACAAACAAACAAAAAAACACAGCTGTGGATCATTCGGTTAACAACACAGTTTTAAGAATCAAGTGTATTTAAACTTTTGAACAGGGTCGTTTTTATAAATTCAGCTATTATTTTCTCCTGTGGATTATATGTAAACGTCTTTTATGTGAAATATCTTATTCGGGGCAGTACTAAATAAAAAATAACATGCACTTTGTATGATCCCTCTTATTATGGTAAAAAAAATTACATTTTGCAGATTCTGCACGGTGTATGTAAACTTTTGACTTCAGTTGTACATATATGTATATACGAATATATATAAATGTTTTTTCTTCTGCGCATTTGTGATATGCTTTGTATTTCGCATTATTTCTCTTTTATTACTCTTAGGCTACCTGATTGTCCAGTTATGCACAGGGCACCTTTTTTTTTTTTTTAAGACACCTGTCAAATAAGCAAATATTGCCACCCTCCTATTATAGAATGCTAAACACTGGTTAGTGTAACAGTCTGGATGCCATGGCACTGTTCTGGCCACTAGATGGCAGGGCATCAATAAAGATGGCAATAAAGAAGTAGAGCGCCCTTACACTGCACCTGTCTAATTATGCATTAGCTCCTAATATGCTACTTGCCAGCACTAGTCTCAGGTGAATGGCTTCAGTTTTTTTTTTTTTTTCATTCGTCCTCTCTGGCTAGCTTCAATCAATTAGGAGGGGGTGAGCTTTCATCTAAATACATCATCTGCACTAAAGTAGATGTGTATGTGTATATGTATGTGTATGTAGGGGTGTATGTACTGTATATAAACAAACATTCAAAATATTTTTTAAATGAGTCTCTTATGCTCACTAAGGCTGTATTTATTTGATCATAGACACAATACTGTAAATATTATCACAATGTAATAATGACTATTTTCTGTTTTGATGTATTTTAAAGTGTAATTTATTCATGCTATAGCAATGATTCAAGTGTCACATGATTCTTCAGAAATCATTCTAATATGCTGATTTGCTGCTTGAGAACATTTCTTATTATTGTCAGAGTTGAAAGCTGCTTTATGTATTTATTTATTTATTTTTAAACCATGATATATTTTTATATAAATATGTCACCCAGCAGTTCTAAAGACGGGATGCCTGTGTTTAATGGTAATTGGATAGTTGGGTAATGGAGCAATCCTAAATTTTACTTTATTGAGCTAAATGCAACCATTTACACTGAATCAACACTACCACATTATGAAATTTCTTTAGGGATACTTTCAATTAAAGACAAAAGTATCTTTGATGTATTCGACTTTCTTTTTTTATTGGAAGATGTGGATGTGGCAAGGGGCCCATAAGTGTTTCTGCACTGGGGCATTCAAAAATTTGTCTGATTTCACTAACTGTACCTCTAGAGGCACTGCTGGGCTTCTGTACAGGCAGTAAGGTGGCAATTAAGAAATAGGTTCAGCCAAATGTCATCAGTCTCTCAAAAAGGATATCTTTAGCAGAATTTATAGGCAGCCATACACTGAAAAACTGAACGATTAGTTTAAGTGGCATATAAGGGGCAGCTAAATCTAAAATTGAAGACAGACTGCCTCCAACAAAGAAAATGCAGCATTCAAATACAGCAGTGATGATTGGAAAATGTGTGTTAACTTTTAATGTGTATTTTTTTACTGAAACATAGCAGCATGCAATATAATATGTTTCTCAGTTAAAACTCTAAATAACTTTCAAAGATTTGATGCCACCACAAATCTCTAAAACTGAAGTGCTTTTGTGTAATATGCATTGGATGGTCTGTGAGCTATGAGTGTGTTGTCTGAGGCTTAGACTAGCGGGCTGGTGATGGTGGGAATGGGCTTTAAGGGGCTGGTGAATCATGGTGGAGATGTGATTATAGGGTTGAAGTGGTAAAAGGACTATAGGGGGACCCTTCAGGTTCCAGGAACTGTATAAACTAACGTTTGAATCCTTAATTATCACCAGGGGCTCAGTGATGTGCCAAAGACAGAGGACTGTTTTGAAAGTAAAAGGCTATTTAAGTGTGTGAGCATATGCACACATACAGAAGGAAAAAGGCCTGAAAGTGGGGTGTTAGAAAAAGAAAAAAAAAACTTTTCAGTAGCAGATCTTATTGTACATAAAATAAAGGTTCTAAAGACAGGTTTCTGTGGAGTATGGTATATATACACTACCGTTCAAAAGTTTGGGGTCAGTACATTTTTATTGTTTCTTTTTTTTTTTTTTTTAAGAAATTAATACTTTTATTCACCAAGGATGTTAAGTTAATAATTAAAAGTTTATTAAAAGTTAATAATAAATAATTTACATTGTTATAAAACATTTATATTTTGAATAAACACTGTACTTTTTAAACTTGTTATTCATGAAAGAATCCTGAAAAAAAAAATTACAGGTTCCAAAAAATATTTGGCAGCACAACTGTTGATATTATCCAACATTGATCATTCTAATAATAAATCCGCATATTAGAATGATTTCTGAAGGATCATGTGACACTTAAGACTGGAGTAACAGCTGATAAAAATTCAGCTTTTCATCACAGGAATAAATTCTATTTTAAAGTATGTTAAAATAAAAAAACATTATTTTATATTGTAAAAACATTTTGCAATATTACTGTTTTTTTTTCTATATTTTTTATCAAATAAATGCAGCCTTGATGAGCATAAGAGACTACTTTAAAGACTATTACAAGTCTTACTGACCCCAAACTTTTGAACGGTAGTGTATATTGGGCATATAACATTTTGGGTGAACTTTTCAGGAACCACTTTTCCAAATGTGAAGAACATTTATTTAACTAATCTAAAGAACCTTTTTCCATTATAAAGAATATGTTTTGAAATGGAAAAGTTCTATGGAAGTTTATAGACTTATTTCCATAAATGTAAACTATTATTTTAATGACACAAGGCTTTTTGATTTTATTTTTATTTTTCCTAAAGAGCACACATGCTCCTAAGTTTAAAAATTTACAAGAACATAAAAAAAGACATTAAGCGTGCAATGAAAATGTATCAAATAATGTGTTTTTCCTTAATAAAGGGATACAAGGAGACATCCACAAGCAAAGTGATTTAATTTATTTAAATAAATTTAATTTATTCATACTTACTTAATTAAATCATAGACTTTTGAAGTTTAATATTCACATTAGGCTGTATCGTGATTCTTTTTGTTTTGTTTTGTTTTATCCCAGAGTTTTAGACCTCTTAAATTCTCAAAATCTTAGATTAACATGTTTGTTATACCATTTAAGATATTTAAAACTTTTTTTTGCACACATTCTCCTAAATATATCTTACGTACATATTTTTGTATTTGTTTTAATAACAAGAAGAATAACAACATGCAGTAACCAGTAAAATGGTTTGCAATACAAACCAGTGTGTTCATAATTAAGATAATACATTAAAATAAAACAGTAAGACACACCAATTTGCAATATCAAGCAGCAAAACGAGTTTTGTGCAGCTATAAATAGCTGGATGCGGATGAGACCGGATACCAGACCCATAAAGATTTACAAATGGCCGTGCCCGCTCTTACGGCAAAAATAAGGTGGATAGTACCTGTAGTTAAAATTGGGCAAGCACATGACGTAAGGCACAGAAAAACCTGTCAAGATGTACTACCACCATAGAAAATGTGCAAAACCATAGGTAGGTCTTGTCAGGTAGGAAATATTTCTTGTCAGGTAGGAAAAAAATCAGGATGTGGCTGATATTGTGAGGCAGGACTAGCCTACAGCCTTACTTCCAACTCTAAAACAATGAAAATATATGGATAAGCCATCCTGAAGATAGGTCAGATTTTCACAGGGGCATCTCACTTGCCGACCTTTCAAGAGATTTCCAAACCTCTTTTCCTTCAGCTGATGCAAAGTCACACATTGCAAAACCTTGCTGTTGTCCATGATTGTGTATTCCCAATGGATGTGAAGCAACCATATTATTCTTGGGTAGGGACTCGGTTTACAAAGCGGACCAATCACATCTGTTATGGTCTGCTAGAACGCAACATCTAGCTACATTTTTGATTAGATGTACGTCAGGCTAAGGCATAGGCTAAACCGTAACCATTTTAGCTATGTAGAGCCAGTGTTGTCGGCCCACCATAGTATAAATCAGCCTTAGGAAGGCTGCTTATGCCTTTACATGGCCAAATAAAGTGAATTCTCAGACAGGGTCCTACCAGGTTTCCATTAACGTCTATTGTCTTAACACTTAACTTATTGTATAGAACACTCTACACATATTTTACTTGATTTCCTTAACTATTTGCCAGACATCATTTTCAAATTTAAATGCTATTACTAAACACTAATGTAGTTAATTCAGAAATCCAATAAGAATTAATTGTAGATATCATTTTTTAGGTAAAATACATTGTACTATTCACATTATACAAATTTGTACAAGTCACAACCTCAAAAGCTACATTTTCCCGTGAGATCAACTAGGGCCTCCATAGGGTTAAATGAACACTTTCTAGTGTAAGATAAAATGATTACACAAAGTAGGTGCTGAATGGATGTAAAGAGACATGTTTAGCTATGCATTCATGTTCATGTATGTATCTCAGTGTTTGGTGTCATATATGAAGCATCTTGCTCAAACATGTCAGTTTGTTTGTTTTTGTTTGCTTGAACTTCTTTTTTTGTATGTGTGTCTATGTTTGTGGCAGTAATTTTTGATGGTAGTAAGGTTAGGGCGAAAGCAATGAGAGGTGGGGGGAGTGGAAATGTGTGTGGCTCTTGTGGAAGTGTCAGCTGCTGCGTTCATTGACAGTGTCAATGCACCCGCCGCCCCGGGAGCGCCAGCAGGCTCGCAAAGACAGACAGCATGAATTAATCCCAGGAGAGTGTGCGTGACAGTTTGACAGTGCTGTGAATTGAAAAGGAGGAGGCGCTAGGAATCGGGAGGCAACAGCATTTGTCAAATCATAATTAAATGATGAATCACTGTTGTGTTCTTCAGGACCCCAAACCCTTCTTGGAGATACATAATACAATAAAGAAAAGAAAGCTCAGGGTACATCATAAAAAATTTGGGATTATTGTGTCAGAAACTATTCTTTAATTTTCCTCATCTACCAGTTTGGTTTGTAGAGAAATTAAATTACATACTTTAAAATATCATAAAATTAATGGGATTCTACTGCTGTCAAGAAAATATCCATATATTGCGACAGCAGTTATATAAGTCTTAAGTCTCAAATCCTGAATCTAAGTCTTTTTGTCTGATATGAAATAATTAGAAATGGTCGCAAATAAACAAGAAACCAGTGTGAGAAAATGGGAAAAATGATCTTCATACAGTAAGACAAGATTACTGAAATTAGATTCTGGCTCAAATGACTGCAATGCAGTCTATTTGATTTGTGGAAGTGGAGAAGTAGAACTATTCTCAGATGTCATAATATGCATTCACACAGAAAGTGCTTGCTTGTGAAATCATTGGCTTGTGTTTTGCAGTGCGCTTAGGTAAAACGGGTGGTTGATCATGACACATATCTTTTGTTTGTGAGCACTGTGAATATCTGTGAGAAAATACCTCTAGTCATCTATGCCACATGTTTTGGAATGATCCAACTGTATCCTGTTAATGTGCACCACCTGTGTGCAATCACATACCAAACTGCAATGGTTATAGGTCCTGAACTTTCAATCAGAATTACTTCAAGTCATATAAAGTTGTTAGAAAAACTCAGTTTTGTTAGAAAGTGATCAGCAATTTATCTGCATAAAATATTTTTATGAAAAAATCTATGACACTGCTTGTTGAACCCTAGAAACATAAAGAAACACATAAAATGTTAAAATTGGAGTATAATAACTAAAACTCATTTTACATTTGGGTTTAATGGTTTAACTCCATTGATTTTAATATAGTTAACCCTAGTGAAAAATAAATATACTTAAATGTATTTAAAATACATTTATTTCATGCTAAGTATACATTTACATATAATGTACTTAAAAATACCCTGCAATTGTATTTTTAGTATACTAAACTAGTATACTAAATTGGAACAACTAATTTTGTACTTAATGCACTTTAATTGTGTGAAAGTAGTGCTGAAGTCCAACTAAAGATATACTTAAGTATATCTGATTGTGCTAAAGTGGAACTATTGCAAGTACACTTTAAGTACACTTTATATATTTTGCATTTAAAGACCGATATTATTTAAAGATAATACAATCCACATCAATAATGACCTTAAAACATATTTTAGGCTAAGAAATGTGCATTGCAAATAAACTTTATTTGGAGTACCACTTGTGCACAATCAGTAAGTCTTGAGCGACATGAACTATACTTAATATAAAATAAATGCATTTTAAATCTATAATTTTTTTTTTTTTTTTTTTTGCTAGGGAACACAAGCTTTTATTCTCATGAGCCTTTTGAACAGCCAATGTACTTATAAATCAAACCTCAACAGGTATGAAATATCATCACTAAGTGTGACACACCAATAAAGGAATAGTTCACCCAAAAAAGAAAACTGGCTGAAAATGAATTCTCCCTCAGGCCATCCAAGATGTACATGTGTTTGTTTCTTCATCTGAACAGATTTGGAGAAATTTTAAATTATATCACTTGGAGTGAATGGGTGCTGTCAGAATGAGAGTGCAAACATAAAAAAAAACCACCACAATAATACACTAGTAGTGATCGTTCGCAAACAGCTTGATTGACAGGCGATCTGACCAATCACAAGGCCGAATCCACCATTATGTCCGACAAACAGAGACTGATGCTGCATTCCAGACAAAGTCGGAAGAGGGAACATCCAACTTGAAATGTCCGACTTCCAACTACTTAAGTGAGTTCCAGTCAATCACACGTCATGTTAACATAATTCTGTCAATTAATAAAAAAAAAAAATAACCGAAAAAAAACCCCTAACTGACGAAAAGCTCAAATTAAGATGTCATTTTATTAACTTACGTGTAATGTTTTTAAGTCTGACATAAGGTTACTCCACACTATGCTCATTTAAAGCAGTGACGTCAAATGACGCATCTTGCTGAAGTCGGGGAAGCTCAATCTGCCCCGAGTTCACAGGTCGGATATCTGACATTAAGCAGTGTTCCAGACGTTATTTCCAAGTAGGAGGTGGGAAAAATCCTAATTGCTCTACAAAGCAAAAGTGGGCTTTTCTGACTTTGTGGGTATTTTCAGAATGGTTGTTTCTAAATCATGCAATCAAAATGATCCCCCTTACCTAACCCCACCCCTAAACCTACCATCACTATGATGTCAGCCAATCAGGTAACATTGTCTAAAAATGCCCCGATTTGGTAACTCCCATTACTTTCCTGCAGAGACCTATACTTGGACAAACAAATCAGAGAGGAGAGTAGATTAACTTCGTGGACTTAAACTTGAAAAATTGTATGTATTAATATCTTTCCGCAGTTGAAATAAAATATGTTCTGATGTTCATTCATGATTTTTTGGTGCTTTAAGTAAAGAAGTAAAAAAGATGTGAAAGGACAACAGAGGATGAACTTGTTCACTGGAGAAAGTGTTATTATGGATTTGGCCAGAAGCAACGGTTTAAAGTAAAAAAAAACTTTGATGGATTTCTTTCTTTCACAAACATGCAGATTTTCATTTCCAACAACATTAATTGATGGACTGGAGTAGTGTGGATTACCTGTGGATTATTATATTTTTTATCAAGTTTCTGAGCACTCATTCACTGCAAAGGATCCACTGGTAAGCAAATGATATAATGCTTAATTTTTTCCAAATCTGTTCAGGTAAAGAAACAAATTTACCTACATTTTGGATTTGAGGGTGATATAATTATAATTCATTTATATTATTAAAAGAATATGAAAATGTATTTATTATTCAGAAACTGCTTTCACTAAATTCTGAAATCTCTGTTTTTATATTAACAGTCAAATGTCTTCGCAATAAAACTTTTTGTAATTCATGTTAATGATGAAAACATGCCTAATTGTAAAAAATCTTCCTCCTTATAAAAAAAATTATGCTGGTGCATTAATTGCTGGTATTGGAAATGTCTGTATTTAGAAGAATGTGAAAGTATGTGTGCAAGTAATCTATAGAATGCCAAAAAAAAAAAGTTCTGTCAGTCAACAGAATCACTTTGAGGTCCTTGAGGGGTACGATTCTGGAGGGGGATAGGATTTAACACGACACCACCAGCATCTTGGTGCTTTATTATTTCACTCTGACAGTGGAACCTGCCTTCCACTCCACTGCATTCTTGCTGACGAATCCCTCAAGGATGGGCAGGGTGCAGCCTTAGACGAAAGCAATTGCAGGCTGCTAAATGTGTGTTCTGGAGCGCATGTTAATTCACCATAGCACTTGCTGGAAGGTGAAAGATTATTATTATTGCATACTGATATATAGCGTCTTGTGCTAAAATTTTCATCAAATACAGTGGAACACTGCATTTTGGCCATTTTATTTTTTAACAGGTATTGTCATCAGATTGAATTTACTTTTTATTTTTGTGATAATATTTAACAAATAATCTGCTCATCATACACACTAAATTTAATTTCTCTTCATTTTCCCATTCAAATTAATGGGTTGCTGTGATAACCTAATTTGTTTTCCCTCACGCTGAACAATGCCCACAGGTCGTCTATTAAAGTCTGGGGGAAAAAAATGCAAATAGTTATTTTATTACTATAATTGGACTTTTTTATATATATATTTTTATCTGGAGAATCTGTCATTATTCTCTACGCCTTCTGATATACAAACTGTTTTGCATTTTGTGCGGTGAGTAGGCCATTAGACTTGTGACCTGAAATCTGTCAATTATATGTGTCAAAAATTTGGCCTCAGTAAGATTTTATTAAATAAATTAAACTAATTTGTAGTAGTAATAAATTAGTATTCAGCAAGCATGTATTAAATTGATCAAAAGTGACAGTAAAGACTTTTACATAAAAACATTCTGTTGCAAACTATATGTGGTCCTTTTTATTCATCTGACAATCCTGAAAAGAAAAAAAAAAAGAGGAGGAAATATTCTTGAGCATCAAATCAGCATATTAGAAGGATTTCTGAAGTATATAGAATATTCATCTTTGCCATCACAGGAATAAATTGCATTTTATAATATGTTAGATTGTAAAATCACAGTCTGTTTTACTGTAGTTTTGATCAAATAAATGTAGCCTTGGTGAGCACAAGAGAATATTCAAAACATCTGAGCAACCCCAGACTTCTGAACAGTATTTTGACTGTTCAAAAGTGAGTGCTTTTGAAAAAACATAAGAGCTCTCTACTAAAGTACCTGGACAGTTTAATTTGAAACATAAAATAAGGCATATAACCAAGATACATTAGATGCAGTTAAGTATATGTATTTTTGTTTATGTATTCAGCAATTTGTGGTATAATCATATGCAGTGCACAGCATGTCAAAGAATGTCAAAATTATTCAACAAAATAAGATTTTCTTATCAAAGTGTTAAAATGTTGCAAAAATTAGTACACCCTCCTGAAAGTTACTAAATAAAACTAAAAAAAAGTGTAGATTTAAGGCTATTTTTGTTCAACAGGTACGTGTATTGAACCACAACTTTTAAAGACAAGTAATTTCCTGACAGTTAAAAGTGTTTTATAGCCTACTGAATCATACTTAATGCTGTCAACAATGGAACCACTTGGGAGAAAACTGCCAGGTGACTTTTTTCTTAGCATAAAAGAGGACAATGGTACAAGGGGAATACCAAATTATTGTTTTAAGTGTGAAAATATAGCAGAAGTAGCACTGACATTCAAAAATAATGGACTTGTGACAAGGCTCCCGAAATTATCAGGTCTTCACTTTAAGTTTTTTATTTAGTGATGAGTGAATTTTTGCTAGAAAAAGAGCAGGAAAAATACCATGCAAGTGTCTGAACTTGTACACTCAGTGCCAAGAAGGGTAAGAGCAGTATACTTAAAAGTTCTGGAGGACATACTACATACTAGAATATTATAGATTTACTGAATTAAATCTAGGGTTTACTCATTTCTGCAATCCTCCATTTAAAAAAACTTGGCTAATTTACTTATTTTTCAGAAAATATTGGCATATATTTTGTTGTTTTTATTAAGTATATGTTTAATACATTTCAATTTTGCCGTCTTTCCATGAATTATATTAGTGATCATTAAGAAAATACATCTTTTATATTTATTCAGAGGGGGTGTACTCATTTATGTTGTGCACTGTAAGTGTATCTCATGGTCATATCTGTTCTATAATTTAATTTGTTTACTTATATGTACTGTACACTGTTATACATTTCTGTAATCCCAGTATAATACTGTAAATGCCTTTTGCAGTAAATAACTGTAATAACCATTGCATCATGGGAATTTTCTGTGACATCAGACCCCACATACAGAGACTTACTGTATTTTTTAAAATTGCTGTATACTACTGTATCTGCTGTAACGGCCTCTTTGGCGGAATTCTATCGAGGTTGCTTTATTTTCCTCATACATTACGTTTGGATTGACACGATTTGCCCTACACCGTGTCTACAACGCTTTAACAGCTTAGGTCGGACTACAATGGATGTGTTGCATCGCTTGTAATGATTGGAAGATGTTTGTCCTTCATGTCAGACACAGCGCGAGCACTTGGAGTACATCTGTACGTCAGAAATATACTGGGGCATCACTTTACTGTCCGCATCCACTGTAGATAGTATATATAATGGGTTCTGCGTTGTCTGTTGTCGAGTCAAAGACACGCAAGCATCGGGGCAGCGTCGCA
Organism: Cirrhinus mrigala; assembly: GCA_036247105.1. NCBI lineage: Eukaryota > Metazoa > Chordata > Actinopteri > Cypriniformes > Cyprinidae > Cirrhinus > Cirrhinus mrigala. The sequence goes on along the minus strand of CM070007.1, from coordinate 43,879,543 downwards.
AGTTTTGCCCGGGGATGAACCTGCGAGAGGGGAAACTTCCGAAGAACATCTACGCTGCGTGCAAATGCAACTTAAGACCAGCAAGTAAGGTAAAAAATAAGTGTACTTTTGTCTGCGTGTTTGTCAGATTTTTGCACACCAGTTTAGCCTAGTAACATTTACCTGTCAACAAACTCTACTACGGTAAACTGCACTGTCATTTCAAACGGCTTTTGTCAGCTTACTGAATTAAGTTATCGAATTAAAATTATTTTTAACCAGCAACGCTTATCTTATACATTAGGTTAACTATTGTGAAATTTTGTTCATGTGTTAGTAGTTAATGTTGGCCAGTAGCCTATTGAGAAAATAAAATAGTATGTTAGCTAGGTTAAACAAGTTTTATGGCTAACTGTTAGCTCCCTTTCTAGTTTTAGAATTAGTTTGTTTTAATTTTTTATGGAATTTAAGATTTACTGCATTTTTTGTGTGTTTGTGTTTTAAAGGCAACTGCAATGAAGCATCAAGAAGTTCATGGTAAGAGAACAACTATGGTTTTGAGAAGTTTGTGTATTCTGTGAGGGGGTTTCCTTTTAAAAGTGTGCCATTTCTACTTGTTTTTCAGAGAAGACATTTCTGTCACTAACAAAGTGGATGGCGAGCAAAGGTGGTGGCCATGTTTTGGAGCAGCACCTGGGTTTTGCAGTTGGCTACGTATTCTTTGGCTGTTTGTCTTTTTCCTCATTATGTTTCTGTTGCCTTAAAGATTCTTTGTGCGGATAAATCCAGAGGATACAACATAATGCACTGCAAAACGTCCTAAGACAGGAGAAAAGAAGACTGTACTTTTAAGTGTTATACATTCAATAAAGAATTTGATATTTTGTAATTATTGTGTCTGTTTTAATTGAATGCCAGTAGTACCAATGTAGAGTAAAAATAAAATAAAATAAAATGAATTCAATATAAAAATTATAAAATCTACTGAAATCTATATTTAAATGAATAGATTACAGTAGTATACTGATTAATTAGACTTTTTTTTTTTAGTAATTTACTGTAAAACAGTACAGTTTACAACTGTAAATTAAATACAGTAGCAAACTGTATTTAATTTACAGTTGTAAACTGTACTTAATTAACAGTGTTGCCAGTTGGTTACTGTAAAAACCCTTTGAAATGTCTAACAGTGTATATATTTTCCCTTCAGCTTACTTACAATAAAAAAGAACAGTGTTTTTGCTTCCTCCCCAAAAGTTTGCCATCCTTTACAACATACTGTGGCACCAGAGAGGTGTTTCATCGAGATATAAAAGATCATTTCATTAAACCCCTTATACATTTGATCCCTACCTCAGAGGAATCAAACCACCAACCACAAAACTACTAGACCTCCATTTAGTCATCCATAAAACAGATTTTTGTAATTAAAGCGACCTAACGCAGATTAGAACACGTATGAGAGAAAATGGTTGAGCGAGAGAGCTAAGCGAGGTAGACGGAGAGAGGCAGAGCAAGCGCAGACGTGTTGTCATTTTCTGTGCAAGGAAATGGGCGATGTGTGCGTGGATGTAGGGGGGTGGGGGTAATGTTAAGTGTTCTCAGTGTGGAGTCAAGCCCTCCTCCACAGATTGCTGTCTTGCTCTCACCACTCGTTGTCCCTTTGAAGTAATTACTCTTTCACCTGGACAAGCTAATCAGCGAAGGCGTGCCTTGCATCAGCACCCAGCAAGCTCAGCGCCCTCTAACAAACAACAGATACACAGGCAATTTAACGCACACACACGCAAACTACAGAACTGTAAATTAGCCATATCAGTACACAATTATATTGTATTTGTCCTCTAAGAATTTCATCAATTAATATATCATACAATGACTCATTCAATGTTTTATCCATTTGATAATGTACAATCAGGGTATGAGTAATAAAACATTGCCTAGCATTTTTCCATTTCTTGCATCATATAAAAATCACCGGTGCATTTCTGTTGCTCACCTTCGCTGGTGAGGACAAATGAATAGAAACAAACATGTTTTGCGTGTGGACACACACACACACACGCACACAGTCACACACAGCCCTGTCAGGGGGCTGTGTGGTTAATCTTTATGCACTCTGTGACCTCCTCACTGCCAACCCTGCTAAATATATTATTCCCGTGGGGCTTTCAGTGCTGCTTGGTGTCAGAAATCAATATGTATGAGCCGTGTAGATGGGAATTTCTAATAGATCTCCACGGCCCTGCGCTACTCTTCAATATCTGCCTCGGACTATTAGTGCCGGCTCAGTGGCAGTGAAATAACCGAGATAATCTGTTAAGGTTCCGCTCTTAAGGTGGAACTGCTTTAACAGGTTTTAGTGGTGTTTTTTTGCAACGGAAATAACTAAACAGCCATATTTTTCATGGGTAGGTGGATGATTTTTTTTAATGGAGAGTTAGAAATGAATTTACAGGTGTTGTTTTTGAACACTGTTGTTTGGAATAATAACTATGAATGTGTACAATTATGTTTAGTATTCATGTGTGTATTTTTACATTTATAAAAAAAAAAGGTGCAATAATTGTGAGTGGTTATATGAATGCTTGCCGTTTCTGCGTATCAACACATCTGTCTGTACGCGTGTGTGTTTGTGGGTGTCCTCCGTGGTGTTGTCAGAAACGGATATGGGTCATAGTGCTAATTGATCATATTCCTAATGTGATGATTTGCTGCAGCACTTAACTGCAGTGCATGGCTTCTCCGCTGGAAAAAAAAGACATCCAGCTTCAAGCAGCAGGAGACTGAATGGGGGAGGGGAAGATTTGAATGGAAGAGAGAGACGGAAGAGAGGGGAAGACTGACTCAGACAGCGTGAGGTCTCAAGGGAGAGAGAGAGACGCTGAAATTATTTCATGGTCATGGGCTTTTTCTCCCTCTCCCATCTCACATGCAGGACCTGCAAATATAATCTACAGCCATATATCTGCTGTCTTTCGCACAAAGGTGATCTCCTCAATGCTGTCTGCTACCGGCCAAAGCCGCAGATGGGGAAACTCACTATCCATCACCTGTAATTACATTAGATTAGAGGTACAATGAGGCTAAAAGCTTCCCTTAAGGAAGATGTGCCGTTTTGGTCCCAAACTGTATAAAGATAAAACATTTATCTTGAACTAAATAATAATAGTGATAAAATACAAACAAACTAATAAATGATTATCATATGGTTACACATGTATGTATTTATGTATGTAGCTGGATGTTTAAGCAAATATGGCAATTAAAAAAAAAAACACTTCAGCAGATGGTGGATCATTTCATTCAGGCACTTTTGGCATTTTATTAAGACTCATTCTATCACAACTCTATTTCCTGTTTTTAATAGCCACAGTTTTAGTATAGGCATATTTTATCATCTACACTGCAAAAACTTTTTATAAATCAAGAAGGATTTTCTAGACAAGCAAAAACACTTTGTTAGTGTTTTTTAGAAAAACAAGCAAATTAATTGAGTTTTTGCTTAGAACAAGCAAAATAATCTGCCAATGGGGTAAGCAAAATAATCTTGTTTTCTGCTTGAAATAAGATTATTTTGCTTACCCCACTGGCAGATTATTTTGCTTGTTCTAAGCAAAAACTCTCTTAATTTTGACTTTTTTTTTTTTTTCTGAAAACAAGACAATAATTTTTGCTTGTCTTCTTGATTTTTTTAGATATTTTGGCTGGAAACAAGACAAAAAATCTAAGTAAAAAAGGCATTTTTATCAGTGTACGTTATAATTGGAGAAGTCAAAATCTGCCAAGTCACACATCTACTCCGTACATACTTTGTGAAAAATCCCTGCCTTCTCATTTATGAATAACACTTTGCATCACAGCCACTGTGCATTTTCCTTCTCAGCCAACCTATGCTTCTTTTGGTTTCTTTTTTTAACCAGTGCATATGTGTGTGTTTTTCCTTTAGTCTCTGCAACTAAGGAGCTGTTTACCCCAATATAAATCAAATTATCGTAAAAATGACCTTTTGTTAATGCACATGATAACCTTAGGGATCAGAAAATATTTGCAATTTCGTAAAAATTAGGAAATAGGAAAATAGGAAAACATTCGTGACAGTTTCGTTTTTGTTCTGTAACCAGTGCTCTGCTGCCAGACTGGAGTGCACTCGCCAACAACTGGACAGGGGTGGGAATTACAGCTACAATTTACAATAGATCACCCTCAGTGTAATCTGTCAAAGTGACGGACGGCCTTCAGATTTTTCCGTCACTGATAAAAAAAATTCAGTCAATGACGGAGAATTTTCGATTAACGCGACCTCTGCCCTCTATATAATCCCTCCCATGCTAGTAAAAAAGGAATAGTTCACCTAAAGATGAAAGTTCTGTCATTAATTACTCACCCTTATGTTGTTCCAAACCTGTAAGAGCTTCATTCATCTTCGGAACACAAATTAAGATATTTTTGATGAAATCCGAGAGCTTTCTGACCCTGCATAGACAGCAACACAACTGACGTGTTCAAGGCCCAGAAAGGTAGTAAGGACATTATTAAAATGTTCCATGTAACATCAGTTGTTCAACCATAATGTTATGAAGCTACTAGTTTTTTTTTGTGGAAAGATAACAAAAATAATGACTTTGTTCAACAGTTTTTTTCTCTTCCATGTCAGTCTTCACTGCATTTGAGTCTTCTTAAGCGTCAGAAAGCTCTCGGTTTTCATTTAAAATATCTTAATTTGTGTTGCCAAGATAAACAAAGGTCTGATAGGTTTGGAACGACATGAGGGTGAGTAATTAATGACAGAATTTTCCTTCCTTTTCCTTCCTATCCCTTTAAGGTACTGTGGTATTTTTCCATGCCAAGCATAGCTTGTTGTCTGCTTTTGAGCCCTTTAAAGATTTCAGTTTCCTCCAGTAAAAAAAAAAAAAAAAAAAAAAAAACCTTTAATTTGGTTGGACACTGGGCATGTCTGGTGAGCACCCTGAAATTTGTTGTTTTCTGTTACATGTCCACACACCAGTGCCGTTTGCCATTTGCCGGTGGTGCCCAGCTAAGGGGGATCATTTTCTGCATACAACCTCTGCCTAAACAATTCTTGTGCAACTGACAGTGTTATATCTGTGCTAACAATGGTGTTGGTAATGGAAGTACATTCTATGTGGTTTTGCGTTTTCTCAGCATAAAAAAATCACTTAGCCAACTGTTCTTTGAGGATGGGCCAATGCAGCTTGCAAATGTGTAACACTGTGACATAGCTTAGTCACATAAATAAAGGTAGGATTTTAAATAAGTACCTACATCTACATTATACACTTAGCCCAAAGGTAAAATAATAAAAAAGCATAATAAGTGAGCTTAAATAAAAAAAATTGCCCTATTGAAAGAAAAAAATATACAATGTACATATTTTTAAAAAGGAGATATGAGACAAGGTCAGGATCACCACTGAGTGTCCAAGTCAGAATAACACGCTCTGACACACAATAGTCATGTAGCATTGTTTCTGATTTTCTTTCAGGGCAAATATTGTACGTCAGACATCGAACGGAAAGGCAGCACAGTGCCAAAAATGTTTGGCATGTGAAAATGAAAGGCAGTGGTTTCATGTTTAGAAGCCAATAATTCAGAACAAGGCACTTTTTGTGGTCAGCCTTAACCGTATCTATCTTTGTTTCAAGTAAATTCATGTTCTGATTTGTATTTTTGTTTGTTATGGTTTTCAGACATCATGTCACCTGTTCATGGCATCAGGGATAGTTCTTTGTTTTTCTGTTACTACATAATATCAACCCATTAAGCCAATTAAGTATTAACAAACTCTCTAAAGTGTGCTGTTCATTTGGTGGGGGAGTAATTGAGAATGAATTGGGGAAAGTCACATGAGAGAAGGAAATAGATCTATCATGTTATGACTGACAGTTCACAAGATAAATCCCACCTCTCGTTTTCATGCAGATTCATCTGCAAAATGGTTACCCACATTATCGCTTTATGTAACATCAAAATCAAACTTGAAATGATCTGTGATGTATTTTGTTTTGTTTAGTGAGCATTCAGTTTGGTGAAATGCAATCTCTGTGTCTGTGACCATCACGACACCAGCAGCATTTACCAAGCTTTGATGATTGATGATCTGAAAATAAGTTGACCTTAAGTTAAAAGCAGCTCAGATAACAAACAAAATATACATTAAGTATAAAATTTCTTACTGTGTTCTGATATTTATTATTTTGAAATAGGCTAAATGTAAATGAAAAACACACTTTTGTTTTAAACAATAGACCAGTAATTACATTGTAAAAATACATTGTACTGGTGGTCCCAATATAGATTAGATGGCCTTACAACAGAAAACAAGTACATTATGCTTATTGTATTCATATTGTTTTGCAAAACACTTTCACTGTTATTAAGGTGAAATACGGGTATGATTAGGGACAGATTTGGTGTCCCAACAGTGTAATGGGTCAACAGTGTAATTATAAATGTACCTAATATAGTGGGACTGTATTGGTTGTTGTTGTTTTCGTGTTAATCTAAGCAGTAACACTTAGGTAAGGTGTCTACACTACAATAAGGTGTCATTTGTTATCATTAGCTAATGTATTAACTAACATGAACGAACAATGAACAATACATTTATTACATTATTTATACATCTTTGTTGATGTTAGTTAATAAAAATACATTTGTTCAGTGTTTGTTAATGTTAGTTCTATTAGTACTTTTTTTGTAGTACATTAATCTTTACAAACACAACCTTTGATATTAATAATGCACTAGTAAATGCTGAAATTAACATTAACTATGATTAATAAATGCTGTAGTATTGCTCATTCTTAGTTAATTCTTAGTTCATTTTAACAAATGTAGTGAACTAATGATAACAAACATATTTGCTTAATTTGGCTGTTTCTGATAAGTGACAGATACATTTGCATAAAAATATTATAAGTAGTTTGATACATGGCCTTTGATGTTAACAACAAAAATTAGAACAGCTGCATTAAAACGAACAAACCTGTCTACAATGAAAAAGAGCCTCTCATAAAACATGCTACGTGTTAAACCCTGCTCCCATTATAATACTCTTTAAGATGAAAGCAATCTAGTTCTGTGGTGCCGTGCCATATTGCTTGCTTCAAATACAGACAAGGTGTCAACATTTAATGGGTAGAGTCATAAGATTAATTCACAAAAAGTTTGGCATCATTAAGTTATATTTCTTTTTAATAATTCTAAGGCGAAGAATCAGGATATGCTAATACTATCACCACTAATTGGTGCTTGGTGACAGATTACTTGCAGCATATTCATTTAGAAGCATATACCATTTAGACGCAAAATGTATTGATATTAGTGGCAAACAAAAGCTTGTCAGTCCAACATAAAATGGGCTGATTCCTATAGGAGAGGCACCATGATCTTGGAAAATCAGTACTTCAAATAATTACATTTTATCGACAAGGTATTGAAAGGTATAGATTTTATTTATATATTACTGGTTTTAATGCTAATTTAGCATAATGTTATTTAAATATGCTTACAAGTGAAGAAAAAACTGGCAAATAGAAACCATTTCTGCTTCCATTCATCCGAACTGTGGCAGAAATGATGAAAAGCAGAGGCAGTCATTCAAACAGAAAGAGCAGTGGCAGTGCTAATGACAGAGAAAAGAAGCATCATTTGGACTTATTTCACTCCACTAAATGATGGTAGAGCAAAATGTGACATTTATTACAGATTTAGAGGTTTTTGGGGAGGTTGATATAAATGATTTGATGGCACGAGTTGATAGGTCCTTGACGTGCAATCTGCCAGTCAATCAAATGGTGTACTACCTCTGCGTCTAACCTTGTTTTACTTTAGTGAGTGTGCTATGAGAGTTTTCTCACTGAAAAATATTATTGCTCAGGTGTTTGCTGAATTATTTATTTATTTATTCTCCATCAGCTTGCTATGCAGCATTCTAGCTATAGCCAAAGTTATTAGTTGAAATAAATTTTAAGGATATGCCTGCACAGGTACACGTAGAGAAGTCATTAGTTAAAAAGCTCTGGGCTATCCCCCTCCAGGTATGGATTAGGAGTACTAGCTATTTTTGCCATATGGCTACGATGGTGCAGGCACACATAGCTAGTACACATGCAGTTAACATGGCACTTGCTTTGTTGGGGTATCTTGTCTATTTATGTCTATTTGTACACCAGCATGCCTGTTTAATTAAATATAAACTGTATAACCTAAATAAATAAATAATTTAAAAAATAATAATTGGGATAAGGATAATGATAAATTTTAATAATCCCCAAAGGGAAATTTATACGATTTATATAGATCTTAAAAAAAATCTACACATCATCCAAAATTTAAGCTCTTAATGCATTGTGTTTTCTCAGTAAATGTTTTAACCTTTTGTTAAAGTTGTATATGACTCCTTTATTTGAGAAGATGGATCTCAAAATCATACAGTCAGCGTTGGAAAGGGTTCAAATATGGAGAAGATATTGGAAAACCAAAGAATATGCAGGAGGATTTTTCTGAAGATCAGCAGGCTGTTTAACTGCTAAGGAAAAACAAGGGACTCTCAAACAACTTTCACAAAATGTGAAACAGTTGTGGATCATTCACATAATGACAGAGAGTTAAGATTCAAGTGTATGTAGATTTTTGAATGGGGCAGTTTTTATGAATTCAGTCATTTTATCTTGTGGAGTATATGTAAACATTTGTTATGTGAAATAGCTTATTCAGGACAATACTAAATAAAAATAACATGCAATTTTTGAATGATCCTCTTATTTTGTTAAAATTGTTCAAATTCTGCATATTCCACAAGGGGTATGAAACTTGAACATAACTTATAAGGATGATTTTGCAGCATGTCAGAGTCAGAAAATCACCAATTGCCATTTACGTTAATGTTTAAATGTTGCTCATTACAGTTTACATTAATGTTTAAATGAAATAAATTACACTAAAATTCTAAGTAATCACACTGGTTAACTAAAATACTTTTAAATGTAACTGTAATTTGATTATCACCCATTTAAAATGTTAATGTAACATTTTTTTAAATAAATAAGAATTACAGTAAGTACCTTTATGGTTGTAGAATAGTTACAGCAAGTGTCATTGTGTTAAAGGTGAAGTATGTGCGTGTACAAGTTTATATGTTATTTGTTATTTACATGTTAGATGGTATTTTCCCCTTTCCAAGTTAATGTGTGGAGACACATTCATTGTTTGAGTGACAACCTCAGGTTCAACCAGTGATGTGAGTTTGGGGCAGGGCTTTCTGTACTTAGCTTGTTGGCAGGAAATTGTTTATCAGGAGTAATAAGCCCAAAGTATCCTTAAGTTTTGATGGAAACACTTAGTGTATGCGTTTATGACACATTGGAAATTGCGTACTGTCTGAGTAGATTACATTTGATGAAGTTAAAAAAGTGTGTTCTATATTGTAAGTGTGTGTATGAATGTAATCCGTACTACATCTACCATGCTGGCTTTGTCTTTCTATTTCTAATTTTAAATTTGTATTTCTTTCCAGCACATATGACTGATAAATCTAGAGTTGTGGATATCTTTTAACCTCCTCACACAAGTGTTTGTTGTTGTTCCATCTCATCCTTTAATACTGGGCCAGGGCAGGTGGAAAATAAATTAGAGCATCTATGAGCTGTATAGTTTAGGCTTTAGGGAAACCTGTTTGTAAACCTTTTTGTTGTTGTTTTGCAATTCCATGTTATACCACTTGTGGTTCAGTCATGTAGTGAAGGCATAGTCATGTTCATTATCTTAATTACCCAACTTCTACATGAACTATTAAAAAACACAGATTTTTAAAAAGGAGGCAACTGAAGCATAGCATTTTTATGCTTAATAATTATAAAAAAACTAGCAGATTTTTTTTAAGTTTTAGATGGATTATAGCATGTTGCACTACCGTAACTTTGAGAGCCATTTAAGCTAGTCATCTGTATGTTAATGATTATCTCAAACATTTTATGACTGCAGAAGACACTGTTTACTTGATCTGGCTAACAACATGAACAAAAGAATCAAACATGACATTAACAAACATAAACACTGCCAAAAACTGTTACAATAAGTTGTCATTTCATGTCAGTATAAAATTATTTTAAGCCATTTAAATTTGAATATTTTTTAAGGAAAATCCATGAGTGAATCCACATATAGTTCCACATGATTATCTTAGGGAACTGCATCAGACAGCAGATCTGCCTGTATGAATTGTGTATAACTGCTAAAGCCTGTCAGAATTTGGTGTTTCTAGTCAGTTAAATAACATTTTCATATAACATAACATATTATCTGTATGGTACCTCTGTTTACACAACATCATTGGACAACAATGGACAACATTTTGTTTATTTATATTATATGTAAGGCTACTGGAGAATAAACTGCACAATTTTGCATTTAACTGCAATATATTCAGTGCAATGTGCTTTTCCCTTGGAGAAAAGCACTGACATTTGTAACACTCCACAACATGTTTTAAAATGTAAGGATAATTAAAAATATATATATGTTTCAACTTCCATTTACCATATTTTATGAGCTCTATGTATGCGTGTTATTATTATCTGTGTTTATGTAAATACAAGCTTAAATTAAATCTGTTCATCTGTGTTTCTTTAAAAGACTTCTATTAAACTGTTTTTTACAGCATATATTAATCTAGGTTAATATTAATTTATAAAATATACTACTGTTCATTGTTAATTTTATGTTTGTTCATAATACATTAACTAATGCTAATTCATATAGCTTGAAATAAAAAATGTTTTAGCATGTGAAGTAACATAGCCTACATTAATAAATGCTGTAAAGTATTTGCCTTTGTTAGTTCTCAATATATTAACTAATGTTATCAACTTGAAATTTATTGTAATGTTACCCTGACATATTTAAATAGCCTCTGTTAAAGGAGTAGTTCACTTCCATAACAAAAATTTACAGATGATTTACTCACCCGCTTGTCATCCAAAATGTTCATGTCTTTCTTTCTTCAGTCATAAAGAAATTATGTTTTTTGAGGAAAACATTTCAGGATTTCACTCCATATACTGGACTTCAATGGTGCCCGCGAGTTTAAACTTCCAAAATGCAGCTTCAATGGACCCTAAACGATCCCAGCCAAGGAAGAAGGGTCTTATCTAGCGAAATGATCGGTCATTTTCTAAACAAATTGACAATTTATATACTTTTTAACCTCAAATGCTCATCTTGTCTCATCTCTGTGATGTGCATGATTCTAGATTCTAGATTCTAGACAAGACCAGCATTTAAACTGCATTTTGGAAGTTCAAACTTGCGGGCACTGTTGAAGTCCACTATATGGACATAATTCCTAAAATGTTTTCCCCAAGAAACATAATTTCTTTACGAATGAAGAAAGAAAGACATGAACATCTTGGACGACAAAGGGGTGAGTAAATTATCTGTAAATTTTTTGTTTTGGAAGTGAACTAATCCTTTAAATAGCATTCCTATTGCCTTGAGACTAATCAAAAGTTTATTATTTTAGAGGTTATGGGCTATTATCATATATTCACTTTTCATATTAGTAGCCTCATTAACCTTTCAACCATTTTAATAGCAGTGTGAATCTTCACAGAAATGTATTTACCACATTAAAATGACCGCTGTGAGGATGCTGTAATTTGGCCTTACACAATTCTGTTGTTGCCTTTGCCTTTTAAGATCAGTAGCAAGTCTGCCTGGAAAGTCATCTTCTCACTGCCTGCTCATCATGGAGACACAGCACAAGCATGTTTGCATGCTTTGATGGCTTTATTATCTCTGTGGAAACAGGGGGCAGACATAGTCAGGTTAAAGGCCTCGTGCTAATGCACAAACAGGAATAGCTACACCATCATTAGTGCAGCAAGCAAAAGATTTGAAGGTTAAACTCAGGAAGGCAAAAGATTCTTTCAGCTTCAGGGTGATGTCATCATAATTCTGACTTGTTCATGTTCTGTATTTACCAAGTGGCACAGACTAAAGTGTTTCCTTTTGGTCTTTTTTTTCAAAATACTCACACAATTTTAACTGTTAATACAAATATAATAATGTAAAATAAATAAAAATAAAAATAATAATAATAATGTGGAATAAATTAAATGTTTTTCTCTCTACAATTACTGGTACTAATGAGAAAAAAGTAAAATAATTAAAAAGTTTAAATCAACTGGAGAACATGTGACATTACTGGAAGTTTTTAGTTAAATAAAAAAATTGTTTATAACACCTACATTTACAGAAGAAAATGTCTGTAAAAGTGAAGCCTTTTTTAGAATAATAAAAAAAAATGTTTTATTGTCACAGTAACACACACATTTACTTATCTAAATGAGGATTAAATTTACTTATCTAAGTGGGGATATTGCATAGACTTTTTTTTTTTTTGTATAGTTTTTATATACAGTAATGAATACTATAATAATTTATTCACTTTATATCATTTTTACAAATGAGGACATTCCCAAAAAGAGGTTTTGTAATATTTTGTCAGCTTTAGCTCACTTCTGGATATAAATTTGTCAGCAAAATTATGGTTAAGTGGGTATATACGAACACAGACACACACTCAGTTTTATCTGCTGAGATGGTAGGTTGCCGAACCCAAGTGTTTAATTGGTGGTGGATCAGGTGAAGAGTATGCAAGGTCGGGTCCAGTTTAATTGAAGATTATTTGCTTATTTACTCAAGCACATTCAGCACTAAATACCTTGGATCAAAAAAAGAGCAGACATTGTGAAACCCTGGGGTTCAGTGCTTCACGCAATTACAGACTTATCCCTGACAGCAATTCCAATTATTTCTTACCTAACCAGGAACTGGATGGAACATTCAAGCTTATAGCTTCTCACTCAGCTTTGGCAATCAGTAATAGGTTAAACAGTTATGCAATCAGGATAAGAAAAAGTAACTAATCTGTTACAGTACTGTAATTAGTGCACAACACAACAACAACAAAAAGCAAATACAAGTTAACAATATTGAATCAAGCCACAACACAACAGAAATACTTCTGCTCCCTTTCATGGCCACTATAGAGGATGTATTAAAGCTAAAGACTTTATACCAGAGGTAATGGTCTAAAATCTAAAATTTTTACTATAGTACCAGCAGTGGCTATTTGCACTGAGTGAAAATACACTCCTAAAAACAAAGGCTCCAAAGGGGTGTTTTTGCAGTGATGCCATAGATAGAAGAACCATTTTCAGTTCCACAAAGAACCTTTCAGTGAACAGTTCTTAAAAAAAAAAGCAAAAAGACAAACAAACAAAAAAAACACTTTTCTGCATTTGAATATTTCTGTGGATGTTCAAGACTCTTCATGGAATCATCGATGCTGTTTACACTAACTGAAAATAGTGATTAATTCTATTAACACTGTTAAATTAGCAGTATTTTCTTTGCAATAAGTGTAAACTGTAGTTAGATAATATTTATACTTATAAATAGTGGGAGATACTATTTGCACGTCAGTAGTGTTGTGCACCAAAAGGGTCCTCGGATCCCCATTTTCCATAAGTTCATATGATTCGTTAGGGTCTTAATGAGAAGTTTATAACATACTTTGGTTAAAAATTCTCAGTGGTAGTATAAAACAACACCCTTTTTTACCTTGTCGAAATCAGCCCTTTTCACAGCAAGCTGTTTGGTTGCATTTGAGTCATTCCATGAGAATGGTTAATATTGGACTTGGATATTTTCAAATTTTTTACCTAAATGTATTATTTGTATGTTTATCCCACATCATTAAGGATATATTTAACTATCAGAAAAATGCATTTTCCCATCTCAGGCATTAGTTTTCTTTTATTATTGATCATATTTTCAAGATGTGGTGACTGTAACTCTTCAACCCCGTTATGGACACTTTGGAGGCTCTCTGAATATTATCATAAAATGTATTTCTAAAGAAATCAATATGTTTACATTAATCAGATGTCCCCCATACTAATTCAATAATTTTAAATAGAAAAATGACATAAAATCACACATTTTTACTCTCTTAAATCCTGAAATGTAACTAATAAGTGAAAGCAATCTTGTCATTTTTCATCAAAAAATTTGTTTAACTAAGAATTGTAATCAAAATCAATGATCATATGATAGCGCTCAATATTTTAGACACAAATCCGCAAACATTAAATTATTTTTTCAACATTTTAAGAAAATAATATATGAAAATGTAGGTGTGACGGGGTTGAGACTAGCATAACAGGGTTGAAGATGGTAACGGGGTTGAAGAGACAAATACAGCTTTACATATAAACAGTTGTTTACTCTCAAATTCAATGTATAGGACTTTCCATTAGCATTATATCTCATTTTGTAACCATAGGAAGGACACCAGATACAAATTGCAGTAGAATTAAGTTTTATTAATCTAAAGTAAAAACAACCACAACAGCATATTAACAACTAACAAACATTGTAAAGTGAATTGCTCAAATGTAACATAATGTGTGTGTGTGTGTGTATGTGAGGGTGGGTGGGTGTGTGTGTGTGTGTCTAGGCATAAGAGCGCCTCGTGAGGTGTGCTAAAAGTCACCTCATCCTTGCTCCGATAACATACAATTAAACTTGATGAACTGGTTGAACTAATAACAATAATAATCAGTTAACGATTTCAATGTGTCTGTCTGTATCAGCGCCTGTGTCTGTGTCCATGTCAGAGTGTTTTTGCATGTGTGTGCCTGCATCAGTGTGTGTGTCTGTATATATGCATGAATGTGCCTTTTGTTTCATGAATTCATCTTGTGAGTCGGTTCCACACCTCTTTCAAAACTTCCACATGGCGCTTTGTCACAGTCTGTGGGGGTGGAATGAGTTCAAGGACATCATCAAACAGGTACCAGAGGATATCATCCTGAAGAATCGGTTTGACCCAACATGATGCATGCATTTGACCTGGACATGTGTTGTTTGTATGTTGTATGCATGCAGTATAAGAATGTTGATTGAATATAATAGTAATTAATTTAAATAATTGGATAACTTAACAACCAAAGTATTAAAATCTCAACCCCATCACAATCTCACAACCCCGTTACAATCAAAAACAATCAAAAACATAACGGGGTTGAGTGTGATGGGGTTGAGATTTTTGCACAAAATGGCCGCTGCTCAATGTAGTGAATACCAGACAGAGAGCACATGGCATGCATGAAATTCGAAATCACCATATATTCATGAAATAACAAAAAACTTTTTCATAAGTAATAGTTTTCTATCTTTTTTTCATGTTACGGTGTTGAGTCATTGAGTTTGACGACCACAATATCACAAGATAAATGACTAAAATAAAGGAAAAGATGGGAGCAACTTGCCTGTCTCTGTGGTCCTGTTGTCCAAAAGACTTCAGTGATGTCACTTCCTGATGTATATGGAATTCTGGCTCACACCATTGTATTTATGGGAGTGGGATCATTCAT
Organism: Cirrhinus mrigala; assembly: GCA_036247105.1. Classification (NCBI taxonomy): domain Eukaryota; kingdom Metazoa; phylum Chordata; class Actinopteri; order Cypriniformes; family Cyprinidae; genus Cirrhinus; species Cirrhinus mrigala. The sequence continues at coordinate 43,864,097 of CM070007.1, read as the reverse complement.
GTAACGGGGTTGAGGGGTTACTCAGGTACAGAAATAATTGTGATTTTAATGAATAATTAACAATTAAATTTTAAAAAAAGAAACATTACCAGCAAAAGAGCACAAATAGATGTTTAGGTTGATATCAAAATTTATTGACTTTTTAAATAGTTTTATTTGGTATTTTCAAAGTAAACTTTCATCAAGGCCATGAGGGACATGACAAAATAGGTGGTGTCAAATGAAAAAACTGTATTATTTCTCATAAAAAGATAAAAATTAGTTCCGTTTTTTTACACTGTATTAAAGGGTGCATTTCAATATATATGTAAAGCTATTTAAATATAAAGTTTGGTGACCCAATAGATGAAATACACCATAAGAGGTGAGAGGGACTCAAATTGTGCCATTTTCATGGAATGACTCATTTGCCTTTAACGTTAAATGCTAATGAGCTCTGCTCACCCTGCCCCTCTCTGCAGTGGGATGACGAGCAGACTGTATACTTCAGCCACATTTAGCCCGAAACTAGCACATTATTAAGAAAAGCCATTTGCAAAGATGCATAAAAACCCCTCTACTCACTTCTGCTGTAGGTGAAGCTGGATCACGAATAATTGACCCAAATACAGACACATTTATGTAGATTGCTGGGTGTAACTGGTCCCACTTAATTGGATGTCGACTCTGCGTTGTGTATCAGGAACAAATGGACACCGAAACTTCAATGGCTGATCACGGATGACTCTTTTATTTCTGGACAAACGAACAATTGATATTATTAAACATGCATTCTGTGGTCTCTCTTCGATATCTTGATTATCGTTGGCTCTGTGAGCCGTGAGACATCCTCATCTCAGCTTAGCTTATCCTGAACTGCCATTTTATGTGTAAACATTAATAAACTCCACATGTTCAGGGTAAAAGAAAGTTCGAACAATAAACATGAAAACAACGTCAATTATGCTTGAATCACACAATGACATACCTGGACAAACGAAGAACTGATATTAATAAGCATGCATTTTGTGGTCTCTCTTCGATAACTTTATTATCTGTTGGTGAACAACAGCACACAAACCACGCGATCACACATTCAATGTAAACTTCGACAAAAATAGCACATCGGTGTAATACCACATTTTAAATCATCTTAACACACTCCAAAGCACAATTTTTAACAGAAATATCAACTAATAGGTTTAAATATTACCACCTTTGGCTCTGTGAGCCGTGAGACATCCTCATCTCAGTTTAATTTATCTTGAACTGAGAGAGGAGAGCGCGCACCCAAAGTTAAGTGTCTCTTAAAGGGGCAGCGCGCTTATTACCAGTTGTACATAACTACAACTACACAAAACTATGCATATCAGTGTAATTTAATCAAAAGAAAATACAATGAAATCAAAGAATTCAATACATTCAAATTAAAAGAATAAGAGATTTTTAAATACATTAAGGAAAAAGGGAGGATTTTGAGTGAAAATTATACTGGTTTACACTCGTTACATGGGCGCATTCCCTTCAAAAAACGAAAGTAACGTTAATCCTCTGCTTCTTCAGCGGCTCAGATCTTAGGAGTAAATGATGATTGCTATGTTCATTATTACATCAACAACAAAACACCTTAATCAGAGACATTCTTGTCTTCCTCTGCACCGGAGTTGACACAATGGCAGTTGGACTGTTTACAGCTCACTCCACTCACTCAGGGCGGGTCTAAGGTAAGATGGCCGTGTCAGTTAACTACTGTGGGAGTGGCCTTGGTCTGTGTGATGTCACACAGACAAAATGTGGAGAATGGCTTGATTTGAAAAAGGGGATATTACTTATAAAGATTAAAAAAATACCACTGGGAGAATTTTTATCATTATAGGGTGGTTGTGTACATACACTGCCAACATACATTTATGTTCGAACAACATGTAAAAGTGAGTTTTGCATCCGATGACCCCTTTTAACAGGATGCAGTAGTAACAGAGTTCAAATGACTTTATATATTAAAATTATTAAATGGATGTCACCTTATTGGGAAAATGTAGCCCTACCTACACCTACCACTAACCCAGATATACTTCATTATTAGGCACTCATTATGGACATTATTTCCACTTTTCGAATATTTTCTTAATTAAAAGTAAATGCCTTTCTGATCCAAATTGTGATGGAGAAAGGGAGAAGAGCGAGTTCAGCAAAAGGTGGATTTAAACTCAGGTCGACTGCATTCAAAGCTACTTCCCTTTCATTCAGTCACATTCAATGTTACATCAACACTCAGGTTAGGGTCTCACTTGGGAGCCCCAATCACCTCTGAGCATTACATGACTATTGGCAAGTGGAATTTGCATGCTGTGTTATTTCTCTACAATCCAAGAAACAACAAAGACTGTAGAAGATTCTCGGCTGCATGAAAGGTGCATTCAGTGGTGTGTTTGCTCTTGTTTGGCAAAGATACTAGAGGAAATGCAGCCTAAAAGAGCATTTCCTGTAAGCAGCTTGAGTGTCTTGTGAGATGCGGTAGTTTTCTTACCTCAGATGATGGACACGATCACTGTCTGACTTGTCTGGGCGGTAAGCACTCTGAGAGAGTTTCCGTGGATGGGTCTTGCTGGTTGTCAAGACCACAGGGCCTCATTGATTAGTAACAAACGTGACCTGAGGATTACTATCAGTAATGCTCCGCCAGGCCAGCCCCTATGCACTTCCTCCTCCTTGCAGCGTAGCGCCGTTGAGCTCCTGGTGAAGCTGCAGGTCCGTCTCACGGTGGACCAAGTATCTCACTCTGGGCTCCAGATGAGTATGCGATGTTTGTTGTCACAGTCTGAGTTTACATCCATGCTTCCCTGGGCCGCCAAGGTGATGTCTACAATGGCAGTCCAGGAGCAGGATTTAGGGAACCAGGTAAGAAATTTGGGGGCCTAGCTAGCCCTTCTTAATTCAGGGGCATCCATTCCCGTCTGGTTGTGACTCCACACCCCTAACGTCTTCTTATGGTTTCTGTCTGCTACAGGTTACGGATCAAAGCGCATCTTTACACTTTTTGCACTTTGAAGGAGATGTCTGTAAACTTAAACAACAACAAAAACAAAACTGCATTTTAAAAGTTTAATGAACATTAGTGAATAAATAATAAATAACTTTGATTTAAGACCAAATTTGACTAGTTATTATTATCTTTTTCTTTCACCACCAATAATTCAACAAGGGCCAAAGCATAAGCCTTTAAATGCTGCCAAGAAATTACATTGATTCGACAGGAGTTCAACCTCTCTGTTTAAAGTGTTTTTAATCATTCTTTTCAAGCACCATTCTACTTTGTTCAGTTCTAACTCACCAGTCGGTCACCACTCGAGTGATTTAGCTTCTAGTCTTCTTCTATTTTCCGCACATATTTGTATGATAAGCACCGCAAACATGGATACACAAGAACACAACATTTTCCCCCTTTAAGGAAACACTACCTGAGGTAACACGTATATAAATTATATGAATGTATAAATATGATTGATTGATTTTTTATTTTATTTTTTATGAGACTGAGAGAAAGAAACACAAGATATGTCACATAAAGATTTTAACTTTTATGTTGTTTGAGACATGGGCAACAAACCTTGCTCTAGTTCCATCTGTTGCTGTTTCACCTTTTTCATATACTGCTCAGATCTGAACATGCGAAGTGACCCTGTGTGTGATATTTATTTCCAAAATCTTGTTCTCAAGATTTCTCACCTTTATTTGTCTTTTAAAGTTCCATTACATTTTGACATTGCATGTCATAATGTGGGATAGCACTAAATGTAAGTTATGCAGTCAGAGGTTAACTCTGCTGGGGTTCACTTTACATCCATGATCCTAAGAACGAAGGTTTGTACGTTTCTGTATGGCCTACATGAACATCAATATAATTACAAAGCCTGAATTATTTCCTCTGCATTACTTTGTGTAGATAAGGTTGGCTATGCTGTTTTCGTTTCAACACAGGCTATACTTGCAACTCTCTGTGCAGCTGGGATTTCTCCTTTTGTCACCCTTTACAATGTCCTAAATCATATTTTTAGGGCGTACAGCCATCAAAGTTTTGGTGTTCTTTGTGCTTTAAACCATATGAAAGCTGGAAAGAATTAGGAGAAAGGCCTTTGGATTGGACCAGGACCATGTAATTAATTGGAGTGCTATTGATATTTTTATTAAGGGTCATATTCTAATACTCAAATAGTCAAGCCATAAAATAAGTAGTTTAGTAGTTTGTTGGAAAATCTGTGAGGTCTAGGTGATTAACAGTGGCTGACAGTTACAGGTATTTACAATTTTTTTTTTTTTTAAATTAAAAAACAAAAATAAAAACAAATAATCAATCCTGGATGAATTATGTGGACTGATAAGCAGTGAAGTGGATAAAATCAACTGTCCAGCAGCTGCGTTTTGGATTTACTGCAGGTGATACAGAGATACAAAGTAACAAAGACATTTCTGAAGTGAATTCATTGAGGGTGGTATCCTATCTACTGTACATCATGCAGGGGCTAAACTGATGGTGCAGCGGAGGTGAAACGACAGCCCATAGTGAAATGATAAGCAGTTATAGACAAAGCAATGCAGTGATTGGGTAAAAATTTTATGAATTTTATGTCTTCCTGCCAGAACTACCACTTACACTCATTTCTCATGAAACTACTGTCTGGAAATGTACAGAAAATAAAAGACGCTATAACCATGATGGGGAGATAGTCTGGGAAAATGTCTGACATGATTAAAATCAAAGAGGAACTTTGGTAATTATTATATCATATTGCAAGAAGTGAGTGCTGGAGGGATGACCTTTTTTTGTGCCATAAGCATCACAAGTCAAGACTCGAACTCAGGTCACCTGAAACCAGCTGCGACTGTAAATCTGTAGAAAAGGTTGTGTTTATTAGATTATCATAATGAATGAAACATGAAAGAATCATAAAGCTTTGTTTATTTTATGCAATAATCCAAAAGCCACTGGGAAAAACATTGGGTTTTTGTCAGGGGAACCAAGGTGATGCCAACTCCAGGATGACCTACATAAACACGTCATCACTACAGCACTGTATTTGTCACCGTACATGTATTTTTCAATGTTACATCTAGGTATTTAATGGAGGTGGAATCTCTGAATTTAGTATGTGGAATATATGTGATATTTCATATATAAAATTCAAATTGTATGGTTTGTTTTGAGCTGATAACCTTCTATATAATGACATATTGCACAGGTAAGGGTTCAGTGTATAAGGCAAATAGCATAGGAGACAGTGGACACCCCTGTCCAATGCCCCAGACCTGCAAAATGGTTTTGATATGATGTTATTTGTTATAATGGATACCATGGGTGAGGAATAAATGCTGATCCATTTGAAAAATTGCTGCCAAATCCAAATTTCCCCAAAGTGCTTAGGAGGAAAGGCCAGCTGACCCTATAAAGCCTTCCCTGTATCCTGAGTTATTCTGCTTCAGATTATATTTGAAGAAAGTAAGAAAGTCCAACAAAGCCTGCAGTAGATTTAGTACCAAATATCAATATTTTAGCGTTCTTTTTTATGTTACAGTGTTCTGACCCAATGGTAGAAGATTTAAAACATCTATTAAAATATCAAACAGATATGATTACAGTGTTTTGATCAGATCAAGCAAAAATAAACAGCTGTGCATCATATGAAAGCATCTCCTATCCTTCCATTTTCCAAACCGCTTGTCCTATACAGGGTTGTGGAGATGCTATCTCAGGCCATAGGCAGGGAAACCATCCCAGGGATCACACAGACATTCACACATATGGACAATTATTGTTTCTGTTTCACCTATCCTGCATGTCTTTGGATTGTGGGGAAAGCGAAGCACCTAGTTGACACCCAAAATGTCTCCAATGTTTCTTTGCTACTGTATCTTAAGGTAACTTAATCAATGACAAGAGGAGATGTCTTTAAATAGACCCCTGTGGCAGGGTTTTTGTTTGTTTTTCTTTTCATTTTTTCTTTTTGTGACTTTTATTATGTATTTATTTTTTGTATTCTACAAAGCAGCACGATTTTAGGCCATTCCTGCAATTTAGCAGGATTTTAGTCCATTCTTTGAAAGATATAACCAGCTTTTAAGTTGGTAATTGATAATCCTGTGATTTACAGCATCAAAGACTGCAATGACTAAAATAACCTGTTATGTTTATCTGCATTCAGGCTCACAACAGTTACAACATGAAACAACCTTTATGCAAGGAAGGCCCTTTGCCCACTCAGAACAGTCAGTGATAGTTTATGAGCAGATAATTAGCAGCAAAACATATTCAAGAAATCTAATTATGTGAAGGTTATCCCTTCACTAGCACTTTTCTAACCCTCTTTATAAATTAATAAGGAAATTGTACATTCACACCCTCCTGGGAAATTTGCATTTAAGATTTTGGAATTGGAACATCAAAGTATTTGAAATCACTTTGGTCAGAGCAAGATGGCGACATACCTTTTCAATCAAAAATACAGGTTTTCAAACTCTGGTTCAAACTCTGCTTTGCTTCTTTATATTTTTGTTTATATATCAAAGGTGCTGTAAATGGAGATAGGCCTATGCCAGTATGGTTGCTCAGTGTGTAGCACTGTTGCCTTTTTATTGATTCAGTGTGAGAGAATAATATATATATATATATATATATATGTATATATATAAAAATGCTGGCTTGTTGGGTCCCACTTTATATTAAGTGGCCTTAACTACTATGTACTTACACTTAAATTAATCATTTGAATGTCAAGTAGACATTTTATACTATTTGTACCAATGTGATTGCTGAACTACAATATGAACTGGAATGACAGAAAATGGAATTTATTGAATTACAAGTCCAAAAAATTCAGCAGGTGACGATAAAGTGTTCTTCAATTCCAGTTCATAAAATAAAAGTGAATTTAATAATTATATTGTTATTTAAATTAAAGTAGTCTTTCTGTCTCTAGGCCTACAATGAAACTTTTGTGCAAAAGTCTTTGACTTTTTTTCATTCTGTCAAACCTTTGAATTTCTGCATTTTTGCCAATCAAATTCAAGTCAAATGTAAACAATGAATGTTTACATTTTCAATTCTAAATGGCATACAATAAAGTGATACCTGTGAAGGTCAGCACACCACCCTCCCCTACTTCTTAATCCCTTCTTGCATCTATCCTTCTTTCTTTCTCTCTCTCTCTCTCTCTTTCTCTCTCTCTCTCTCTCTCTCTTTTATCTCTGCCTGTATTTCCTCCTCTCCCATTCCACACACAGACGTTTTGACAAACAGTTTTATCGGTTACGTCATATTTCTTCCCTGTTTTAATCAAACAGTTGGGTGGCAGGCTGACTGGCAAGCCGATTAATATCACCATTGATCAGATTGGATGGAAATATTCTCACACATGTTCTCTCCTCTCCCCTCCTCTCCTCTCCTCTCCTCTCCTCTTTAAATATTTTAAATATCCATAAAGAATTGGACTATTAACCTAATATATTCCATTTTCTATTTTTCATATTTCTGTCTGTACACTTTCAGAAAAAAATAGTACAACTGTCACTGGAGCGTGACCCTTTCAAAGGTGCAAATATTTGTACTTTTGGTACTTTTAACAAATATTATGCACCTTTACTGGACTAATATGTATCATTTGGGGGTAAATAAGGTACAAAGAGGTACTTTTTACATAGCTTTTATATCTTATAGTAGAAGGTCCCAGTAATAGTTTTGCATTTTTTCTTAAAGTGTACAGTTTTGAGGCCATGCAGATGCACTAGTTCGGTATCAGTAAGATTTTTTTTTTTTTTTTAAATAATATTTTCAGTGAGGATGCGTTAAACTGATCAAACAAATAGTTTAAACTGTTATATTATTTCACAATATTACTGTTTTTAAGGTTTTCAAAATTTAAATGTAGATGGCTTCTTTTAAGATGTCTTCTTGTTCCTCCCATTACTTTTCTTTCTCCTTGATGTGCCACTCAAGGCAGAACTGTTCTGGCTTTCGCATCTCTGTCTAGCGTGATGTACAGGGGTCAATGACAGTGGTGAGGAATGTTCAGTGATCCAGGGAGAGACTAGATTGCACAGAGGAAATTACCCCACATCCTTGGTTGCTAAGTGTACAGCTGACCAATAACCAGGACCTTTGGCAGACGATAACTGCAAGGGCAACGTTGAGAATATGTGTGTGTGTGCGTGAGAGAAAGCATCAGTGAGGAGAGATCTAGCAACTGGTTGGTGAATAGTGTGAAGACGATTTTAAGAATATGGGTTGAGTGTAGCCTTACTAATTAAAGGTGAGCAGCAGTGGAGGGGAGAGAGAGAGCAGACTGAGCTCTCTTTTTTAGGACAAAGGGCTGCAAAGTAAGATTCCGAGGTCATCTTAACAGCCTGTTATTTGTGCCCTTATGCCCTTGTCATTTAATAACATTTTTTGGAATTCTTTTTTTTTTTTTTTTTTCAAAATTGAACTTTAAGAGCAGGAAAAGGTGCAGAGAGTATGTAAGAAAAGAAGGACAGAAAGAGATGGAGAAAAGGAAAGAAAGAGAGAGAGAGAAGAATAAGAATCCCCCCACCCCCCCGAGAGTGAGCACCTGTGTCATTGTTATGCTTGTTGCCTAGTAACAACATTCTTCACCGCCCACCACAGAAAGAGTGGAAGCCATGCATGAAGACAGGAACAAAGAATCTCATATTTCATGGACATTTTAAGGAGTTTATATCGGGGATGTGACTGCAAGGTGTCTGCATAATTTTTTTTTTTAATGTTTACTGTCAGTAATAAAAGTCATATGTATTAAATCTTAGTCTAAAAATATGTTTTTCTTCAAATTTATTTGAATTTACACAAAAAAATCAAACTGCAGAATCAATAAACACAAGTTGTACAATAAATGTCTACATAAACAAACAAATAAATAAACAAAATCTGTACCTTAGCAAAAAATAAATACCTAAAACAAACACACAGATTTTATAATAAAACATTATTTTAGAAAAAGCACAACGATGTCCTTAAAAATAAGGGCAGCTGTGGTGAAAAGGCGATGAGAAGCTGTAGGTTTGTGAGGTTGCATGAGGTTGTAAGGCTACTTGCAATGACAGCCTGAAATATTTATACTTTGTCTTGCTGTAACAGTGCCACAGTGACACTTGTAGAGTTACTGCACTTGCCTTATCCAGTTTTGTGATGATCACTCATGCTACTATCTTTGTGTGGTCCCCATAACATAGGGAATGCCAGGTACACACGCACATAGAAAGACAGTTAAAGCAGTGTTTCGTATATTGTCTTTTTTTAAACTCCAAAACCACTTTTTGTGCAGCATTTACACTTATGCAAAGGCATTTCTATCTAGGATGATTCTGTACACCTACACCTTGTACATGTGTTACACTAAAAATGAATAAACCCAAAATCAATTCTTTCTTTTTGCTTCCTCTTCTTCTTCCTTTTTTAAGCATTTAAAATAAGATTATATAGATACGATTCAGTTTAAACAATTTTCTTATTATTTTAAGACACGTTAAAGGCTGTCTGGAAGTTTGCTAGGGATCCCTAGTGGACCATGGGCCCCTGGTTGAAAATAACTGAAGTGAAAATCACTTTCCTCTGCAATAATTAATAAGCAAGAAAACTTATTTTATTTTCTGGGCTGGTTGAAAGTTTGTAGGTTCAAACCCTACACAGAGTGATCCAAAAGCTATTACTATAGCCCCTATATAGAGCAAGGCACGTCACCCTACAGTAGGCTACTTCAGGGGGTTTGTTCCTGTGATAAATATGCAGTACAGAAAATTGATTTGGATAAATACTGCTGTACTGCTGTTACCTGCAGCTTAAATATTTATATATATATATAAAATATAAAAATTATATATATATATATATATATATATATTGTCATTTGTGGGTGTGTGAATCTATTTATACTTTTTAAACTGTCAAATCACCAAGAATGAAATAGTATGTTTACAATTTTTTTCTATTCTGACCAAGTCTGCGGTTGCCAAGTCTGCGGTTTTCTAAACAAAACTGGGTTACTTTAACACTACTGGCTTGGGTTGTTTTTTTTTTATGTCCGCGGGTTGAAGCGCCCCCAATAACCTTATATTTAGCCCCGGAATGCAAATTTTACCAGGGGAACCCCACCAACAACATGTATTTTACCCCTGCAAAGCGTTTTTTACCCGAGGACCCCCTCCAAAATGCGACTGGTTTTGAGGAGCAATTGGGCTAATTTTGTTGTAAAAATCTGGCAATCCTGCTTCTGACCCTGAACATCTGTTTGGTCCTCTTAGCTTGACAGAAAGGTGTAGCTTTCACACTTGTTCCTCTTATGTTTTTTGTTATTTGTGTTGTAACGGTATTTTAAAAAGTAAACTTTCCACAGCAATGCCATAGAAAAACCATTTTGGATCCCCTAAAGAATCTTTCAGTGAATAGTTCTTCAAATGGCTTTTCTTGGTGTGAAAAACATGTAATAATCTGAAATGAAAACACTTCCACCACCCCTTAAAGAACCTTTTGTGCAGTGGAAATGTTCTATAGATGTTTTTTCATGAAACCATAGAAGCTAGTAAACCTTTATTTTATTTTAAGCATGTAGATTCCAGTTAGGTATAGAAGTACATTTTTAAAAATAAAGGTGCTTAAAAGGTTCTTCACAGCGATGCCACAGAAGAACCATTTTTGGTTCCACAAAGAACCATTTAGTCTAAGGTTCTTTAAAGAACCATGTCTTTCTTACCTTTTTATAATCTGAAGAACCTTCTTTCACCACAAAGAACCTTTTGTGAAACAGAAAGGTTCTTCTGATGTTAAAGGTTCTTTATGGAGGCATTTAGACAAAAAAGGTTCTTCTATGGCGTCGTGAAGCACCTTTATTTTTAAGATTGTAGCTCTCTTGGAGAAGCTGCCAAAGTTCTTGTGTGGATCTCTTCATGTAATACCAGGTGAAGAGATCAGGGTTCTATGGGTGCCATATCATCTGTTGAAGGACTCCAAAAATCTCATCTCATCATACTATTCAAATATTTGTAATATCTAAATCTGTTTGGACATTTAAAATTAATATTTCCTATTGGCAAACTGCAGCCAAAGATAAATAACCCGCTTTAAACAAATGTTTTTGTAAAGCATCCATAATGTGCCTAAACATTTACCACTCTACTTTAATACTGTACTGTAGTGTAGTAGCTTCTTAAATACCATGTATTACCCATATTGTTCTTGCAAACATGTTCAAGTTTTCGTCACTTCCTCAATTCAGCAACAAACACTACAATCCTATCATTATATGTTTAAACCGTTCACTTTTTTACTCTTTGAAGATGTCTGTCATCCAGGTATGAAGAGACAACAGCATTTTTTAAAATTCCTTTTCTTTGCTCTACCTGCTTGTGAGCAGAGAGCAGCGCTGCTAGGGCTGTCATACTGGATCAGAGCTCTGCTGATTACTTCCACTTTGTCACCTTCATCAGGAAATGATTCTGACGCACACTCACACCCTGGTCTCTCCACATCAATATGTGTGCTGTGGAAAAAAATGAAGACGGGAAATAAATAATAAAAAGGAGGGCATGCTCCAGCTTTACACTTTCATTCCCTCTATTTCTTTTTGAGCCATGTCTTGGCTTTTCTTTTTCTTCCTTTTTGTCACCTTACCACTTTCTGTGGGAAAAAAATGGTTGTGTCTCAAAATTCCATTTCCGTCTACCTGGACACCAGCATTTTGAGAGGATAAACATTGTTTATATATGTCTGCAAGTAGAGTCCTGATGGATGTTTTATACATTGTGATATTTTGATGGTGATGGTGGACACATGGTGCCAAATTACTTCAGCTAAATGGCCTGTTCCCTTTTTGAGGCAAAGTGTGTTTATCTCACCTGTTCTACCACATTAGATCCACCTGTCGTTTTTTTCCTCAACCCCACACCCCCTCCAAGAGTTGTGTGTACCAGGGAATTGCCAATATTCCTATAGCACAACAGAGTACAGCACAGCATGAGCATTCCCTGCAGAATCCCTGAGGGATTACTTAGACGACTGCACCATCCCTAGGGTAGGCATGCCTGCGGGAGACAAAGGGTTCAGACCCACTGAAATCGTTTTTTTTATATACTGGATATTATTTTATATATTATATATTTTATATATATTTTGACTTATTGATCTTATAAAACAAACACATCTGTGGAATAACATAAAAGAATTTCTGCAAACTGATTTTTACACAAAGAACACTTTGCACGACCACAGTCTGTATGTTTTTGTATTCATTTATTTATGCAATGGAGGAATGTGTGTGTTCAGGGAACCTACTTCAAATCAAGGTGTGTGAATGGGTTCAAGAACAGAGGAGGATGAGAGTCCTCTCTGTTGTGGTTTAATCTCAGAATTCAACATGTTCTTGATGGCCCTTATCACCCTGTGATCACTAGCCGAGGGGATTTGGCATAGATGAGGCTGCTGCCAACTGCAGTCATATTCCTTAGGCCCTGTACTTCCAGCTGTTCGAATGCGTCATATTTCCTGTCCAACATACTTTCCTGAACATCAGAGAAGCCTGCGAAGAGTCAGTAAAAAGTATTAAACATAAATTTGACGCTTTCATCAGACACTCTTAAAAACCTTAAAGGAGAATTTCACTTCCAGAAAAACAAATCACAAATAATTTACTCACCCCCTTGTTATCCAAGATGTCTTTCTGTCTTCCGTCATGAGGAAATTATGTTTTTTAAAGAAAGCATTTCAGGATTTTTCTCCATATAATGGACTTCATTGGTGCCCCAATTTTGAAGTTCCAAAATGTAGTTTAAATGCAGCTTCAAAGGGCTCTAAACGATCCCAGCCACGTGTAGCCCGTTTAAACTACATTTTGGAAGTTCAAAATCGGGGCACCAATGAAGTCCATTATATGGAGAAAAATCCTGAAATGCTTTCCTCAAAAACCATAATTTCTTTACGACTGAAAACAGAAAAACATGAACATCTTGGATGACAAGGGCGTGAGTAAATTATTTGTAAATTGTTGTTCTGGAAGTGGAGTTCTCCTTTAAAATATTTTACACTGTGCATGAATATATTTTGACATTTACATCACATAATCAGCCCCCTTTGTGTGACTTTTCTCATGTAGTAAACTTGCTCAGTAGCTCACCTGGTACAGCATCCGTGAAACAAGAGTCACGATAAAAGCTTAAAGCTATAATGCATGGTTACTTCAGCAAATGCGGTTTTGTCTTACACTAATATGTACCATTTAGCTACTAGTATGTACACTTTAGGCACCAATATGCATCTTTAAGGTACTAAAATGAACGCTTAGGGGTAAATAAGGAACAAAGGGGTACCTTTTGAGAGGGTACCACCCCAGTGACAGTTTGTACCAGAGTTTATACCATCTTTTTGAAAGTGTACATTTGGCTTTGGTCAGTTATCGGTTAGGTTTAGGGTATGGTTTAGTGTAGGTGGTCCATTATTTTCAAAAGTGTGAGAACATTAATCAGCGCCACTCACTAGAAATTTCAACTGCCACAATTAGTATAACAATTAACATAATAAAATGTTGCCGTATTCATGTTCATCTGTTTCAGATAAAGTCAGACAATTTCTAAACCACCAAACCACTCACTGGTCCTTTCAAACTTCACAAAACATCAAAAAAGCAACCTATTATTATATTACAGAAATGATGTCACATGCACATTTTCCAGTTTGCCTGGATTGATTTTTTCATGATTGTTCAGCTTGTATATGGGCCATTCTACAGATTTGGTCCAAACTGCTGCAACCAAAAACAAACAAACAAACAAAACACATTTAAAGGAGTAGTTCACTTCCAGAACAAAAATTGACAGATAATGTACTCACCCCTTGTCATCCAAGATGCTCATGTCTTTCTTTCTTCAGCCATAAAGAAATTATGTATTTTGAGGGAAAAATTTAAGGATTTTTCTTCTTATAATGGATTGGTATGGTGCCCCGATTTTGAACTTCCAAAACGATCCCAAATGAGGTTGTAAATGATCCCAGCCGAGGAAGAAGGGTCTTATATAGCGAAACGATCGGTTATTTTCATAAAAAATAATACAATTTCTATACTTTTTAATGTCAAACGCTTGTCTTGTCTTGCTCTTCTCGACCTCTGTTTTTTTTCGGTTCATGACAGCTGGGGTATGTTGAAAAACTCCCATCTCATGTTCTCCCTCAACTTCAAAATCGTCTTATATCGCTGTTTTACCTTTTTGTTGAGAGTGTTTGATCTTCTTTGCATGTTTACTTTGCAAAGACTGGGTTGGTACTTCTGCAGTGATGTAGGATGATTTTGAAATGATTTTTGAAGTTGAGGGAGGATATGATTGGAGTTTTTCGACATACCCTAACTGTCTTGAGGCAGAATACACAGAGTTCAGTGAGAGCAAGACAAGACGAGCGTATGAGATTAAAAAAGTATTTATATTGTATTTTTTTAATGAAAATAACCGATTGTTCCGCTAGATAAGACCCTTCTTCCTCGGTTGGGATCGTTTACAACCGCATTTGGGATCGTTTGTAGCCGCATTTAAACTGCATTTTGGAAGTTCAAAATCGGGGCAACATATCAGTCCATTATATGGAGAAAAATCCTGAAATGTTTAGCTCAAAAAACATAATTTTTTTACGGCTGAAGAAAAAAAGACATGAACATCTTGGATGACGAGGGGGTGAGTACATTATCTGTAAATTTTTGTTCTGGAAGTGGACTTCTCCTTTAAAAAGCATTTAAGTATTTAAACCTTAGATGTTTACTAAGATCCTTCTGTTATCTATTAAATCCCACAATAATATTTAAAATATTAGTAAGCTTAATATATATAAAATCATCATTTATTGGGTATTTTCAGTTAGGAGGTGACTGTCCCGAGCCATATATATTTTTTAATTTTCATTTTTTTTTTTTCCATTGTTTATTTTAAAAGTCTCTTTTTGATTCTTTTAAAAACTGAAGTTAAAAAATATATATATTTATTCTATGAAACTTAAAGCAAAAAAAAATAATAATAATAATACAATTTGCATACATTCAATCTTGCTTTGGAAAAAGACATTTCCAATTCTGACTTTGGACCAGTTCTGTAGAATGGCCCATATACTGAGTTGTTGTATATAGTTTGGAATTCCAAAATTTACAAATAACATGAATTTTGTACCGTGATAAATAATAGGGGTGCAGTTTGTAAATTAGCCTAATCTAGTCTCCCAGAAGAAGCTAGCTAGTTTGGAATTGGGTGTTGGTGTTTAGTTGTTTATAATGTAATTTCCCATAAACTGTTTCCAAGAAAAAAAGTCCCTTTGTTCCCTTTCCACACCTTCAAAAATGATTCCGTCCTCACAATATCTAAAGCCTGATTTACCCAAACACCCGTCTACCCATCAACCTTCAGTATTCCATCCACCCAAACCATCCCCCCCAAAACGCACCCTTTCCACGCATTACAAACCGCATGGGATTTCAGTCTCTCTTTAAAGCTTAACGCCTCTGGGAGCCACTCTCTTTTCCATGTGACATTTTTGCATTCTAGGGGAAGATGGGACTGACAATGCCTGTTTTTTTCCTGTTTTTTTTCTTCCCGCTTTTTTATCCCTTGTGATGGTTTGCATTACAATTACACAGAGACAGGAAATGTATCCTTGTATTAGGATGAGAGAAAGACAAGAAATATATATACATGATGACGTTTTACTGTATATGTGTGATTAAAAATGTCACCATTTCCTGGCATCAAATTACGTTTCTCACACTTTTTTTGTTTCCTTTATTATTTTAACACGTAAAAGCATCACAACAACAATATACAAATTTTTAGTTATCTTTAAAACAAAAACACATTTACACATGCAACATTAGGGTAAAGACAATGAGCAACTTATTGGATAATTCGTTTCGGAATGTGTAGTTTACTGTGTTGTGAGAATTAAAAATGCAAGTCACAAATCTTACTGTGATGTTCACAAACGTTCTTTACTGGTTCTCTACCTACCTTTGGGCAGCTTTTTAAACAGATTCAACCAAAACTAAATGGAATGCAATCGAACTTTGAGAGACTATACAAACAACCTTAAATCACCTTCTCTCAGCGTTACCGGACTTTTAAAAGTGCACCATGGCAACAAGATATTGTGCCCTGCACTGCAATATGCCACACAACATCAGCACAGCTGAAAAGAAAGAAAATTACTGGCTTTTGTTTACTGTTCAGACACAGTGTGTCAATTACAAAACATCACATTAAACGTGTCCTCTCGAATTTGTTGGTTTAAGTGAAAAGAGGTATTCTTAAGATCATTCCATAGAAAGCTTGGAATATGATGGCAGAGAACAATTACCTTTATGATTATTGCTCCAGATTTAAAAATATGTTTTGTGTTTCAAAGAGAGTTATGATATCATTGGCCATTAGTCCACTGGTTGACATTATTTTCTTCTGTTTGTAATGATTGTCTACTCAGTTCTTTACAGGAATGGCTGCAACTTGCACAGCCAAGACACTAAAACACATTGACAGACACTGAAAAATATACATTATGATGCTGCCAAAAGTACAATAATAATTACACAGGAAATAAAATTACAAAGGTATTTTTTTTTTTTTTTTTTTTTTTTTTTTAAGCTTGTCCCACCCTCTCTCATGCTCTGTCATCCACAGTCTGGGCTTTTTGGGTCCTTGTAGCCCTGCAAGTTATTTTTGTGGTAAGTCTATGGCATCACTGCATATGATGTCACTTGCTTCAGAGTCCTAAAAGAACCATCGAAATGCTTCCCCGTTGTTTACTGGCGTTCTCTGGAGAAAACACATAAGAAATGTACAGAGAATCAGCATTATTACATCAGATACAGATTTCATAACATTTTACAATAGTTAAAATTAGTGCAAGTTGGAACAGTTTCAACCTATTCAAATGGTTACCAGAAAGTCAGTTTAGAATAATTATCTTTGGCAGTTTTTTTCAATCTGAAAATGCCACGTTTTTGGAAAAATTGTTTTTGTCCTGATGTCCGTGCTTGGGTAGCACAAACTGCACAACAACCACACTTCTAAAAGTATACTATGTAGGGGAGACTGGGGTTGAAAAAGGAAAGGGTAAAGATGAGCATTCCCTTGTTTCTAGGTGAACTGACATTCGACATACAGAAAATAAACAAAAGAAGCAAAAGGTTAAGGTAAGGGCACAAAAAATACAGTTTGCAACAGAGGTGCTTCCTTACAAAATATGAATAAAAAGCATATAAATCATTTGTTTTTCTAAAGTAAAACTGTCCAACAGTGACACCAGCAGGTAAAGTTACAGCAGGAATGCACGTCTCTCTCTCGCCTCCCCTGAGCCCATTGAATTTTAACAGACCCCCTAATGCATGTGGTGAGTTTGGTGTGGGGTAATTGAGAATGAATGAGGGAAAGTCAGGTGACAAAAGGCAATGCCTCCATCGCGATATGACTGGATATGACTGGTTATGATCGGCTGTGATTAGTTCATGCAATAAATCCCACCTCTTGCTCTGTGTATGCGAATCAGTTTGAATGAACAACATTCCATAATGGAATTAATGGGAAGACTAATTAAAAAGTATGTAAACAACTCACACACTTATTGAATATCAGAATATCACCATTTTTTATGGTGATATTATAGAATATCACCACTTTGTCAAGTCAAAATCAAACTTCAAATGGCCTGAAAACATCTGTGGGTTTTTTTTGTTTTTGTTTTTGTTTTTGTTTTTGTGAGCATTCAGCTTGTTGAAATAGGGTAAATGTCGAACATCACCTGACCAAACCCGGAAAACAGATCTCAACGTTTCCGCTTGTCGGAGAACATGTTAATAGCCATATTAAATAATGCCAATATCAATAGACTTTTAAGGTAATCAGTAAAACTAGCTAGCTGTTTTTACTGTTGACATTCCATTTGATTTTTATACCTAAATTAGTTAGTGAAAATAATAAAAAATAAAGAACTTTCATATATCAATCCACGTATGTAATGGACAATGGTTGTGATCATCTTTGTGATCTACTCTGAAGGCATCTTAAGTAAAAGCTTCATATTCAACGAAGCATATGCAAAACGCGTGAAACAATGAGACCTGTTTAACAGAATACGGAAGTCTGTTGCGCATAACCCCTATTAAAGATACATCTCCGCATCTGTGACCAATATTTACCAAGCTTTGATGACTGATGATCCGAAAATAAGTTGATTATGAAAAGAAAAGCTAAACATCATTTCGTGAATAACATATATAATTGTTTAAACAAAATATATTGTTTAAATTGTTACTGCCTTGAGTTATTATTTTGGAATAAATGTAAAATGCTTAAAAACACTATACTGATGAAATTTATACAGAATTTTAATAAACAGAATAGCCTATTAATTACATTGTTAGTGTAAAAATACAATATTGTTGTGTAAGTAATGTTTATTTAACCAAGAAAATGTGACATGGGACATGAATTCACATTTACAACTTTGCCTCCTCATTTCAGAACACCAATGCAAGCCAATGGTTTGTACAATATAAAAACATTCTATAGATTTAAATAGGTATAACATAAGTGTCAAAGATTTTTTTTTCAAACAGCATATCTGGTCATCTGTGTAAGTTATTTGAAAGGTGTTGCAGACCAAAGATTATACAGGCTTTATTGGTGGCCACTTTTATAGTGGCTCATATTAAATGAGCAGATCATAAGATCATTATGTACAAGGACGCTTATTATCCAGCAAGCAAGTGGCGAGACATTACTAAATGTGACAACAAAAGGTAAGAGTTGTTTCATTCAACAAATACTTAGTTTTACCTCATCACAACATATTGCTAATTTGAAGAGTTTGTGAGCACATCATCATTTAGGACTACTGCAGCATACTAACCACTATAAAGGATGATAAACTAATAACACCTGAAGCATGAGCTATGAATAATGTCATGTGACACAATGTGTCACCACATGACAAATAAGTGAAAATGACAAGAAGCAAAATGTGATCAATAATATAAATAAAATCAGTAAACAGTAAAGTAATCTACACATTTTATTCATGCCATGTTGCACTGCTGGGAAATCGAGTACTGGATCTGTTACTGAAGACATTACAGAATTATTATGCACAAACACCACGCTTTCTTTAAAAATGCTTACATTCACACTCAAAATTCACGTTCGTACTAGACATTTCTGTTTGCGTGCAATGCAAAAAAACAAAAAAACAAAAAAAAAACAATTCAATCACTCTGCAGTTATTCGAGTCTTTGTTGTGCTACCACGAAACAACAAATGACATTTGAACTTATGACCTATTACTCTAACAGCAATAAAGTGGAACCCATACAGTGGGAAATAATCAAGGCCTAAATTTAAGAATTGTTTATTTGACTTTCATATAAAACGCCCATGCATTTACACAGTTTAAACATAAACTAAAAAACATAATGTGATGCATATTTGTCAGATTTCTGTAATAGTACTAATAAACTGTGTGTTTTAAATATAAAATAACCAGGTTTATATATTTATAAATCCTATTTGTTTCAACTATGCCATGATTTTTTGGGGTGCAGAAATCCTGCCTGTTTCAACTGACAAAATCCGCAACACATTTAGTTTGTTAATGTTAAAAATTTAATTTAGGCTTCATTATTATTATTATCATTTTTTGAATGTAACCTCAAAGGACCAATCAGACAATAAGAATACATTTTTCATGCACAAGAGTAACAAAAATATTTTCCTGAATGTTCATAATCATTAGGGGTAAAGAAGGCAGGAGGATGATATCTTAAGTAAGTAAAAACATGGAAGACTAAATGTAAAGAGCAGAAGAGGAACAGCACGAGACACGGACAAAAGGATTGATTTGCATAGAGTGACTCTCTTCTCACATATATTTTGGATAACTGCAAACCACTGAAAACTAATCCCAGTGTTGAAATTTTTCTAGAAGTGAAAAAAAGCCCTTTTCTTTTGAATGAAAAACAGTCTAGAGAAAAACACTGAAATAAGTTGTGGCCTCGAGAAAAAAAAAAGAAATGTTTCTCTAAATCCATATATTTTCCCCCATTGATCAGTCCCTGGTGGAAATGTGGCTCGCTATAGACAGTAATGACCCTGATGTGCGTGGCCGGCATGTCTGCGTTTTGTTAAGTCTCGCACTATCGATCTGGTTGAGGCTTCCTGAGTGCTGCTCAAATTCACTTCCAGCCGTCTCTCCTCGCCTCACTGCTGTGACCAGGCACAAAGAGAGCTCAATTAGCACAGCTCGACGACGGCTCTCTCCCGCCTGCGCACTCCATCAAAATCACTCCATCAAACCACCCAGAGAGAGGGGGGAGGGAATACGAGATAGAGGGGGTAGTGATACGACAGGGAGATGCAAGTAACTTTGAGGTTTTATTTCCAATCAAAAGATGCTAGGACAAGTGTTCAGCTGACCAACAGGGCGTACATACATATAAGCCTGCATTCAATGCTTAGTCTTTCAATATACGAAAAATCATTTTTAAAAAAAATCATTTTTTTTTGTCCTTAAGGTTGACAACATATCAGAGACCACATTGTTGTCAGGTAATATTATTATTTATTTTATTTTATTTTTTCAGAATTAGATAATGTCAGAAACTGTAAAATATTAAAATAATATATTAGATTGCTGGCTATCATATTCAACATTATCTTATAAGTGTTCATATGTTTTTATGTAAAATGTGGTACTACCAATTGAATATTTACATACATTGCATAGACACTCAAATACCATACTGACAAACAGTAGTGAAAATACTGTATCTAAAATGTTTATGAATTCTTATGTAATATATGAACAGTTAATTTAATCAGTCATTGATTCTGTTGTATTTATAAGCAATGAGATTGTTTTCAATTGCATTTATTAAGTGGCTCAGTTGAAATTGTAACATTTCACACTGTTCTGTGTCACTTCTGGTGCTAATTACATAATTATAAGACTATAATTTACAATCCTAAAATGAGTAAAATTTCTGTAATCATCTAACTATTTATTTAGTTTTCCGTAAGCCACAGCAGATTTCTGAACATGCTGTGAATAAAAAAATCACCATAAACGCACCATAAAAACCCAGTAGTGACTAAAACCACTAAAATCTTTCTCTTGGGATCTAAAAAAATATAAATAAAACTGTAAAAAATGTAACTATAGAAACTTATTTACGGTATAAAAAATACATAAATATATGTGACCCTGGACCACAAAACCAGTCATAAATGTACATTTTTTAAAATTGAGATTTATACATAATCATAAATAAGCTTTCCATTGATGTATAGTCTGTTAGGATAGGACAATATTTGGCCGGGATACAATTATGTGAAAATCTAGAATCGGAGGGTGCAAAAATTTAAATATTGAGAAAATTTCCTTTAAAGTTGTTCAAATGAAGTTCTTAGCAATGCATATTACTAATCAAAAATTACTTTTTGATATATTTACGGTAAGAAAATTTACAAAATATCTTCATGGAACATGATCTTTACTTAATATCCTACTGATTTTTGGCATAAAAGTAACATCAATAATTTTGACCCATACAGTGTATTGTTGGCTATTTCTACAAATATACCGTACCTCTTACGACTGGTTTTGTGGTCCAGGGTCACATATTACATTTCTAAATTTGTAAATCTGTAATTCTGCTTATGTTTTAGATGTTTCAAGCACATCCATATTGTAAGTTTCAATATCTACCCAAACATACAAAAAAAAGTACCAGTAAATGTTACATAGGAATACCTATGTATAACTGCTAATTATTTTTTATGTCATAAATAATAAAACCAGGCTATGATATCATTATTTATAACAAAAATAATTATTAATTATTTGTATCTGACAAAATTCTCAAATCAGTACACCCCCCACCTAATGCCCTCAAACAATCAGCATGGATGTATTTATGTAATTTAGATTTACTGAATAAAGAATACAGTCTTATGTCCTGCTCACAAAGGAAGACATGTCAAAGCCAAAATCAGGCAGACTGAATGAAAGAGAGTTCTGGATGCGGTGGGGGTCCTAACAGCCATTGACACTGATTGGGGATGGCAGGTGCAGTTAATGACAGGGGCCGTGCATGTCCTGCTCTGATTGAGGTGAGGGAGAGTGGAAGGAAAGAGAGGAGTGTTGAGGTTGGAAGAGTGCTGACTCATAATCAAACCCTAATCAAATGCCAAAAAACACACAGATATAGCTTTACACATATATATATATATATATACACATACATGCACATGGACATACTGACATACTGACATGCACACAGACTCTTTTTCTGTCTCACGCACACACATAGACACACACACACACATCATATTCAATTCCATCCCTTCTCCCCCACCCCCAGCAGCCCTGATATGGTGATTCGTGGAGGCCACAGATAAACCACTCAAGACCATGAGGATGATAATGGCAGATGCTGCAGAGACTCAAATTCAATCACCACTGGGCTGTCAACGTGGATGAGTTTAAGAATGAAACACGCTCGCCGACGTTAAAGACACATCAACTAAAATAAGCCAAATAAAGCCCTGAATTAAAGGTTTACCAAAAAAGCCACTCACTCTCATGTTGTTTCAAACCTGTATGACTTGAACACAAAAGACGATATTTTACAAAAAATAAAAATAAATCTCAATACTGTTTTGTATGGATAAAAAATCTTTTGTGTTCCTTGAAAGAAGGTCACAAAGGTTTGTAACACAATGAGAATGAGTAAATCATGACAGAATTATTTTTACTATCCTTTTACTATACATTTAAGATACTCTTACAAAAATGTAACATTTTAATCAAATCTGCTTTGACCTAAATTTACATGGCCATTCTATATTGTGAATTGTCAAAGTAGGATTTTTAAATAGAAAAATGTAAAGGACAATGAAGAAGAATTAAGAAGAATAAAAATGATTAATAATTTAAAGGCACTGTGATATGCAATCATGTAATCCATAAAAAGTAACTGTAGTCTAAATGAGCATTTTAAAAATGTAACAGTATTTTTTTAATTACAAGCAGTTCATTTTTGGAATCTGATTACATAATCCAGATGTAATTGTACATGTAACCAGTTAGTACCCAGCACATAATATGTATATGTAAAAAAAAAAAATTTAGATGCCCTCTACATTGCTAGAAAGTTTTCTGTAAAAAAAAAAAAGAAGGCTAAAGTTTAAGAAACAGAAGGCTGACGGGAAAAAAGAACGAGGGGGGTTGGGTTCAGTGACAGTGGCTGAGACCCTCGTCTCTTCACGAGATGAATACCAGTCCAGGCAGTGTGCTGATGTGCTCCAGAACGCTCATTATAACGCACAGCCCATACGTTGCCCTGACATATCCATTATTTATTAACGTATGGACTGGGAACCAGGCCACCATTCATGACTGCAATCCTTTGGAGGCAATTCTGACAGGTTCTTTCAGAAATAAATAAATAATCCTTCACTTCTCTCTTCCTTCATGGCTTATGCTCCCAACACAAGAATAGCTCATATCCACAGACTGTTTCTACCGCTGAACCTGTAAACATATTTCACATGCGCTCGCTGCTCAACATAAAAAAAACAAGAACTGTGACAGACCGTTATATCGCCAAGCCGATTAATCTGTCTCATAATTTAAATTAAATATCATGCATAATAAATGTTCATTTAATTTCAGAAAATTTGTGCACATCTCATATGCAATCTTTGTGCGAGGGGTGTGTGAGATGACCAAAACCTTGTACAATGGAACAAGTAATTCTTCTGCCAAGTCTTCTGATGGCGCCACAGACAGCAGGATTTAAAAAAAAATTCAAATAATAAATGCTACTAACCCAACGTGATCTCATGATAATTTGTATGCATTTCAAAACGTACATTTACTTGTTTTTCCAGACACTAAAACGTAAAACACTGATGTTTTTACAGCATCTAAATGTACAAATACTTACGTATTTTCAGCATTTAAACGTACAATACTGACGTATTAACGACACCTAAAAACGAATCCTTATGAATACTGAAATTGCGGCATTAATTTCATTATTGATGTTTTTATTTGTCATACCAATGACCTTATGCTTTCAATTGCATTATTAAATTGTTAATTATTTATTTAATATGAAATTATAACATTTCATTCTGTTCTGTGTGATTTCTGCTGCCCGCTCATTTCCAAGAATAGGCCTACAATGTTAAACAAGACTACGCTTTAAACCCTTAAAATAAATAACATTTCTGCAATCGTTTAAACATTCATGTAATATTAATGTGATGGGACACAAAAGGCGTTTTCTCTGACTTGCTGTGACTAACATTAGAACCATAAAATACACAGAACACGCAACATAATTACAAAAGGAATCAATTTTAGTGCCGCATCAAGAAACGTCAGGTTTTATGTCAGGAATATGGAATGCTCATTGGCTCTCGTCTGCATTCATCACAGATTACGACATGCCGTGTTTCTGGTGAGGTGTGTTTTGAATGATGCACGCACGCCTTCACGGAGTGGATAGGGAAAATAATCTGGATAATATTTTCAGTGATTAACAACTTAAATTCTGCTCTGCACCTCACACAAACCTTCCGTATTCCGCCAGAGAGGACTGCAGCTGCAACGCGTCGTCATTTGGACTGCTTTTTGGTACTGTGTTTGACATTTTTGAAATAAATAAATGATTGCTATTGCACTTATTTGTCTGTCATGTTTTTCTTTATTACTGTACAGAGAAAGTTATGGTTAGGTTTAGAGGTAGGAGTGGGATTAGCTATTAAAAAAACATTTTTATTCTATATTGTAACTAAAATGGTAATTTCCCTGCATATTTTGGTCGGTTATGTTTATACCTCTTATACCTTTACCTTTTATATTGCTATAAAATTGGTAGGTTTAGGTTTGGAGGTGGATTAAGGGGTCTAAAAATCTAAATTGCTTATTGATAAAATGATAAAAATGCATATTCACTATAAAATGGGTAGGTTTAGGTTTGGGGGAAGGTTAAGTGGTCTAAAAACCTAAATCGCTTATTGATAAAATGATAAAAATGCATATTCGCTATAAAATGGGTAGGTTTAGGTTTGGGGGTAAGTTAAGGGGGCTAAAAATCAAAATCGCTTGTTGATAAAATGATAAAAAGGCATTGATACAATTATCTTACTAATATATTTTACGTTTTTTTAATTAAAAATACGTAGCGATTTGTACGTTTTAAACGTTGAAATACGTCTAAACTGTATGTTTTAGCATCAATAAAAACATACAAAAATGTACGTTTTGTGACCCTAAACTTTACGTATAAATACCTCCGTATAAACAATGAGACCAGGCTGAGTAACCATATAATTGTGATTTGTGCATAGCTACCATTACAAAATAAAGATAAAGATAAGGTAATAAAACTTAAAAAAAAAAAAAATAAGGGATAATGCTTATATTTTAGAGGGAAATACAGTAAAATTAAATTTTCTTTTGGGTTGAATTTGATGGATGCAGTCCATCAGATAAGATCACTGATAACCAACAAAAAAAAACATTGCGTAACACATGAGTTCAAAACAAAAGACTCTGAAACACTTAAACTGATGTTATTAATGTTATTAATGGATGTTTCTCATTTTCAAGAGCTGCATTTAAAACCACTGTAAAAGAGCCAAAATACATATATACACATATGACCATCACTTGACACAATTCTGTTTTAGTGCAGCAAACTGCAATGTTGCTAGGTAGACATAAACATCTCAATTCAGCTTTGCATTAAACATTCTGAAAACAAGTTTAATTGTTTAGGATATGTCTCGCACTGTATTTTTGTATTACTCCGGTAAACAAAATGTGTGATGTTGTTCCTGGCCCTAATTTAGGTGTGTCAGATTCTGGGTTGAATTGTAGGTTATATGACTAAACTCTGATTAAAATTTAATAACCTAAATTTCACATTCAAATGACTGAACATATTCAAGACACTTCTGGCAGAGGTCTGGTGTCCTCTTGCATAATTTAGCCGGAGGGTGGCACTCTAATGTTGATTAGCTGGCCTTACATACTTAGAACGTGCATTATTTTAGAATGCACATCAATTCTCAGAACAATTAACCAAGTAACCATCTTTTATATTATTTCCTTTCTGGAATGTAGCTATTTTGTGTATTCCTGTTGGTATGAACATACAATTTATAAATTTTCACTAATGTCATTAGAGGTTCAGGCGTGTAAATCCTATTGTAATTGTTAGAATAGTCACGGATGAGAGATTTCCACATTAAACTGATCGTGCAGACCAAACCGTAAGTTGTAGAGACTTGAAACGTTTGGTAGTACTCACACTGATTACTCAAGAGATGGTAGTACTCACACCACCTACAATGTGACCAAGGCTCACCCCAATCGGCCTGATGGGGGGCGCTACAACGATCGAATGTACGAAATCACTCTTAACTCCTCAAGCGTCAGTTGCAGACTCAAGTGTCTTAAGTCGTTGGAATCCTTGGCTCATGCCAGACATTTTCGGAATTTTCTGGTGTTTCGCATTTTTTGCAAAACCAACTTTTTCGAACTAGTTCTAGGTTTTTCGCCCGATCAGAACCAAACCAGTACAGAAAGATTCTCTGGAGAGTGAATATCAATAATTATCCAAAAAAGTTGAACTTTCGACTACCCATGGCAAAGCGACACCAAAACATTCAAAGGGGGCAGGGCCTTTTAGTAAAATGCCTGAACTCCTGAACGGAATGAGATATGTTCGGCACACTTATGTAAGAGCTCAAGCTGAGGTCACAGGAAAAAAATCGCAGAGATTGGCAATTTGGGGTGCTATAAGAGAGAAAAACATAAAAATGGTGATAACTAAGCAAATATTTGTCCTATCAACGTGAAAATCGCTGTGCATGGTCTTGGTTCAAAGTACCACAAGTGACATTTGCGTATCTCAAAAAAACATGGTCGCCATTGGCCGATGAAGTTTGAGCACCTATTAGACAAGGTTAACGGAGGCTGATCGGAATGAAACGCGGTGGGCCTGTTTGAATTTTGAGTTACATTGCGTGGTTTTCTGCACATATATGCGATATTTATATTTTATGATAGACCTCCTCTTTCCGAACAACTTTGCCTCTAGAACCACTGCTGTCAATCAAACTCTTTTTTAAATGATTGAGAAGATGTAAAAAAACCTACTTTTGTGAACTAGTCCTAGGTTTTTTGATCAGTCTGGAAAAAAACACACGCAGTGCAATTCCCTGGACTCTCTAGGTCAATAATTATCAAAAACATGTTGAAATTTAGGGGCCTGTCCAAATATACCCAAAAGCCTAAAACTCAAAACTTGAAACGTGCTGAGCATATGCAACAGGTGATTCTAAACAAACATGCACAGTTTCAGGAGATCGGACCACAGTCACGTTTTGGTCAGCTACCCGGACGCGTGGTCATTGTGGTGATACTTGGATATAAACAGCTGCGTGGATTGCACGGTTTATGTACTACTAAAGACGTTGTTCTACTCATTTATGATGTTTAAACCACGGAACAAATGTGTGGAAGCTGCTAAATCATATAGAGAAGGACTTAAACTAAAGTTAATACAGGGCTTAACGCAAAGCAGCGATAGTGTTTTCTTGGTTATTGCTGTACACAAAGCTGCGCTACACTTATTAACACTGCTTTATAATGCATTATACAGATGCTAGATGAAAAGAAAACGCCATGTAAACTTTTCTGAAAACAGACTGTTCCCTTCAAAGATACATAGATATAAACTCCTACCCCCAATTCATTATTTAAAAGTTTCTGGCAATATTTCGTGCATCGTGAACAGTGAAATTGAATTGCCTGCTACAGTATTTTACTCCTCTTTATGTCCGTCTACAGCAGTTAACGGCCTTTAACACACTAAATATAATAATAACGTAATATTTTCACACAAATGACATTTTGGAACATGAATGCAGTGCAGTGAATGTGCCAGTTGCACTGTGCAGTCTATAACGTCAAGCCCTACAATCGGTGGTAAATATCCATACGATCATGGACTGATGACCCGACAATTCTTCCTTCTATTTCTTACCCCGACATAGTGAATAACTTTCGTTTCTTCGTTTTTTTGCCAAGCCTATACACAAGTTGTATTCGGTTTAATGTGAAAACTATAGTGTTATTTTACCTTGATTATTACTTTTTTTTTTTTTTTTTTTTTTTACCTGAATACTGACCTTATTCTGTTCTGTTGCATTTATCTATGCTTGAAATTTGTGTATTTTTTCCCTTTTTTTTTTTTTTACTGGCTGTTCACTTGTTTTTAATCATGTTTGAACTGTCTTAGGCTAGTTAGGCTAGTATTTTTGCTGTGGTATCAAAGAAGTACTTAGCTTTAAGTAATTAATGGAAAGCAAAGTTACATTGAAATATTTTTTTCTTGCTGATCCAAAAAACAATCTGATCCATGACTCAAAAACCGTAATATGATCTGAACCGTGAGCATTGCGATCCATTGAACCACTAAAAGCCAACCTGTCTGCTAGAGCCATGCACTAAATTTCTACATATCCATCTCACTTTACGACTTAAAATAGTTTAAAAACTCTGATACTATTTGTTGAATAATGCTGAACTTTTACAGGTTTAAACAAACTTGCTAAATTACCAATTTATATAGAGTTGCATGTTTTAAAGTGCATAAATATTTCAACGAGGCACAACCCGATATGTATGCTCTTACAGATCAGTCATGGCTAGTTGTCTTACTGTCGGTCTTCATCTTAAAAACAGCACAAATGTTCATCAATTTCTTGGCAATGACAAAAAGCTATAAAAGTCTTTTCAAATTGGTCAATCCTAGCAAGTAACTCTGACTGAATCATAGAAAGAGAAGAAAAATACAACAGATTCAAGCAGTTTAGGATTGTGAGGGCTAGCCAAACATACAGGGCTGCTCTCCAGAAAGAGAAAAAAGAAAGTTTCTCTGGTGCAGTCAGCCCAAACTGATGTGTTATATATTGCCTGTCACTCTATTCTGCGGGAATATTGGGGCGTTGCCGAGCTCAAACCTGGAAGGTACAGCAATCCATCACCAACATTCACAGAAGGAGATCTCATCTCAGTGTTGGTAGCCAATATCCCAGCCGCTTGAGCGGCATATAATAGGGAGCCAGTTCAAGGCTGCTACAAACACACCGCTCATCTACGCCATCCACATTCTGCAGTTGATTGCTTTAGCCTTACATCACAACCACCTTCACGCAAACAGAATGAATGATTAAAAATACAGCCAATCAGATTTGAAAACACTGCTTCCACTAAAAAACGTATTTAAGGATCTCACAGTTTGATGTTGACCATGTGAATCAGCCAATCATATCAGTGTTTAAAAAAATGAAATATATAATGCATATCTTTAAAACTGTTATTTCTAGGGTTTTTTAAGAAATTCTGTATGAACCTATAGTAATGCAGTTATCTACAACAGATATGTGTTAAAAGACAGAATCTGCATAATACAGCTGTTATAATGGAATAATTATTGCAAAGTTCTGACTAGCTAAAAAGCATGACTGTGTTCATTTCATTTTTCTTTGTAAAGTAATGCTTTGCCGCAATGACAACCTAATGCCTGAAATCCTAAAGCGACTTTAAAATTATTTAAACAGCTTTGCAAATCATATAATATGGACATTTTGAGAGAAAAATGTATGCAGTGATCTATCTATCTATCTATCTATCTATCTATCTATCTATCTATCTATCTATCTATCTATCTATCAGAGCCCAGAGCTTGTCACAGAGGCAGCATATGTACTGTACAGTATGTCAGTGACATCTGTCAAGCAGTAGGAATATTTTATAGAATTATATTTAGTGGAATTCCAAAATGAAATCTGTTACACGAACAGTGTCTTATTTACTTACAATACATATGGTTTGGTATCTGAGTTTATCACAGTTATCAGACTACTGAGCAATGATAGAAAAGTGTAAAACCTGTTTATTATAAAGCATTTTTCAGCCAAGGACAGAGCAAGAGAAAGAAATATTGAGAAGAAATGTGTGAAGAGAGCAGTTAGGAGATGTAATATCCATGCCGTCTTCTGAGTATATATTTGACCTTGTAAGAAAAATAAAAATCCAGAATACCACCTATAGGTCATGGGCTATTTTTCCCAGACATAATATTTAACACAAATACCACAAAGATAGGCAGCCATGAGAGATGTTACGATCAAGCCGGAGACTTCTTTAAATGCCTCACTAAATGCCGCTGTTTTGTTTTTGATTTAATGTATTTATTTCTTGATTTCCACTGAATATACCAAAAGGGACAAAATCTGATTGCTTCTTACTATAATTGCTTCCAGAATAAAAGTGTTGGTTTACTGTTTAGCCCTGCACGTTGAGCTGTGGTGATTATACTGGTGACACAAGTTTGAATCTGGCTTGTGTCATCTTTTAAGCTTACCACCTTGTCATCATTCTGTCTGTGCTCCTCTTATTAAAATTGTCAGTAAAATAAAATACAATAAAATACAAGACTTAGGATGAACTGGCTGTTTTTCTATGCTTATGACAAGATGCTTTGATAGACTGTAGCATTTCTGTGACACCACATAAGACAAGTGGTTTATAAGATATAATATTATTATATACATATAATATATAATATGTGATCCTGGACCACAAAACCAGCCATAAGTAGCATGGGTATATTTGTAGCAATAGCCAAAAATACATTGTATGGGTCACAATTATAGATTTTTCTTTTATGCCAAAAATCATTAGGATATTAAGTAAAGATCACGTTCCATGGAGATATTTTGTAAATTTCCAACCATAAATATACCAAAACGTAATTTTTGATTAGTAATATGCATTGCTAAGAATTTTATTTGGACCATTTTAAAAGTAATTTTCTCAATATTTAGATTTTTTTGCACCCTCAGATTCCAGATTTTCAAATAGTTGTATCTCTGCCAAATATTGTCCTATCCTAACAAACCACACATCAATGGAAAACGTATGTATTCAGCTTTCAGATGTATAAATCTCAATTTAAAATAAAATGACCCTCATGACTGGTTTTGTGGTCCAGGCTCACATATGTATTAGAAATAAAATAAAATAAAATAAAATAATAAAATAAAATAGTTTAGAGTTTAGAGTTCCCTTGCTTTTAACACAATATGCTGGGAAAATAAAATAAAATAAAATAAAAAATAATAAAATAAAATACAACAGAAACCCTTTTGCATGACAAAACAGCACCACATAATTCAGAATTCAATAAAAACACAGACATTTTCAACATTTTCCAAAATTTCAAAGGTGCTGAATGAAGAATACATCTCCATTATAATTTTAAGCTGCTCGGTATTCAGTGTCTATCAACACAGTCTAGAGTGCACCATCCTCCATGTAAGCTTTCTGTAAGAGCACTTCTGAGATAT
This sequence comes from Cirrhinus mrigala, assembly GCA_036247105.1. NCBI lineage: Eukaryota > Metazoa > Chordata > Actinopteri > Cypriniformes > Cyprinidae > Cirrhinus > Cirrhinus mrigala. The sequence continues at coordinate 43,832,609 of CM070007.1, read as the reverse complement.
AATCATTGCTCACAGACCACAACCCTATAAACAGTGGTAAAGCACGATAGGCCAGCAAGAAACAGAGAAATAAGGTTGACGTCACTGTTAGCTGTTGATCCACATCAAGAAAATGAAGAGGGGTAGAAAAAGAAAAAATCATTTTTAGAACGAGGCGGAGAGACACAAGTAGAAAAGGTACAAGAGAGGATGGTGAAAGAGTGAGAGGAAGACAGTGGCAGCAGGGTGCTTTCTAAGGGCTCTCAGGGGACATTTTGTGGAAAGCTTCCCTCCCTGTGGCGGCCCGCAGGCCTTTAAAGAATGGCAGCGGGACGTCAGTCACTGGCGTCTGCACAGGAGAGTGAGTGAGTGCAGCATAGCGATGAGCCATGTGGGTGTATCGGTGCGAGGGCTAAGCGATCTGAACAGATTGCCTGTTCTCTGAAATGTTAAATCAAAATGCAAAACAGGAGTTGACCGGCCTTCCTCTCTAAACAGATTCACCAGCATATGTGTGGGAGCGTGGACAGCTTCTCAGGGAGCACTAATATTTTAAGGTAATTAAATTGAACCTCCTACTGCCTGTGAAGCCCTCAGTCTGTCTGTTTGCAATGCCAGTTATTTTAGCCATCTTCAGGACTGAAGAAAAGGTCTGTACTATTTTTTAAGTATAAAAAAAAAACCTCTCTCAAAGATAAACCAGTTCTGTATTTCAGTTATTATTACAGTACAAAAAATTGTGCGTGAGATGAAAAATTTCGATGATCCAATTCAACCATACTAATAAGAAAAAATTACTCAAGATAAAGTAACATTTGTTCTTTTTTTTGCCGCTGAAGAGTATTGAACTTTCTGTGTTCTGCTGTACAGATGAGAATTTACTTTTCCTTCACCCTGAGGCTTTTGGTGTGAATGGGCTTTTACATTTGCCAAAAATAGAATGTTTTATATTAAAAACAAACAAGCAAGCCCTACCTAAATTTGTAAAGTAACGCAAAAGTAACATAACACATATTACTTTCCATAAAAAGTAACTAAGTAGCATAATTAGTTACTTTTTTTTAGGGAGTAACGCAATATAGTTATGTATTACTTTTAAAAGTAACATTTCCCAACACTGGTCAGTGTATGGAAAAGAACAGTGAGAACATCATCTAAACATCTTCTTGAGGCTACATTATGTAATTGATCACAGAATTTCCATATTTGAGCGATTTAATCCTTTTATATTTGTTAAATTACAGACGTCAATATCTTCAGCCGAATAGACTCATCTAGAGGGAGCAATCATTTCTCCTAACAGAGTTATTCAAGCTTAGACAAATTACATGTTGGTCATGATAGTCATCTTCCAGTCATATCAAAGATCCAGTGATTAGCATATACTTTTCAAATATTGAAAGGTGAAACACTAACTCATTTGTTTTTAAAGTGTCCCTATTATCCTTTTTCGAATATTATCTTTCATGCAGTGTATTATATAGTTTTTGTGAATGTAAAAGGTCTGCAAAGTTTCAAAGTGCACAATAAATAAAGTTTTTGTCTTCCAAAAAAAGATTCTGAACTCCCAAAATGAGTCATCTGTAATTCCAGTCTCACTTCCGTAACTTACGTACGTATGTATGTTTGTAACAAATTTGCATAATGCCAGCGCTGGTTTTAATTGGCTGCCTGTGAACAACATCTACTTTCAATAAACCTCAAACACTTTAGTTGGTTCACGTTGAGAAGATGCTGTTTTCTGCGTTGCAAAAGCAAATTATCTTTGTATACAATTCCAAAGGATGTTGATGTGAAGAGTCAGTGGTTAAAATGACCAGTTAACTGACAACTGCTTCTCAAATTTGGGATTTTCAAAATGCTTATCAATTAAAGATGGGTACCCACAGTACCCACTTTATTTGGAGCAAATTGCTCCTCTGAATCACAACCTGTAAGTATGATTAATTATTGATGAATATATTTTTACAGAGTCTTCAAAATATGTAGTTTTGTGTTTTATATTGTGTACACCCAGTACACAAGCTGTAGGTCGTACTGATATAGTTAAGCTTTTTTTTTTTATAGTTTTTTGATGGATAAGAGGAAACACGTTTTCAACATCTTGTAATGTATATCAAACTAAAAAGGTACAAATCTTATCAATGAGAAACGTCCTGCTCAAGTCGTGCTTGCAATAGAGACTCAGGCTGATCAGTTAGCTCATCTGATGTTTCATGAGTGGACTTGGACTCAAATTTATATGCTAAAATTGATGCCACCATTACCATGTTTACAATCATTGAGGGGTGAGGAAGCCTCCAGAGATGAGATATGGCAATGGGCATTTCGTTTCTGACACCGATGTAAGCGGTAGACCAGTCACAACAGACTGGGCCATCTGACCAATCAGAGCAGAGTAGGATCACAGTAAGGAGGAATTTAGAGAGACTGAAGCTCCAAACAAACGGTTTTAGACTCCTTGAGAAATGAGTTGATGTGGAAAATAAAAGTGATTGGATGCATGTAGACTTATTATAGGAGACCTCCAAAATAAAATTAGAAACCCTTAAAACCATATCCCTAAGATGATCTATTAGACTGAGATCTGGTGAGATCTGATCATGTTCAAGAAACCAGTTTGAGATAGTTTAGGCTTTGTGACAGAGCACGTCACTAGATGCTAGATGCAGAAATCACAAGATAAGTACACTGTGATCATAAAGAAATTGACATGGTTAGCAACAACTCAGGCAGGCTAATGCATTTAAAGGGGTTTTATTATGCTTTTTCACTTTTCAAATTTTAGTCAGAGTGTGGTGTGTATCTTTGGGCATAAAAAGATCTACAAAGTTACAAATCTCAGAGTTCACCCCAAAGGGTTAAAAAATCTCTTTCCAAGAACTACAACGAATGGTTCCTTTGGACTACAGCGTTTGTTTTCCGCATGCAATGATGTCACAACGTGGTCCATTAGAACATCGTTAAATTAAATCCCGCCTATGGAAATTCAAATTGTTGGGGGGTGGGTAGGGACAAGGTGGGTGATTAGCCAAACTTTAGCAATGCAGCACGGAGAGTCGCTTCAACGAGGTGGGTATAAACACAAGCATTGACTAGAGTGGCCGCTTCAAAGCAGTAACATGCCACAGACGTGTGCAGTGTGTGGTAAGAGATTTATTCATCATACAGTGTAGATAGCTTCACTTATAACACGAGTGTTTTTTAAAATGCATAAACTTGCACTAGACTAGGCTAGGCTAATCAGTGATGATGTTCTTTGATAATCTTAGGCTGCTTTTAGCCTTATGCTGGAGCTGGTTTAGGCCAATGAAACTAAGTATGTACATAATTAAATAAATTAGCAAGATTATATCATGTAATGGTGATCTCGCAGGCTGACGATAGGACCCAACACTACTGTAGCGTATTATTTACTCACCCTCCATGCATCCTAGGTGTATATGACTTCCTTCTTTCAGAAAAATGCAATCGGAGTTATATTAAAATTTATCCTGGTACTCCCAAGCTTTAGAATGGCATAGACAGGCGTTTCTCTTCATCAGTCCAAAATAATGTGCATCCATCCATAATAAATAGTGCCTCACACGACTCCGGGGGGTCAATAAAGGCCTCATGTAGCGGATCGATGCATTTTTATAAGAAAAATATCCATATTTAAAACGTAAGCTTGCGCTAACAATTGTACACGGAACTTGCTGCTTTGACAAGGGGCGTGGCAGTACTAAAACACCATCTAAGCTGTTCGCCAATCGCAACGCAGTGGGAGAGCTAACCAATCACAACACATTTTGTTTTTCGGAAGGCGGGCCTTCATTAAACCCGGAACTAATCGAGCCATTTGTGCCAGGCTGGGAGAAATGTATTGTTATAATGTAAATTATGTTAAAAATAAACCATATAAAGCCCCAATACAAAATCAAGATTTGTAAAAGAGCATAATAGGACCCCTTTAAATGATGTTCAATTGGTACAATAGGTACTGTTCTTAGCGCCATTCCGTCTGGCATCAACAACCATGCCACGTTCAAAGTCACTTAAATCACCTCTCTTCCTCATTCTGGTGCTCAGTTTGAACTTCAGCAGATTGTCTTTACTATGTCTACATGTCTAAATGCACTGAGTTGCTGCAATGTGATTGGCCAATTAGATATCTGCGTTAACAAGTGGTTTAAGAGTCGTACCCAATAAAAAAGTGGCTGGTGAGTGTATATAGCACTACTTTTTCCCCATAGAAAACTGCCATAAATTCAAGTGCTGAGTACGAAGACAAGACAGCCGCAGCCATCACACCACGAAATGTGTCTGTCAAAGACATAGCAACAGTGGCAAACCATACACTGAAGTGAAAGATGTTGAGGCCGCCAGTTACGCTGCAGCACGATCCACTAACAATGTACGAGAATTTGTTGGGATGGAATCCAAGAATGTCAGTTTAATTGATGTGTGTTTTATAACACAAGGAAAAACATAGACAATAACGCGCTAAGAAGCCATAACTCATTACAAAATTGACAAGGATTTATTTTATGGTCTGAGAAGAAGTAGTAAAGAAAATGTGTTTCGAAGAACAGCAGCAAGAAGCAACAGACTACTATATATATGTCGTTTAAGCAAAGACACATAGTACAGAAACATTAAGGGTGCTGTAACATCCTCTATAACAACACTGTACCATTCAATGACGCTTTGCACAATTAGCATGTGCAATCAGCTAGAACCTCATACTGTATTAGCAGACAGTCAGAAAAGAAGATAAGACCATCCATGCTTCAAATCATCACAACACAAAGAGAGAATTACACTTTTTCTTCAACTGAGCTCATAAGACAAAAAAGAACAAAACCTAAACAAACAGCCTGGCATGAAGCAACAATGGTTAATGAACAGACTCCACACCAGTAGATGTCAGTATATTCCACTGGGTCACATAAGAGACAGCAAAAACTCTTACAATCCTCATAAAATCAAAACTAAAGTTTTTCTTTAACTTTAACTATGAATATGTTAGCCTTAAGCTTATCTATAAGCTAGTGTGCCCCAAAACAATGACAAAATTGCATATAGAAGATTTATGAATGCAACATTTACAGACTCTCACAACCACCAATATGGACTGACAATTTAATGACATCATACTTCATCAGCTTCTCATAAAATTTTCAGTGCTTCTCTGAGCCACTCATCTGTGCGAGACCACAAAACTTATCCAACTCATTTGAATTCTACACATTCTACACAGAATGCTGTATTTTAAAGAGCTATGGAGGAGATTAGGGAGAGAAACGGTTAGAAAGCGACGGCATTATAAACAGCACTGACGAGCAGATGAAACAACACTGGTGCCATGCAGCAGCCTTTTCAAACTACACATCATAACCATTAGTAAAGATTATCACTGTTTTGCTCTAGGAAGTTCCATATTAAATATAAAGAGCCTTCAATTTTAATACAACTGTGGCTCCCACAAGCTGTCAACGCAGCTTTGCGGGCCGACACAAACAAAACGCTATTGGCTATTTTTAAAAAAGGAGGAGCTCTTCGATATTCTCCACCTGGACTTCTTATTAGGACCCTATTGTTTTTCTAAGGATTATTATTATTTCTCTCTCTCTTTTTTTTTTTTCAAGGTTTCAGGGGCTTTTGGGGCCCTTAACATGCACAAAAACTCTTCAAACCTTGCACACATGATGGAATCTGTGGCTGTCAGGGCCGGGCAAAAGGTCACATTAGGGTAGTCGCTGAGGGGGGTCAAAAACTACGCTCATCAAACTACTTCAGTGGAACTTTAATATAATGTGTTGATTTGATGAATGCAAAATTAGCGGCAGTTGTTATAAATATTGGTAGGGGTCATTAGTCTTTAAGTGTTTTACTAGTCTTTTAATTTGTCCATACTGTTCATTCTAAGGGTGTGTGATATTGACAAAAAATAATATCTCGATATTTTCTGGGATTTTATTGATAACGATAATTAGACGATATTTTGCTGAGTGTGTTGTTGTGCTGGTATCTTAAGGACTACCATGGACAGCTGACTCCTAATTTATTTATTTATTTATTTATTTATTTTGTGGTGGTCAGTTCACACTAAAATTAATCTTTTCTAATATGTTTAATAGATTTTTACCTTTTATAGGCATTTTAACTTTTAAAAAGTCATTTTTTTCTAAAAGTGTGCATTATCTTTTGGGTCAAATTCTTACATTTGAGCTGTTACCAAGCAAATGAAATCAATATCAACAAAATTCATCTTTGCAATGCAAAGGAAACACAGAAGCTGCATTTGAAGTGGCATTTAGATGTATTTACACACTGTTTAATGCAGATCATGAATGCATTTAACCAGCACTTACAAATGCATAAATAATATTTTGATATTTTAAACAAAATGTTGAATACTGATATTTGAAATGATTTAAATCATAAAAAGATACTTTAAATGTGGAATTAAAACCGCCAGTAGGTGTCAGTAATAAGTTAATACACAGTTAATAAGTGAGTCATTGTGATTCAAACGAATCATTTAAGCGGTTGAATCATTCAGGAACGAAACACCATCATGTTGCTCAGACACACAAAACAGCGATGTGGCTGTGTTTGGAACGATTTTTGTTGGCGAAATACAGCAAAAACAGACAATATTCTGTCTAAAACGTAAGTCTCCTAATTCGTGTCTATTGAACTGTTGTAAAAAATCAATACCACATTTGTAATCATGGTCATTTTTGGAGAAGAAAACGGCAAATTGAACATCGTTAAAACAACAATTACGATATAATCGCAGGCGATATATATATATCGCACATCCCTAGTTCATACCCAAATCTACATCAAAGTTCAAGTAATTTGACAATATTACACTCCTGTATACTTCAGTGTGCTGGATATTGTGTGTTTAAAATTATGTGAATGACACTAAATTAGTATATCAGGGGTTCTTAACTCTGGCCCTTGAGGTCCACCCTCCTGCAGAGTTTAGATCCAAACTTGATCAAACTCGCCCGCCAGTAACTTTCTAGTAATCCTAAAGACCTTGATTGTTCAGGTGTGTTTGATTAGGGTTGGAGCTAAACTCTGCAGGAAAGTGGACCTGGAGGGCCAGAGCTGAGAACCCATGCAGTAAATGATTATTGAGCTGACCAATAAAACAGCAGACTTGGACTTTATGCTGACACTTATTGGTGTAGACTCAGCATGAAGCAAAGACAAGGGTTTTCGGAATGAGACAAAATTCAAATGAGTATTTGTAACCCATAATGAATTTATTATGCGGAAACAATGCCATATAATACATTGGTTATGTAAATAAAATAAGTAATATTGGGGTGGTCATATCAGCTTGTTAGCAACAATGAAGCATAACCACATTTGCATAGAATAATAGCTTTTGTTTACACCACTGACATGATTACCCTTGTGAAAAACAAGTCAACACAAATGTACTGAATGTAGTATACTTCAAAACTTAAAAGTATATATAAAAAACTGTACTAGCAGAAAACATATTAATTATAAAACATAAGGCCACTTAAGTGTATTCTAGAGAGTACACTTCCCTGACTGTTTATTAACACACTTAAGTGGACTTTCTAATAATATGAAATAATATATTTTACTTTAAAGTTCATTTTAAATCACTGTTTTAATAATCTTTTTTCATGCTTTAAAGTACACCTATTTATTTGAAGTAAAGTACTTGATTATTTTAACTGTAATGTGTGATTTAACACAAAAATTTTACATTTAAAATGCACACTAAATTGCAACTTCATCATTACAAATGTGTAATTACAAATGTTTTTAAACACATGACATTCAAGTTTCAATAGAAATTACATTAAAGTATGTACATTCGGTGGTATACTTTAGTATAGAAGACAATAGAAGTAATTACGAAATTACATATAAATATGTACTGAAGTCCTACTTAAGTGGTCGAAAACACTAAAATTCTTAAATTAAATTGCATAATTGCATCTAATATAAATTAATATTATAATACATTTTTTATTTAGTTGCAATTAAGGTGCATTTGAGTGTCTGAAATCATTATATTTGGTTTGCACATTTTTTAAGTACTCTTTTTAAAAGGTAAGATAAAGTGTCTACTTCAATTTCTACAAGGTTTTATGAGCCTTGATCTCATGTGAGATAATTTTTACATTTGTCAAAAGTACTTTTAGTTTTTTTTAATTTATTTTCTTTATTTTTATATACTTTTAACCGAATCTGTAAATGTTGCTGTAAATCTGGAACAAAATGTCTGCAATATTATCTGTATCCTAATGTAAATACCAAGACCCCTTCTGCATTGACTTTCTTCACATATTTTCAAACAGGTCACCGCAATGATGGGGAACCATTTAACTTCTCAGCCAGAGCTAGCCATCAATTATTTACAGTCACCTGTTTAAAATTTAAAGTGCCACACATTAACGTTCACAGCACCTACACTTTCACCCTGACCATCCTCCACTGATCCGCCACCCCTCCCCATCCCAGAAAACGGCCACTGATAATGAGTTGCTTTCACCACTGAACTGGAGATGTTAAATCAAGCCAGGTCAGAGGAGACGGGAGGCGTCACGGGTAAGGGCAGAGGCCAGGCATGTCTGATTACGTTTCAGTCTTAATTGATAGCGCAAGAAAGAAAAAAAAAAAAACAATAAATTTAGCAACAATGTAGTAGCACAGTGTGTAGAGCAATGGGGTTTAGTCAACGGAAACTGGGGAAAAAAAGTGCATTCAACAGAAAATTAGAATTAGAATTTGTAGGCATAAATAAGATTTGCAAATTGTGGAGGAGGGAAAATATATTCAATGAATAACAGGATACAGAGATTCACCCAAAAATGAAAATTCTGTCATCGTATACTTACCTTCATGTCATTCTAAACCTGCAGATATTTTGGAGAATGTTGGTAACCAGTTTTGGTGATTCTGACATTTGGTGATTGCGACATTTCTCACAATTTTTTTTTTAAATATCTCCCATTATTTTCAACAGAAGAAAAAAAAAGGTTTACAGGGTGAGTAAATCATGAAAGAACTTTCATTTTTGAGTGAACTATTCCTTTAAATTTAATTCTGTTCCTCACACAAAGCTGGCTCAGAAGATATAAAATGTGAGAATATAGTGCTGTATAATAGAAGTTATATAGCTTTTATGTGATTTTTTTGTAAGATTTTGGAGATTACTGTACAAACTGTATATATGGCTTTGAATGATGTGTGTGAATAAATTACAACACTATTAATTTTTAAGTGCACTATTAGTTTAATTTATACTGGCAAACTGTTTGCCAGCTAATTAGTCTAAAGTCTGTTGCAGGCAAAAACAGCCCTATTCATAAAACAAACAAAACACTTTGTCTTGCACTTAATTTCCTCAAGCAAAATTTCAATAATTTATGCAGCATTTAAGCTTCGGTACCTTTCATAATCACTGAGTAATCACTAAATCATTAAATCTCTCCTCATGCATTATCATAAAACAATGCATTTACACATCTCACACTATACAGCAGTGTTCATGTTTTCACTGCAACAGAAAAGTATCAGTTGCTTCATGCCCTTTATGCAACATGCATTACATGTGACCTATTACTGTAAATAATAGGGAAACCAATCATTTTCCAATATAGAGCCTGGCTTATGTATGCACAAAGCCTTTGATCAACATCTTAAAAAAAAACTTCCAAAAAAGAACCCACGCTCAAACTGTCTGACTAACCTGGAGCATTACTGGACCCAAAGCAAGCTCAGGAAACGTTAGGAAAGATAAGATGACTCTGCTAGACTAATCCATTCTGGTGTCTGAGAGAGAAAGAGAGAGAGAGAGAGAACAGCAGAGCAGTGACACAGGGTAATCCTCCGGGGTCTTGCATTAGCGCGCTAAATTAAAGGCGGTATTAGATTAAATTGGCTCTCCGATTTCAGGGGTGTAAGTAAAATTCTAATTTGCATTTTCCACTGCCGCTTAAGATATAATTAGTTCAGGGTGATTCCCAGGTGCAAAACACTGACAGCAACATCCAGCTGCTTACTGGGAGTTTATCATTTGTTAGCAGCAAAAGGTTCAATCAGCTGGGTCTACATACATGTGCGTGTGAGTCGGTGTGTGTTTGTGTGTTGTGTATCCCAGCTTATAGTTGGAAGCAATTCAATTATAAACCAAAAAAAAAAAAAAAAAATATATATATATATATATATAAAGTATATTTTAGTCTGTATGTGTCTGCAGATGCTTGTGTAAAGACACATGGTTCTTCTATACCGGTCATTACACATGTTGGCTCAATATAAATTAATGAAGGCTGTGTGTGGGCTGAGGATGCTAATCAGTCTTACAACAAACCCAGATCACCCTGCATTTCCGCACATACTAAGTAGAGCAACAAAGACAATATTGTAAAATATCATTACAATGTATAACAGCTGTTTTCTGTTTTAATATATTTTAAAATTGAATTTATTTCTGTGATGACAAAGCTGAGTCTTCAGCAGTCATTACTCCATTCTTCAGTGTCACATGATCCTTCAGAAATTATTCTAATATGCTGATTTGGTTTTCAAGTACATTTTTTAGTTTTCTTTAATTATTATCAACGGACACTTCACCAAACACAATTTGTACCATTCTAGATCAATAAATACCTCATTGATTCATCTCTGTATCACTTTATCTCCCAAATGAAAATGTACCATCTTCATTAAAGGAGAAGTCCACTTCCAGAACAAAAATTGACAGATAATGTACTCACCCCCTTGTCTTCCAAGATGTTCATGTCTTTCTTTCTTCAGCCGTAAAGAAATTATGTTTTTTGAGGGAAACATTTTGGGATTTTTCTCCATATAATGGACTGCTATGGTGCCCCAATTTTGAACTTCTAAAATGCAGTTTAAATGCGGCTTCAAACGATCCCAAATGTGGTTGTATACGATCCCAGCCGAGGAAGAAGAGTCTTATCTAGTGAAACGATTGGTTATTTCATGAAAATTATACAATTTATATACTTTTTAATCTCAAATGTTCGTCTTGTCTCGCTCTGCCTGAACTGACAGTTAGGGTACGTTGAAAAACTCCCATCTCATGTTCTCCCTCAACTTTAAAATCACCTTATATCGCTGTTTTACCTTTTTTGTTAAGGGTGTTTGATCTTCTTTGCATGTTCACTTTGCAAAGACTGGGTTGGTGCTTCTGCAGTGATGATTTTGAAATGATTTTTGAAGTTGAGGGAGAAAATACGATTGGGATTTTTCGACATACCCCAACTGTCTTGAACCAGAATACACAGAGTTCAAGGAGAGCAAGACAAGACGAACATTTGAGATCAAAAAGCATTTAAATTGTATGTTTTAAATGAAAATAACCGATCGTTTTGCTAGATAAGACCCTTCTTCCTCAGTTGGGATCGTTTACAACCGCATTTGGGATCGTTTGAAGCCGCATTTAAACTGCATTTAGAAAGTTCAAAATCGGGGCACCATACCAGTTATATGTAGAAAAATCTTGAAATGTTTCCCTCAAAAAACAATTTCTTCACGGCTGAAGAAAGAAAGACATGAACATCTTGGATGACAAGGGGGTGAGTACATTATCTGTAAATTTTTGTTCTGGAAGTGGACTACTCCTTTAAAACTTTTACCAGTGGAGTTTATGCTAAAGAATTCAAAAATGCAGTCTACAGAGCATGATTATATTTCAAAATGAAGAGTTATTAAAATAAATAAATAAAAAAGTTCCAAACTGCCATAATGTCCTAACATAAATGAATACATGAATAAACTTTAGGTGAAGTATGTTACATCTGTTCCATAAGCAGCACCAAATGGAATAGCAAAAAAAAAAAAAAAGAACTGTTTTCAAACAGGTTTCCAGACCAGAACACTTCCCTGTCTGCCAGTGGTCAACCAAACTGATGGGATTTTAAAAAGCTCTGAAGATTCTTAAAGTGCAACTGAGAAGAGTGCACACTGTTTATGCTTTCACGAGTATTCAACTTAAGTATTTAAAAAAAATAAAATAAAAATTGCACTCTCCATATCACACATGACAATCACAGCAACAATCCCAAGTCAGTGTGAAGAAAGTAGAACAACTTATACTACTCTATCCTAGCTGTTACAACACCAAATACATGTAATAAACAACAGTCACACTCAACCTTAACCTGCACACAGATTTAAGAAACCAGTATTAAAAAGTATTTCAATATATTTCCATGCACTCAATCATCAGGTGGAGAATTACTTAAGGAAGTAGTGTAAAAGTATGCTTTAGGCCCTGTTTACAACTGGTATTAACATGCTTCTCATATGCATCTCCTGTAACCAGTGATTGTGATTGTATTCCATTGAAGGGAAGGTCACCGCATGTCAGAAACACAAGTCAATGTGCAATTTTCAAACCTTTGTTTTGGTGCGTTGATTACATATTAGAGTAGTTACTCATTCAATGTTGTTCGAGATGCTTTAGGACACATTAGCATTTATGAATGAATGCCAAGTGCTTTTAATTGTCTTTTTGTGTAATTTGTAAGATTTGCACATTGTAACCTGTTTACACTTTTATTTTACTCTCCACATCATATCACCCAAGACAGATGTTCACACCTTGTGTAAACAGAGCCTTTGTTGGCAGAACTAAATTCTGCTGATTCTAGAAATATATCCTATATTTATCCACTCTCACTCAAGCATACGCACACAAACGCTGCCAAATTTGTATTTTTGACACACATTATTGTCTTTTATTTGGACCAAAATTATGGATAATCACTGTATCTAAGCCTTCGAATATAGATTGAGATATATTTCAGATATTCAAAACTAATAAAAACATGGTTAATCCTTTCAGTTGTTTTTCCTATTTCCTTTTCAGCGTGTAAGGCTATTAGGGTGAGAATCTAGACTTTCCACATCCCAAGTGTGATAGAAGAACAGCAGCAGGAATTTTCCTATTGCTCTCATTGTGGGGGAGATCGACTAGCCTCGTCAGGAGACAGTTTCTATAATTGGTTAAAATGACCAAGTGCAGAGAAGGATGGCTCTCTGCTGAAAACCATTTCCCAGCTCAGCTTGGAGCAGAGCCAAGCCCTGGGTTGTTCGGATGCGTTCCAGCCCCAGCCTGACTGGCAGCAATTAGGGGTGTCTGAGCCAAGCTCAGCTTGCGCTCCGCACAAACACCCCTAATTACTGCCAATTAGGCTAGGCGGGTAGGCAGATTTGAGAAGCCGGGGGGATGTTCAGGCATGGGTGGGCATGGAAACAATTTTCAAGGGCTTAGAAACGTGACTAGAAGGAAAGGTTAATGCTTTTGAGTGCACGGAGGGAAGGAGGGAGGGGGAGTGTGGTGTCTGAGCCGTCGTCTCACCTCTAGTGATGAGCCAGGCTTCTTTTTTAGCTCCTCGCATTTCCGAAACTTGCAGATCTGGTGGCCCGTCTTACGGTTCCGACAACTGCTGCACACTCCACAGTTGATTAGCCTCCTGCAGGGCGCGCAGACCCCACACCTTTTCCTTTTCTTTTTCGCCGGGTTTCCGCTGGATGCGGAGGAATTATTCTGTGGGCAGTCTGCCAGATTGGCAATTTGAAACGCACTGTCTGTAACGGCTGCTGAGGCTGCGGGGGAGTGAAGGGCTGTCATGACGATGACCCCGGGAGGTAATGAGATGCCCCCTAAAGCCGGAATAGCGGAAAAAGTTCCAACACGTTCCGGGAGATTCATTATCTCTGCTTCAGCAGCACCGCATTTCAGCTTGTTCATGCATTCTCCTGCTAAAGGTCTGCAGTGTTCAGGGGATAAGCTAGAGAGGAAATTATTATTTGCCATTTGCAGCGTCTCTGGCGGCACGCCAGGTTTCCCCGGCCTTTGGGAGTCGTTTCTATGCATGCTGGTCCTATTAGGGTTTATTGCTGCTGATTTCCTTCCCCAGAGCATGCCGTTATCACAGTTCCAAGGGGACACGCCGATTCTGGCGCTGGGAAAAATTGGTGTCGTTATGCGGGCAATCTTAGCAGTCTGTGGAAATGCCCCATTGGTTTTGTAAAAGTTTGCAAACGACCTGTACCTTTCCATTTCGGCATTGTAATCCAACAGCTGGCTTAATCCACCGTCCTGAAGATTATCCTTTTGCAAGAGTGACACGTCGGTGCTCTGGCCGCTTTCAATGCAAAGTGCATTGTTAAGATTAGACATGACTGCTAAGTTTCAAGTGCTCGCAAGAAATATTCAGGGGAGGGTGGCAGTTGCTTTTTGTCAAGGTGAAGCTTGTTAGACACAACACGTTACCATCCTGGTTTATCCTCTCCACTAAAACAAGAGAACAACAATTACGGATACAAGTGACAAACATTTCCCCCGCATCATCTGACACTTCCAAGTTACTCAACTACAGTGAACGCTTTTTACTTCAGTCAAAACTGTCGCTTGTTTTTTTTTCCTCCTGATTGCTTTAGTCATAAAATCAGGATTCTAATTTTGTGACTTACCATTGTAGCTATGACACTTTAATGTTGCTTTACAATAGGAAGCAGATATAAGCATGCGTAAAAGTCATATAATTGCACCACCATAAAATACTGTCAGTACACTGACTTCCCAGAAAGAAATAGTAAAATTAAGAGTAATTACTTACTATATTATTTATAGTATAGGACCCAGACTTGGAAAAATTAAAATAGCATCGTAATAGAAGCAAAACATTAATGTGCATTTAACATAAAAATGTTTTGTTTTTGTTTTTCTTTCATAATAGCGATCATAAATATAAGCAGGCTCAAACTTTAGAAGTCTTGCATTAAAAAAAAAAGCATCATGCATCAAGCACAAAGTTCTTACGAAAATACGTTGAAAAATGAAGCACATTGTCAGGATTCATCCAATGATACAAAGACACTTTGTGAGGCTCACTCCAACCATGTCCCAGACCTTGACAACTGTAGTGTGTGTGGGGGGGATCCATTTCCGATCTCCCAGTCTGCCTGGGTTTTGTTGCCACAGATAAAAGCCTATTAGGCACATCTTCCTCTACTTGCATTACCTTTCACTAGACTCTCTCACTGACTGCTTGTGGTACATTGCAAGACGACTACAGCAATTCAAAGCTCTCTGAACATTTGGTTCTGAATTTAATTGTACGTTTCCACCTGAGAAACAATACTGGATAACCATTCATATCTAAGACCCTGTCATTAATCATCTGAGACCTCACATGAAGCCAGTAATGTTCTTTATTAAGTTTCTTAAAGAGGCTCATGCTGCTTTATAACTTCCTAATTAAAGACAAACAGAACATAACTGAGTAAAAAATTTCACTTTACACTTACAAGCATAAGAAGTTTCTGTCCTGAGAAACAATGTACTGATGATGCAAATGATTAGTTATCGCTGTTGTTTTCGGTTTTTATTTTTCTGTTCACGAGTAAAGGGTGCTTTTAAACCGTTGATTTTCATGCTGTAAACAAAGTTCAGAGAATAAGAAATATCCGATACTCAGAGGAGACTGAAAGAGGTCGAGAGTAGACAACTGTGCCGTCGATTACAGCCCGAGACATTCAGATCAAATTGCATAATGGAATTTAATCACTCTGGCGCCTTCAAAACCACCCGAAATAAATAATAAAACAGTGGACATTCAGAAAGCATGCGCCACTATCGCTAAGCGAGAAAAAAATGAAAGAGCATCACCTACCAGACAATCCAGACACTAGAGCAGCACATTACTGCGATGAATACACAATAAACACACGCCGAGTGATCACTACAAAAACACCATCTTTACGCACAAAACGCCATTCTTCATGCGAAGAAAAGTAGAAGGAAAGGTATATGTTTGTGATGGCGTCCGGGTTGAGCCTGTTGTCCGTGGAGCGATGACTGGAGGTGAGGTGTCTCCTGTCGCTGTGTGTGGCTGATTGGTGCTGAGGTGAGGAGGATGGGGATGTGGACACCAACTGATCATTGGCTGGAAATTACTATAGAAA
This sequence comes from Cirrhinus mrigala, assembly GCA_036247105.1. Taxonomy (NCBI): domain Eukaryota; kingdom Metazoa; phylum Chordata; class Actinopteri; order Cypriniformes; family Cyprinidae; genus Cirrhinus; species Cirrhinus mrigala. Next base: position 43,816,640 of record CM070007.1, on the reverse strand, counting down.
CACCAGGAGCTCTGGGGAGGGGGATGCTCATCAATCTCCACCGGGAAACAGCGTGCTTTCTTTTGCTATCTGTTTGCTAACTCTTTACATTACAGTCTCACCGATTACGTGTAAGTAGGCTAATTAGTTACAATATTAAATCCATTTAAAAGCAGTTTTCATACTGGCTTTGTCTCAAAAACTAGACACCTTGGCTGTCAGAAAGGTATCGTTAGGCTGAGACACAGCAATTAGCCTAAGTACGCAGGTAAATACTAAATGTTTTTTCAGGTAACCTAATGTTCATTACGTGATGAAAAAAAAAAAAAAAAAAAAAAAAAAAAAAACTTAAACTCTTTTTATTGTTACTGTTTTTAAATCAGTAGTATTATTTAATATGACTACTCAACTGTTTGGTTACACTAACAAAAGCATTTTTTTATTTGTTTGTTTATTTATTTGTTTGTTTTTTTGGGATGAGGTATAAGATAGTACCGCAAAGTTCACTTAGTACACATTCACATTCAATCATATAAAGCTGTGAAATACAAAAGAAAACATTTTGAATTTCATTGCTTTTCCAAAAAAAAAAAAAAAAAAAATTGAAAACATCATCTTTACTGTCACACAGAAAATGTAAATTATATGTTAATGTTAAATGTTAATGTAAATATGTTAATGTCCCTAATGTTAAAGGGAAAATTCTGTTATTAATTACTCACCCTTATGTTGTTCCAAATCTGTAAGAAATTGGTTCAAGACCATGTTCAAGGCCCAGAAAGGCAGTAAGGACATTGTTTAAATAGTCCATGTGACATCAGTAGTTCAACTGTAAGTTGATGAAGCTAAGAGAAAACAAGCAAAAAAAATAACAACTTTGTTCAACAATTTCTTCTCTTCCATGTTCTGACATAGAATGTCCGTCTCTCTTAGTTCATCTCGTCTGTATATTCTGGTTCAAATAAGTAAGGCTGGGCAAAAAATTTGTAAGTCATCCTCTCTGTGGAAATCTTCAGAGATGTTTACGAAAACTGTTTTATGTACAGCGTGTCTTCCTCTGCTTGTAAACAAGGTGCAGCACCTGTGGGTCCTACGTCAGAACGCCAGCTACTGCGTCAGCAGCACACATGCATTGTGGTACTCTCATGAACATGCGTCAAAGACTGACACGGAAGAGAAGAAATTGTTGAATAACATCATTATTTTTGTTTTCTTTGCACACAAAAAGTATTCCCATAGTTTCATAAAATTACAGTTGAACCACTGATGATTCACATGGACTATTTTAATGATGTTCTTACTATCTTTCTGCACCTTAAACGTGGTAGTTGCGTTGCTGTCTATGCTGGGTCAGAAGGCTCTTGGATTTCATAAAAAATATCTTAATTTTTGTTCTAAAGATAAACGAAAGTCTTATGGGTTTGGAACGACATGAAGGTGGGTAAATAATAACAGAATTTTCATTTTTGGGTGAACTAACTCTTTCATTTTATTTAATTTCATATTTGTGGTAGCTTTATATGTATTTTGTGCATATTACTGAATGTGTATCAACATGCCTGCAATCCTATTACTAAAAACCCAGCAGTAGGGTCCAGAAGAAAGAATGCTTTTCAAAATCTCCTGATGAATTCCTGATTACAAACTACACTTCCCAAAATCCTAAAGTGCAATCCACCAATTAGTGAAGTCCTGTTACCACAGATATACGATTTGCAGGAACAGTGCACCCCCAGTGGCCTGGGTGACCCATTTTTGTTCAATTCTAGACATTCAAAACAGCCATGAAATGAATCTTACATCTTAAAAGAAAACTTTAAAGATATTTAAATATTTTACGCAAAACAAATATTTGAAAATTGCAGGAAAAAAACATACTGTCCATTTTCCACAAAAAATATTATATTTGTATTAATAGTTTACAATATTACTGTATTTCTGATCAAATAACTACATCCTTGGTGAGCATAAACAACTTCTTTCAAAAACATAACAATCTTGCCAACCTCCCAGACTTTTAAATGGTATATGGTGTTTGCTAATGAAATGTCATATTTTTAAAGACTATGTATATATATATATATATATATATATATATATATATATATATATATATATATATATATACACACAGTTGAGGTCAAAAGTTTAGAAATTGGCAAAATATTAATTATTTCAAAAAAATAAGAGGGACCATACAAAATACATGTTACTATTTATTTAGTACTGACCTGAGAATGATATATTTTACATAAAAGATGTTTACATATAGTCCACAAGAGAAAATTATATTTGAATTTATAAAAATGACCCGGTTCAAAAGTTTACAACCCCTTGATTCTTAATACTGTGTTGTTTCCTGAATGATCCACAGCTGTGTTTTTTTGTTTTGTTTTGTTTTGTGATAGTTGTTCATGAGTCCCTTGCTTGTTCTGAACAGTTAAACTGCCTGCTGTTCTTCAGAAAAATCCCTCAGGTCCCACAAATTCTTTGGATTTTTCTTATTTTGCCTATCATATTTTTGTCATTTAGTAGGAAGATGTTTACATGTTTCCCAGAAGACATAATAAGTTAAATTTACCCTGATTTTTAAATTGAAAAATGTTTTACCCCCTGGCTCTTCATGCATCGTTTTTCCTTCTGGAACATCAGTGAGCATTTGATCCTTCTGTAATAGTTGCATATGAGTTCCTCAGTTGTCCTCAGTGTGAAAAGATGGATCTCAAAATCATACAGTCATTTTTGGAAAGGGTTTAAATACACTAAAATGCTGGAAAACCAAAGAATTTGTGGGAGCTGAAGGATTTTTCTGAAGAACAGCGGGCAGTTTAACTGTTCAGAACAAACAAGGGACTCATGAACAACTATCATTAAAAAAACAACACAGTTGTGGATCATTTAGGCAATAACACAGTGTTAACAATCAAGGGGGTGTAAACTTTTGAACCAGGTAATTTTAATATATATTTATATTAATCATCAGGGTGATCAGTTTTGAATGACACTCAGCAATATTAAATACTAGCTCAGTATTAAAACAACCTATCAGAAAAGATGACTAAAAGTTTGTTGCATTTAATATCACAATATAAATTATTCTTAGCCATTTTTCAAGACTAAATATAATTTATTAATGACTGAATAACTACACCAACAAATATAGGCTACACCAACAAAAATATTTTTAAATAGTCAGATCAGTTGGATAGAAATAGATGAAATAGCTCCTTAAGATAGCAATTGCCCAGTATCTATTTTATAGCGTTGGTGAGGTGAGCTCTTTTAGATAAATGCTTTCACTGGCACTTTGCAGTTTCAGACCATTATGCATGGACACATCTGTGTCAGTCCAAACCTCCTTACCGCAGACACATTTTATCTTATGAGCGTCCCCTTAATCCTCCTGGGAAATCTGCAGAGATGGTCCTAACTGTCAGCAGACAGAGACGAGAAATCGAGAATGTTTGTAGCTCGGGAATGGAATGGGCCAAACATGGCAGCCACATGACTGGCTCTATGCCAGTCTCTTACTACAGGTGTGTGTGTGTGTGTGTGTGAGAGAGAGAGAGAGAGAGAGAAAGAGAGAGAGAGAGAGAGGGAAAAAAAGATCAAGCTTTTTTGTCACTGTGTCGGTCTCTTCCACGCATTAGATAATTTAGCAATGTTACAAAAATTTCGCATTTTGGATCCAGCTGGGTCATGTTGCAGCACAAACTTTTAAAATCATTATAGAAATCACTTTTAAAATAATGTAATCAAATGATATGCAGTTTACTTTTTTGGATTAAATGTTCAGTACTAAAATTGCTGCTTTGAGAAAAGTTACATTTTTGTAATAAATTAATCCCTTAATTTAATTTTACACAATAAAACATAATTATAATTTTATACAATAAAACATTTTGCCAATGTTGTGGAAATATGTAGATTTTTTTTTTTAATTGCCCAAATAACATAATTATTACCTCAAAAACAAAATCAAACCAAACTTCAACATTTGTGTATAAAACAACATAATCTGTACATTTTAATTCAAATGTTTTTTTTTTTTTTTTTTTTTAAATCTTTTTTTTAAATCTTTACATGATTATTTTTAAACTAATACTTTTTTTTACAACAGGACCACAATGCTTCAGTAAAATATTTGCATTTTTGTTTACAATTTATATATATATATATATATATATATATATATATATATAAAGTTTTTTATTTATTTTTATTTATTTTTTTAATAAATATATATATGAACACAATCTGAAGACAGACCACTTCCGTAAGCACTTAATCCATAATAATAAACAAAGGTGCTTACTATAACAACTATTTAAAATGCAGTACCAGACTGGACATTTGACCTCATGAATGGGACAGAACTTAATTTTCATTGACTTTATTCATTAAAATTTCAACTGTGACCCAGCTATGTAAATGACTGACTAAGAATGCAAGTTCAAGAGATATGACTAGTTGAGATGCTAAGTATTATAATGCTTAATTTTCACCCCCACCTGATTTTAATGTGTGATGACTCTTTATATATCTTTATTTGCACACCATCCCTGTCGCTGAACATTGGGTGAATTTCAAAAAGCATTTTTGTGGCCTTCAACAGCATTGCTGGAATAGGACACCACACAAATATAATATATAAAGATGTATATTTATTTGCAATAGCAAATGCCTTCTTTCAGAGTTCACACTTAAAGAGCTGTGCCCTTCAGAGTGAGTAGGCAGCTCACTTCTGACTGGAATTTGCTTCCTTCAGCCTCATTTACGCACTAGTGCACTTCCCTTAACGCAACTTAATACTGCCCTCTGCAGGACTAAATGTATCTATACATGCATTGAATTTTTGAGTTTTTAGAATATTTTTGCAGTTTTACCAAAAGTTGCAGCAGTTGGGTCACGTTGCAGCTCACACTTATTAAGTTACGCAGGAAAACCAACTTTGCCACTTAACATTAGACAATACAGTTTACCTTCCTCACCTTAACGTCCTCAGGTAGTAAGGTAATAACTAAACAGCTCAGTCTTATTTCAGGACATTTATAACAAAATGGTTAACTATTCTTCCCACACTACCTTGTGTTTTAATATTACTTCTTTAATTTAACATTGATCTACAAATTAGTTCTGGTTTCTACAAACCTCAACCCATCAGTTCCTTCTCTAAATTAATGTATGCTTTAATTTTTTATTTGGGGCTGTGTCCTTGTGTCTTTATGTTTTATCATCAGCAGCCCAGAATGTGTAACCATAACTCTGTGCACTTTTGTGCATATTTCTGAAACTGACTGCACTAATTGATGGATCCCCATGGTGGCAATACCCACATTTGGGTCACTGCTTTCAAAGAGTTTTTAAAAGAAGAAATAAGAAAAATGGTAATTAAAAACAACAGAAGAAGGTTTTTGAAATCTTTTCTGCCATCTTCTGTGTGATCTCTGTTTTCCTTTTCTGAGTATATTTTCTGACAACGTCATGTTCTTTGAGAGGTTTCAATGTCCTTGCTCCCTTGTCATGATATTTTTGCTGGTTGAGGTAAATGCTTATATGTCAGTCTTTTGTTTTTCATTTTAGCTGATATTTAATGTAGTGTGTCTTGCAGCTTTTGGGTTCAAGAGGAATTATACTACATAGTTAACAGTAAGAGAGGAGGACCACTGACAGTCACAACCAGAGTTGTCAAACCCAAAGTTTTCCTGTGAAATTCCTGTGAAAAGTCATGTTTTAGTCATCTTGCATAATGGTCAAACTGATAATCACAATTATTTTATTCAAAATAATAATTACAATTTCTGATCATATTTGTATTTGAGAAATTTCAGATTTAAAAAAAAAAAAAAAAAAGTTGTCAACCCGGTGGTTTAACATGGTTTATTTGGTTGGTTTACTTCATGTATTTTCATCATATAAATTAACACAATCACAACATTACAATTACAACACTTTCCAATTATTTTCATTTTTTTCACCCTATTAAAACAGCAACAAAAAGACTTTGTGTAGACTATTGTGGTGAGTTTATTTAGCAGCCACAATAGCAGACAATATAGAAGAGATCCATTTTTTATTCCAGTTCGTCAGTGAGAAAGTTTTAAACTCTTGACATCTGGCAACTTCAAGCATGAGAACTCCTGGGGGTCTATATTTTTTCTTCTTTTTTTGAGATTTTGGGTAAAGGACATACAGATATATGTATATCCGCTATGTCATAGTTAACGTTTAATGATGTCAGTGTTGTCTCATATTAGTCATGGAAAAAAGGTTGTCAACAAATATTTTTCATCATATTTTTTGTTAACAAAATTAGCACTGCTACCAATGATAAAACTGTGCTAGAGTTGTGTAAGGGAGGTGCACTGGTAGGGAGCCTTTGAGCTCCTGTGAGCTCCTTTATGAAAACAGACTGTGTTTATGATTACTACTATACAGTGGATCTCTCATTGAAATTGTGTATAATGCATTACTGTGACTGTAAAATTTTTTTTGGATGGATAGTAAGTGGTGTGTGTAAATCTATACTATACTGCAAACAGACAGAACTTGCTTTTCATGTGATTAATCACATTAATAACGATTGTTTTGTTAATTTCAGAATATACAGTACTATGCAAAGGTTTTAGGCCACTAGTATTTTCACCAGTTAAAAAATGGTTTTAAGTCATCTTTTGCTTTAGTGTGTCAGTAGGGAATAGTTTCCATAAACATTTCCAAACATTAATTTTGCCATTAATTGTAATAATCCAGTGAGATTTTATTTGTACAAGGAGTCTGACAACAGCCAGTGCTCCACACAGAGATCTGATCTCATCATCATCCACTCTGTCTGGAATGACATGAAGAAACAGAAATAAATCAGACTAAATCAAACTAAATCCAGAAGAACTGTGGCAATGTCTCCAAGATACTTCAAGAAACCTACCTGCAAAGCTACAATGCTGTTAAAAGTTTTAGGCACTTGTGTAAAAAATGCTGTAAAATGAAGATGCTGTCAAAAATAATATCATAAATAGATCTTATTTATTAATTAACTTCTAGTAACTAAATTAAATCAACAATTGGTGTGACCATCCTTTGTGTTTAAAGTAGCTTTTGCCCTAGGTACACTTGCACATAGTTTTTAGGTAGCTTTGGTGGCTGTTGTTTGAATCTCACTGGATAATTACAATTAATGGCAAAATGAATGTTTGGAAATGTAAACCGATATGTCCTAATGACACACTACAGCAAAAGATAGAAATAACTGACTTAAAACCATTTTTGTTGTTGTTGGTAAAAGTACTAGTGGCCTAAAACTTTTGCACAGTACTATATATTTAAAGAAAGTCCATTTTGTGAAAAGAGTCTGTCATTACATTTTGCCCCCAAAAGAAGTAGAAGTAGAAAACCTAAACTAATCTATCTATCCATTTTCCATACCACTTTATCCTCTGCAGGGTCACAGGGGCTGGAGCCTATCCCAGCGTCTTGGGTCACAAGTGTGGGATACCCTGAATGGATGACCAGTCCATCACAAGGCTAAACTAAACTAAACTTAACTAAACTTTTAAACCAGCTTATTATGATGTCACAGAGATTATTAAATTTTCAGAAATAATTGGTACAGTAGCTGTAACTGGGTTGCATATTAGTAGCCTACCTTATGTTAGTAGCACATATTATTATATAAAGTGCACAAATTAGTACAGAAATGATGCATGCTAGCAGCTGTTTTTTTTTTTTTTTTTTTTTTTTTTTAATGTAATAATAATATACTACTAATACTAGTAATATATTATTATTGCATCAAAAGCAAAGTACAATTAATCCATTTTTTTCTGTGTTCAGAAAAAAAAGAAAAGTTCTTTGTAATAATGCCCTTACAGTTATATTTTAATTACTTTCTTGCAAAAGAGTGTATAGCTTTAAATGGCATTAGGCTGATTATGTACAATTTGTAACCATTTGTAATTTAAATATGAAGAAAAACGCTTTTGTTTTGTGGAAAAAGTCAGTACCTCTATACATTTAGCGCTATACCAATTGTCTAAAATTAGAATCACAAATTAGGAGAATCAGGTGCAAATTAGTGGAACATCATTAAAGGGGAAGGACACCCATTCTAAAAACTTTAAATAACAGGTTTGGCTTGGTCATAGTCATTAAAGTACATGGTACCAAGATCAAAAGAGCTGCCTGAGGGATTTAGCAGAAATGTTGTAGTTGCTTATTAGTCTGGAAAGGGATTTAAACCCATTTTCCGGCTTTTTAAATTCAACCATTCAACTGTCTGTGAGATAATCTGAAAGTATCGAAAAGTAAATTCTTTTGGGGGCACTTCACTGGTAGTCTGTCCATTTATATGTTGAATGTATAATGTAATCATAAGAAATTCTTAGGGAGTTCAGTGAAAATAGTTATATTACATATAAATAGCTGTGACTTAAACACATACAGTCACCTAGTAATGAAAGCTCTAGAATTCAAAGATCTAATCTGTTCTGATTGTTGAGAGCAATTGAGTTGTGTTAACACGACCAAAATGTAGCCACCAATCAAAGATAAACTGTGTCTCCCTGCACTCTCATCAACACTGCTGGAAGCAGGTGTATCGGCAGGTGTAAACATAAACACTCCTACGCTATACACAGAGGAGATGAAGGCGACAAAAAAAAAAAACAAAGGGGGCAATAGGCTGTTTCACTGGAAGAAAACAGCTCCAACTCTGCCCTGCCAAACTTTTGCTAAATCACTCTGAGGGTGTAACCTCCATTCTCCAGGTCTCAACCCACGTGTTGAGAGAAGGTCAAATCCGAGCTTCAACCAACCTGGGACATGTACTGTCCTCAACGACATAAACTTGTTTGTGCTCAATGTAGAATGTGCCTCTTTAAACACAACAAAGGTGAGAGTGCATTCCCTTTGGTGGTTTAAGTATGAGACTACTGACATGTTATCCATTCTCAAGACCACACTGCAATCTTGAAGTCTGGAAAGAAATGGGTTAAGCCAAGAAATTTGCCATTGTCTCCAGGCAATTTATGAAATGATGTCTGTCTTTAGACTTGCTGAGTTAAACCAATTGTACTCCTCTCACCTATCAACTGGGACTGGAACAGACATGTAACTCCACACATTTGAAACATAGAATACTGAGAGATTTACCTCACACAACTGAGCACAAATATGGGAGAGCTGTATTACTTGCATTTAAGGAGGACATTGATGCTGCTCTCAAATTATTCTTTCAGAATTATCTTGATGATGAGGCTGTCATTTTCTCAGAAGCTGCAAAGATTGTACAGATAAAGGCAAAGTTCACTGGTTCATTTGAGCAAGACATCTGTACCCAAACCACTGCTGTCTCTAGTTGCCATTGGCCTCAGCATAGCTCAGCTTGTTCTGTTTAACAGCTGCATTTAGAGGTGTGATGTACACAAGCACCCAAAGCACAGCAGGAACAGGAAACTCCCTTACTAGTGTATGTGGGACTTAGTATTGATGCCAAGACATGAAGAAAAGACCTTGTGGACACTCTTTCAGCTAGGACTTTCAATATCACAGAGTGATGGACATCACAACCACAGCAATGGGCAACCGAGTGAGAGAGCAAGTGCCGTGTCCAACCACGTTAAAAGAAGGATTGTTCACAATAACAGCAGTGGACAACATAGACCACAACCCTAGTTCTAGATCTTCATCTGGCTCTTTCAATGGCACATGGATTTCACTATTCCAGCATCCCACTCGCCAAAAAAAAAGTGATTTACCACGGAGTGGGATGTAACCTTTATTCATCACCCCCCTCAAGGAGAATTTCTGACCTGCCAACATCTTTCTCCACTAGGGTGACCACCTGTCCCACTTTGCATTGTACCACACACAGCATTTTCACCCCTTGTCCTGCACGTCACATATTGAGAAAATGTCCTGCATTTTCATCAGTCTGTTGGTTTTTAATGATCATATTAAGAAAACATGCATGCATTCTTTTGCCTTTTTAAGAAAGCTTTTTATTTATTAATTTTGTGGTGTAGTTTCCACACAAAGGGAGAAGACAAGAGAGGTTATAGCAATAAGACATGAAATGTGGGGTTAATTCTAAGTGAACAGGGAAGAAACAAACGATAAGAAACAGGGTGAACTTTCCTTGCTATGTGAAAAGGGCCAATGTATTTCTGGGAAAGCTTCCTAGATTCGAGGGGCAGGTTCTTGGTGACTAACCAGGCTCAGAAATTTGACCGGCTCAGAAATTAGGGGCTGTCCGGTGGCGGCGATTAGCCTGACGTTGGTATCTCTGGGAGGTCTGAAGAAGAGCACACCTAGCCTTCCTCCAGGTCTGCCAACAGCGTTGGACAAAGTGCCGGGCCGAGGGGATGCCAACCTGTGCCTCTTCCTCGGGGAACAATGGGGGGTATACCTGAACTGGCATTCAAAGGGGGATAGTCCAGTGGCTGAGGACTGGAGGGTGTTGTGGGCATATTCAGCCCACATGACGTAGGTAGCCCAGGAGTGGGGTCATTGGCCGCCATACACCGCAGGGGGGTCTCCAGATCCTGGTTAATCCGTTCCATCTGGCCATTAGACTCTGATGGAACCCAGAAGATAGGCAGGCAGTGGCACCAATCAGCTTGCAGAAGGCCCCCCAGAACCGGGACAAGAACTGGGGCCCTGGGTTGGAGACAGTATCCGGAGGAATTCCAAACACCCGGAAAACATGGTTCATGAGGAGCTCTGCAGTCTCTTTGGCCGAAGGCAACTTGGGCAGGGGAATGAACCGGGTGACCTTTGAGAACCGGCTGTGTTGCCCTGGGAAGGTGGGAGTCCCATGACAAAGTACAGAAAAAGGTGCAACAATGGCCTACGAGGAACGGGTAAAGGATGAAGAAGTCCCGGGGGTCGCTGATGTGTAGACTTTCCCTGGCTGCACACAGGGCAGGCCTCCACATAGACCTTAACATCTTCCTTGATGGACAGCCACCAAAACCGCCGCTGGAGGAATTCAAGAGTGTGAGCATTCCCTGGATGGCATGTAAAGGGAGATTTATGACCCCACTGCAAGACCCGGGCCCGGGCAGATTGAGGGACATACAGGCATCCCATGGGACCACCTCCTGGGTCTGGTTCTCGGACTTGAGCCTCTCGCACTACCCTTTCCAGTTCCCGACAATCCTAGACCTTGAAATAATTGACGCCAATGGTTTCTCCTGTGTCTCGGGAGAGTAGGCTTGGGACAGGGCATCAGGCTTGACATTCTTAGTGCCAGGTTTGTAAGACAGGAGAAACTGGAATCGATTAAAAAACAAGGACCATCGAGCCTGTCTAGGGTTCAGCCACTTGGCCTGCTGGAGATATTCTAGGTTCTTGTGGTCCGTGCGAACCTGGAAAGGGTGCTCAGCTCCCTCAAGCCAATGGCGCCACTCCTCCAAGGCAAGTTTTACCGTGAACAACTCACGATCCCCCACATGGTAGTTGCACTCGGCATCCAACTGGCGACGAGACATGAAGGCACAAGGGTGTAATTTTCCATCCTCACCCCTTTGTGACAGGATGGCTCCTATGCCCACCTCCGAGGCGTCCACCTCCACCACGAAAGGTCTTTCAGGGTCGGGGATTGAGAGAATGGGGGCTGATGTGAAGTGGCACTTGAGATCCTGGAAGGCCCCTGCTGCCTCTGGACCCCAGTGAATCTTGATTCCTCCTCCCTTGGTCAGTGCAGTCAAGGGGGCCACCACAGAGCTGAAGTTCTTAATGAACCTTCTATAGAAGTTTGCAAAGCCGATGAAGCGTTGAGCCTCCTTAACTGTGGTGGGAATGGGCCAGTTGTGGACGGCTTCAACCTTCTTAGGGTCCATCTCCACGTGGCCAGGAGTGATGATGAAACCAAGAAACTGAGCCTGGGTGACATGAAACTCACATTTCTCTGGCTTCACATAGAGATGATGTCAAGGAGTCTCTGGAGGACCCTGCTGACGTGCCCCTCATGCTCCTCCAATGACCTCGAGAAAAAAAGGATATCGTCTAGGTATAGAAAGACGAATTCATTAAGCATGTCCCAGAGAACGTCATTTATCAATGCTTGGAATACTGCAGGGACATTGGTGAGCCCGAACGGCATCACCAGATACTCATAGTGGCCTGTGGGGGTATTGAAGGCCGTCTTCCATTCGTCCCTCTGCCGGATCCGCACCAGATGGTAAGCGTTGTGTAGATCCAGCTTTGTAAAAATAGAAGCCCCTTGTAGTAGCTCAAAAGCCGTAGCCATGAGAGGAAGGGGGTATCGATTCCCTCATGTGACGTTCCCTTTTGTTGGGAGAAAGCCTGGAATGACCCAACTGCATGTCTTCTGGGGAATCATGGAGCTGTTCATGGACGCAGGAGAACGAACTGGGGACACAGTCCTGCTCACAGGAACTTGGGATTGATAGGTCTTGGGGCGAGCCACCCTCGACGCTCTAAGGCAATTGTCCAGGCGGATGGCCATTGCAATGAGGGACTCAAGGTCAGCAGCTGGTTCTCAGGCAGCTAATTCATCTTGAAGAGGCTTGGACAGTCCTCTCTGAAAGCAGACCATTAGTGCTTCATCGTTCCACCTGCTTCCTGCTGCGATGGTCCGAAACTCGATGGCAAAATCTGCGGTGCTGTGGGAGCCCTGATTGAGAGTAAGCAGGCGCTTGGAAGCTTCTCGACCACTGACTGGTTGATCAAACACTCGCTTGAACTATTCTTCAAAGGCCATGTAGGACTCACAACAGGCATCCTTTGATTCCCACATTGCAGAGGCCCAAGAGAGTGCCTTGTCTAAAAGGAGGGTAATTATGTAAGCAATCTTGGAGCGGTCTGTTGGAAAACTTGAGGGCTAGAGCTCAAAGGTCAGGGAGCACTGGGTGAGGAAACCCTGGCAGGAACTAGGATCCCCAGCGAAGGCCTTGTGAGGTGGTAGTTGAGGCTCTGCAACTGGAGTAGGCCTGTTACAGCTCGGGGGTGAAGGTAAAGGAGAGGAAGGTGTGGCGCCCAGAAGCCGATCAAAGAGCTGGCGGATGGAGCTCATCTCATCGGCCAGTAGTTGAGAGTGTGTTAGCCATCAACTCCTCCTGACAGCTGTGAATGGCTTTGTGTCACTGGAAAGATGACTCGTGTTGGGCGATCACTGTCAATAGATCCTAGGAGGTGAGTGTTTCTGGGTTTCTGGGTGGCTGACTCGGTTTTTCTGTCACGAGCCGGGCTAGAACTCGGGTCTCTGGTGCGGCAGCCGGGGATTCTTTAGCTAAACAGCCTTAAACCACTTCCCATTCATTTTCCATGGTAGTACTAAAACACTACGGATGCAATATACTTTCGGCCACTAATGCCCTTGTGGCGCACTTCCGTGTTTTGGCACCCCGGGAAGTTTGAAGTCGCCATTTTCATCCCAACTCGGAGACTGAAAATACACAGCGGCGATCTGCCTCGTTTGTTTAATTCAATGCATTCTCAGTGCATCGACCAAAGGTAAGATACTTTATGTGACATCAGTTTACGTTTTGTTACTGTTAATGCTGAAATTACATTAGTAAACTTGTTCATTTCCAAACTTTACCCTATTGGGTTTTGTTTACTGTAGTTCATCGTAGGTTGATTAGTTTGCATGCCAAATTATGAATGAACTTAGCTGTAATTTACATTTACATGTATTGTTTGTCATCATTAACACGTCATCTGTTGATTAGAAGCTAAATTACGAATGGGCGTGACCATTATTTTCATTTTTGTAATGAGATTACATGTATTCCACAGTTTAAAAATGTTTTCTAACCATGGTTTTACTATATTAACCATAATTTAGCCATGTTTTTTTAGTAGTAGAATCACAACAATAAATTTACCATTGTTGTTACTGTATTGGGCATTATATATTTGCAGTATGAAATTGTAAATGGAAATCAATCTGCCAAAAACAGCAGGATTACCACAGTTTTACTATAGTACCTTCACTGTTGATATGTTGATAGGTGTGTGTAATAGAATTATTGCTTTTTGTAATGCTATTTTGTTGTTCTTGTAGAGACCACTATTTCTACACTGCTTGTGCCCTCGCTGTCATCTTTTCATGGTACCTACTCGTAAATATTTTGACACATTAACAACATCATGCACAAAATGCCTTTTCCTAGGGTTTCTGCAGGTTTTACACAAATTAATAATGCCTTAAAATAAACTTAAATCACAGCAGAAAGTCTTAAATTCATTAAATGATGGCATTAAATGTTAAATGCATAGCAAAATGTGAATTAATCTCCTCCTCTGAATTTTGTCTTGTTTTCCAATATAAATATCAAAACATAATTCAATCAAGATACATTTTCTTTTATATCAGATGCAAATGTAAAAAGTATTGAAAAATGTAATAAAATTAAATGAGTTCATACTTAAAACAAGAACAAATATTTGTCACCATTGACAACTGACGTACAATGAGACAGTAAGAAAGTCTTCAGTTTCTGATTGGAACACTGCACTGCAGATTGAGCTCCCTGTTTTGTATTTGTAAGATCTCTGCTGAGGCTGACTTCAGTCTCTATGTGGATAGCATGACAAAGCTTGTCCCATGGTACTTCAGCTTTGACCACACAAATTATGCATGCTGGTTACCTTTTCATATTGAAGACATTCCTTTGCCAATCCAGATGTGGCAAAGGAATTTCTTGCAGGGAAATTCACAGTCACAAAGAATCAAAAATTGTGTTTCAGCAATGGCTATAGATCAAGCGCATGAGCCAAACAATGTTACAGTGAAGGGAGATGGAGGAGCAGTTGGTCTGATGCAAAACAAGAATTCCCTCTGTTGCTGGACCAGAAGTGTCTCGTCTAATTGAAGAGTTTGAGAATGCCTTGGAGTTCAGTAGTAAGGGTGTATCTGAGACCAGGCCAAAAGTGTCCAGCTGAAATTCAAAAGACATGTGAGTGTATTGGTTGACGTGACCAAGGAAATAGGAAACCCCTTTGCAAAGGACAGCAACAACCTTCTGAAGTTGGACTTTGAGAATTAGCAGATCAAGCTTTTGTGGATGCTGTTTGGGTTGCAGAGAAGATGCAGGGCCCATCACTGCCCCCTTTGAAGAGGAACAAGCTCTCTCTTTTTAAAACAGCTCCAATAAAAGGACAGTTCCAAGCAAAACTCACTGAAAAATGGCTGTACACTGTTTTCCAGACTCTACATCACCTGTCAGACCCATGATGGGAACCTAGAAAAACGTCTTCAAACACAAAAATCTGGCCTACCCTTGATCACTCTCCCTTCATGGTGGACTATGCTTAGGAAACAATGCTGATCTGTTAACTTGCCTAGAAAACAGTATAAGCAGTGCCCCAGACAGTGTTGCACGAAGCAAACAGGGGACAAAAACAAGAGTGGATGGAAAAAACAAGTTACCAACCAACTGGAAAGGCTTCCTGAGAGTGGATGGTTCACTTTCAGGAACCTTGTAGAAATGTTGACTACCAAACAAGTTCCACCGACCCAAGAATCAGATCAGATTGCCCCTAGCAAGAAGAGGCATGATACAAGGATGCTACTCCATGCGGTGGATGCTACAAGAAAAGGATTTAAAAAGATCACCCTGTGCACTGTGGACAAAGATGTTGTGGTCCTAGCTATTGCATATGTCTCAAAGCTGGACATTGAGAAGTTGTGGGTGCCATTTGGAACTGACAAGAACTTCAGATGCATACCTGTCCAGGAGACAGACAAGTCTCTGGATCAAAGGCCCTTCCTGTGTTCCATGCCTTCACTGGCTGTGACAGTATCTGCATTTGCAGCTCGGGGTACGAAGACAGTATGGGATACCTGGAATACATATGACATGGCAACAGAGGCTTTCATGGTTCTGTCAAAGCATTCCAGAGGAGGTCATTTCCATTGCAGAGCTCTTAACAATTCTCCTCTATGACCACACCAGCAGCCAACTCAACATTGATCAAACTACTCTCAAGATGTTCACAAAGAAAGAAAGAGGAATGGAGCAAAAAACCCCAACTAAGGATGCACTGGTGTGGCACCTTAAAAAGTGCAGTGTATGAGGGAGAACACTGTTGGGGACAAACATGTGAGGTGGCACCAACTATGCCATCTCCAACAGAGTGGTGTTGGATTGTTGGATTGACCCAAGTGACTGGAGACCAATGTGGTCAACATTTCCACAGGCAAGCCAATCTATCCAACTTTTAAGTTGTGGCTGCAAGAAAGGCTGCTGGGGGCATTGCAAATGCAAATGCAAAAAAAGTTTCCTTAAAGTGGACTGCCCTGTGTCAATGTGAAAGAGTCTGATGGCACTTCTTTCCTCAAAAATAACACAAGCTTGAAGAAAGGCACATAGTTTGCATCAAGAGACAGTTTTGATGACTGAGTCAGCTTTAAAGACTTTTATATTGAAACAGACTGAAACAGAGTTGTAAACAAAGACAGAATTTTTACATTCAACAACTTGTAAGAGGCACCCAACAAATGCACTGAGAAACACAGGAAATCACCCTTAAAGGTTCATGAAACCCTGGACTACTTTTTCTGAGATTTTAGCAGAGGTGTTTGTGTTGCACATCACAGATGACAATGTTAGCATCCGTTAATTTTAATTGTTGGAGGAAACTGGTTAATTCTTCCGGGTTTAACCCTTTCAGACATTAATTTTTTTCACTGAACAAAAAATGTTTTGTCCTCTTGATATTTGCTCTTCTCCAACATATATATATAAAAAAGAGATTTGTGCAAACTTATTTTTTATTAGATTTTTCTCAAGTCCACTACAATGGACACCAGGACTGAAGAAAAAAAAAACCTGCATATTTTAACCATACATAATAAGTAGAGTTTGTGCTCTACAGTATAGTTGAACTAGTGTTTAAGATTTTAAACAGAACACATACTGTAAGAATGAACAATGCCGTAAGAATGTGGAAAAAAAGGTAAGATGATATGAAGTCTCAAAAAAAATTGTTTTTTGGTTGAAGTGGGTGAATCTGAGTATATGTATAAATGTATTTGCATGTATGGGTTTATGTGTACTTGCTGATTGTTTTGATAAATATATGATTGTGTGCATTATAACAAGGCATCAGTGTGTGTGGAAGTGGTGTGAGTGTGTGTGTTGCTGTGTATTCACTGATCTCACATCCACTATGGCTGTTTCTCAGTAAAACCAATGGAAAATTGATCTACAGGTTATAGTCACTTTGAAGACATTAATGAAATCATATTAATATTAATTTTATGAATTAACATCAATGTTCATAAAACATTAACATTAGAATTTGTACCTCTGTATTTAGCTTTGAAATGCTTGCACAAATTTCTCAACCTGTTATACAACTAATTCATGAGGTTCCTGCTAAGACCTGATGTCCATTGCGATGGACAGTAAATTTGAAAAAAAAATCCTGTGTTCTGCAACTCTGACAGATCTTCAAAATAACTTTGAATATTATAATTTTATAGTCTTAATTTTACAACCGGTGCAAGTTGATGAGTCTACCGTGAAAATAACTCTGCATATAAAAGGTAAAATATGGCATTCCTCCTTTTCCTGTCTAGTTGGTTATCATGTCTCTCTTTTGTGATGTCTGTAGCTCAACCAGATTAAGTTAGAAGTCAGATCTTCATTGTAATTGGTTGATTCGGGACCAATCAGTGACCAGACATTGCTCATATTTTAAAAACATAAAAATTTTATTGGTTTAAACAAAAAATCGTGTGATGTCCATTCCAATGGACGCAGGGTCCGAAGGGGTTAAAATCTACATTGTGTTGACGTCACAGTTTGTGACGTGGCAACGGACTATAGTACTTCGATGACACATCAGTGTCTCATAAATATAATTATTCACGACAGCGTGTGCTGATTTGCTATCACAGACGATTCAGACTGTGAGACTGCATATATTGACTCAGAGAACTGAATAGAAATATCATGGATAGAAGGAGAGTGTTTGTTTTTGTTTGCTTTGTAAGAGTTTGTCACAAATGCGATTTATTCATAGAGTGAGTGTAATAGCGGTTTTTACAACTCTATGACACAACCCATCAAAAGGATTATAAATGCGCGTATATAAGCACGTCCATATATACGTTTTCGAGACAGAGTGCAAATGGCTGTGCATTTATTTGTGTTGTTAACTCAATGGGAACGAAATTAAACTGTCTGAACCATCTGAACCTGAAGTTTACTCTCTCCCCTCTTCCTCCTTCGCTCCGCAGCGCACCACGCCCATTTTTGCAGTATTTTTTAAACTATGGTGAGAACTAACCAGTGCTGAAGCAGGGGGGTTTGACCCTTTAACAGTTTAAAGGATACAAAGATATTGCTTCCCTTAGTGGACATTCAGACTAATATTTTATTTTGAATATGATATTGAGCTGAAGAATGAATGCTGTATCAGATGCAGGTAATCACATTCGCTCAATCTATCTCTCACTAATGATATTCGACTCTACATAATACAGTAAGCTTTTAATACAGTAAGCTTTAAATAAAACAACTCACCGTTCTTTCGTTACTAGTTCTAAAATGCCATTTTAAGAAATTACGCTGCAAAACTGGACATTTGAATCCATGGCGAGGGAGGGAGTAGTTCTTAAAAGACATTCAGTGGTTATTTCTTATTTATTTACACACTTGTGCCAATGAACTGTTGTGTAAACAAGATTGTACACAAGTTAAGAAATTCTAATCAGTTAAATGTTATCTGTATAAACTCTATGTTATTCCAAAAAAGCTTTAAAATGAATAGTGAGACCAAGCTAAAAAGCTAGGTAACAGAAGTTTAATTTATATTTTGTATCTTCTGTGTACCTATTATTTAGGCAGTTTTTTATACATTTTTATTTGTATAAATATTTTGAAAAATGTAAACATTAAGATTTTATATATGAGTGCTGAATAGGACTGTTCAGATAACTGATTGTTTCAGATTGCTGCAGTGACTGTAGTTAGCCAACAGATGGGGGAGCGGTTCTTCCATCTATTTTAAATTGCATACCTTGAGCCAAAGCAAAGTTTATGGGATACAGTTCCCTCTTTTCTGAAACAGATGTTCATCTTGCTGTATATTTACAGAATGATGGTGGACTGTCTTTCATGACAGATGGCATGAAAACAAAAGATAAACTCTTCATCCAGATATTCAAAACAGCCAAGTCAAGTTAATAAAATTAATGGATAATTCTTCGTAAGAAAACTGGATATTTTCTATATTTCTATTTTCTGTTTTTACTGGTGCTGAAACATTTAAACTTAAAAAAAAATGTGAATAAATAATTGTGATAAAATATCTCATTATAAATATTTTATATTCATGCTGTTTGTTGGCACTACATTAAACATACGATTAAACAAAATGTTAATGTGTAATACACTGTCATTTTTCATAAACGAGCGCTGCAGTTTTAGAATTTATTGATGGCAAGAACTGTCATACAGAATTAAATTACATTTATTTTCACAATTACAATTTACATTTTACATGTACAATTACATTTCACACACACACAAACTACATTAAAATTAAGTTACTCTGTCGCACCAGTTACAGACAGTTACAGAAAAATTAACTGAATTGTAAAAGACAATCTGAGTAACAAACAAAAAACTAAATAAATAGAAAGCTGCATTAACAAGATAACAGGGTAAGTTTACTTATTTTATTTAAAAATATTTTCACAAATAAGATTATGTGACATTACAAATTAATAACCTGTGAATTTTAATGCTTAGGAACACATTACTGTGCAAATGTGATGATTCACAAAACATTGGGTGACACAATGAGGTTCCATTTGTAAACATTTGTTAACATAAACTAACAATGAAAAATATTTCTAAAACATTCATTCATCTAAGTCAATGTTAATTTCTTTATTTAGTAATACATTATTGAACCCGACCTAACATGAACTAACAACAGTTACATTTTTATTAACTAGCATTAACCAAAATTAATAAATACTGTAACATTCTCATTGCTCATTGTTTTTTGAATGGTAGTAAATGCAATAACTAAAATTAAGCAATAATTATTGTAAGGTGTGACCAAATATAAATTAATACCTAATCCCCACTCTCCCTGTTCATGTTAATATGTGAACCAAGCGAGAATCCGGTTTGGAAAGCAGATGTGGCGCTGAAGCTCACGGGAACCTCACGGGAACAGACAGGGCCAGCAGTGGCCACAATATGGTCTCATCCCCTCAAGGCCCTCCATGGCCTGTGTCTGTGCTGGGAGAATAATAAGCCTTTGTGAATAGAGCCTCGTAAAATCCTGCATCCCTACAGAGTGAGAGAGAACCAGGCACCTGTATTCAGAATGCGTGAAAAGAGCTTCAGCCCTTTTCACTTGAAGCAACTGCTTAGTCTGGGATAAGTGAAAATGGTTAATTACAATAGAGTAAGACACAAATGGAAATGCAGTTGCAAGAACTAAAGAAATACAAAGCGGACTGTGAAAATTTGCACTACCAGTTCAGAAGTTGGTTCTGTCTGTGTAATGTGGTTTTGCTCCTGCTGTAACATGCTGTCCTCTCTGTAGCCTTCTGAACTCCACACTTTGGGTCTCTCACCCTCCTGCTGGGTTTGTAGTAATTAGGAAATGAAGGTCTTACACTAACGAGTCTTGTAAGATAAGTACAGAAGTGACTTCTTGTTAGAGGAGGCCCCTATTGTCAATTGTGTATTTGCACAGAAGTTGATTAATTGCAGACAATCCCAAAATTCACAGTGCGTGTTGTTATTCAAGCCTACGTAAAATGTCAGGTGTCATGTGGCTGGCATCTCTCAAGTTTTTAATTGGAGTTGAAGCATCACAATTGTTGCCCTCTTTAATGCCTGTAATCAAGCAGACGCGTGAGGTCACTTGTGTTAAAAGTGTGTCCATTCCATCATTGTCCCCAGCAGTTTGGGGTCAGCCCCTTTTTCACACGCAAGGTGAGAGGTTTCCCCCCAAGAGGTGAGGAATGATGTGAAAGGATGATTTGTCGTTTCTGACACAAGCCACAGCATTCCTCCAGTGGGTACCAGGAGGGATGCTTAGTTTAGTTAAGCTTAAAATGGTAGCTATATTTTTTCAACTACATAGAGAAAGAGCATTCACACTAGGCTCTGATTCCAGCAAACTGGAAAATGCTATAGGGCCTTCTGCATGAACACAAGCCAGAGCCAGAATCTCGGGATATGTAATCCTGGTATAAGAGAGGTAATGTTACCAGTTTCGAGCCTGGAACACATCTGTGGTTTTGTGTTGGTTGTGTATCATGACATTGTAGTAATTGTGTGACTATTGGACCAGTGAAAGGAGAAAATTTATAAACAGACAACAATGCAAAATAAATAAATAAATAAATAAATAAATAAATAAATAAATAAATAAATAAATAACAATGGCAGCAAACTGGAATGATTCCAGAAAGGATGGGGTTTTTTAGTGAGTATGTTAGAAGTCACTTTGTGATGTTTGTCTTTACAGGCCTGCCTAAGATGTGTGTTAATTACAGATGTGGATTAAATACATAAAGGATATTTGCATTATTTAACATATTTAACATTGCATTAATTATTGCATTTAATTACTTATTTGAAAAAGTAACTCAGATATTTTCTTGTAAATTAAAAAGTAATGCGTTACTTTACTAGTTACTTGAAAAAAGTAATCTGATTATGTAACTCGTGTTACTTATAATGCGTTACCCTGTTAACACTGTTAATTAAAGCACAGATTACAGGACATGTTCTAGAAATAAAAGTGTGTAAATGAACAAAATTGCACAATGCAGAGCAAATTTTCACAGACTTGTTTCGGAATGTCTTTGTGACAGTGGCACACGTGATTTTGCCCTTTGAAAAGACAATGTAGTTAACATCAGTTATTAACGTATTAACAGGATCCCATACACAAGGTGACAACCTTAAAATGGGAGAAACTGAACACACTTTTCAGATGACAAAATTATATTTTGTTTGGGCCAACCTGTATAATTTCTTGCTAAAATTTGTACACATTTTGTGTTGACTTGTGGTGACCTCATTCATATATATATATTTTTTTCAATCTGCTCACGCCATTGTGAGGTTTAAGTTCAGGGGTGACCTTCATGGTGACATTTTACACACAATTTGTATGTTTTTGTATGAGTTAGACCTTAAAAATTCATAATAAATGACCAATTTGTACAACACTTGCACGTACATGTGTTATTCAGTAGTTATTACGCTGTATTACAGTAACAATTGGATAATTAAGAAAATGACAATAGTTGAAACATTTTCTTAAAACTTGACCAAATAACTTGAATTATTTTTTGATAATTGTGCACCATTGCTGACCTAATCTATGTGGAACGGCCAGTTCTGGTGATTACTGGTCATGCAAGCCTTCCTGCCTTCCCCCACTGCCCTTCCTCCACGCGGTGCAACAACAAATCTCCTTTTCTGCTCCCTGCCTGAAACTATTGAGTCAACAAACGTCACTCCAGCTAGGCTGTGGCCCACAGGAAAGAGGTGGGGTCTCCCTTTCAAAACTGGAGTGGAGCCAAAGGCAGATTTTTTTCAGACAAGAACCACCTGTTAAAATCCAGACAAGACAAAAAAAGGGATGTTTAAAAGCTCTAAACGGAGGGTGGAGGAGGAGAAGGGTTAGTGCTAGCTTTCACATATACATGACTGCACACAAATGAGAAGCTTTGAACTTTCTGTCTTCTGTACAGAAAATCTTTAACTGCATTTAGATATTAGGTCAAATTTTAGATGTCATTCCATTTTCTTTCTAGCCAAACTGTCTCACAGTAGTGAATTTAACAGTATAAATTCAGCATCCTGTTTGTTTACTCTCCAGAGCTTTTTTAAGGTCTAAGTGTGCAGCCCCCAAACCGCTGTGTGCCAAAATAAGACCAAGCACATGTAAATAAGGGCAAGGCTTCACCGTCTGGTCTGTGAGTAAATGAGACAAAAAAAGACAGACGGAGAGCCTTTAAAATTAGCAAAACCTGATAGTATGACTAAGAAACTTTGGTTTAATGTCTTATAATAATTCTCTCTTTTTTCCTGTTTGTGTTGAGTACACATTTGTGTCATTGACTAACTGTGAACAGACTGTGAGTGCAGGGATTTTCCCTCCCTCTGTTTCTGCTGAAGTGGGCGGACGGTGAAGCCGTGAACTGTGCAATCCAGTCCAGTGCTTCAGGGCAGCCAGTAAAGTGTGCACTATTGTGTGCGGCTGAAAAAAAAAAAAAAAAGAAAGAGAGCAAAAAAAGGAGGGGGAAGAAAAGAAACTCAGTCTCTTTGTGTGGAGAAAACCCAGCAGGAAAGCGATTTTTACTTCAGCTTGCCGGCAAAGCAAGCTTGGTTTCTCTGATCTGCACACACTTGCACACTGGACTGTCTCACTCTGCTCACTGCTTATACAACCACATACAAGAGTGAGCGTGTGTTTACGGGCTGCGTCTGGACGCGCTTCGAGAGCCAACAGCAACGCAAGGCTTCTGCCCCTGATGATGAAGGCAGACGTCAGACTAGCCCATGAATATTGATGCGGAGGTAGTCTGTTTCATAGACGGAACAGAAGGAAGCAAGATGGCTGCCCTTTAGGATTTGTTTAAGAGGAGACCTAGACGGTTTGTTGGAATTCTACAAAGTGGAAGGACTTAAAACAAGGTGAGCCAGTTTTCCTGTTCTTGCCCCTTTTCCTTTGGCCCCCAGGGTCTCTTTAATGACTTCAAGCTCTTTTTTAGCAGCGTGCTGTCCTTTCTAAAACCGTGAGCTGACATAATAATGAAAGGATATTAGATAAAGCTTCACCAACATGGCTGACGTTTTCTGTCTGTCTTTCTCCCTCCCTCTCTCTGTTTCTTTTTTATTGGCTTGTGCAGACAGAATGTCTTTCAAGCATTTAATTCCCATTTGTCTTCATCATTCACTTTTATCTGAGATGTTGTGGAGTGGACAGCTTTAGGAATGTGGCTGCTTTGAAAAATGGTGATCTTTGTGAGACTGTTGGCCAATTCTTCTTCAGGCACTATTTCTCAATACATCTCCTGTGCTGAGAGCAAGACTAAACAGTCACACTGCTAACAAAATTATCTTATCTCTTCAGTGTCCACCGGCCTTATTGGACATCTGTATGTAGATACAAGAAAGAGTTTAAGGGAGGTGTTTTTTTTTATTTAATATTTATTATTAAAAAAAAATGTAACTTAAATGTGACAAGCAATATTATTTTCTTTTAACATGAGAGAGTTTCTTTTTGGTACATTTCTCCTTTATTTGATGTGTGCTTTGGATGAATGTTGGTGTTTGGCTAGGAATAGCTCCTTGCTTTCATTGCATTCATCAGTGAATGACAAGCAGACACAAAGACTAGCACAGTCCTGAGGATTGAAAAAAAAAAAAAATAGAGCAGCGTAGTGGTGGAAGCCCACAAGGTCAGAAGTACTGAAACCCAACCCCACAGCACCATTAGCTGAAGGCCACCAGAGAGTGGAATTTTTGCCTTGCCTGACATTAATAGGATTTCCATTGTTTATTTGTACACAACATCTTAATTGTGTTTATGTGTACATTTTATTCTCACAGTGAATTTTACAATAGAGGCAAAAATGTTTCAGTTATATTGGAGAACATCAGTTCGCTATATAAGTTCTTTGTATAACATTCAATTATATAAGAACAACTTAGTGTCCATGCTGAATTTGATTTATATTCCATATATCATGCACAGCTCACAGTCCATGGTGTGTTTTAGTGGCCTGGAACATATTTGCATATGTTTGACATTAAGCTATAGGCTATTGAATATAAAGACTGAGCAAAGATAAAGTCAAATGTTAGAATAACTTAGACAGTTGTATTGAGAAAGTCAATATTCGGCTGGAAATAACCAAGTCTGAACGTTTCAGATGTATTTTGATTTCATTTTTGCTTTTGCCATGTAACAATAAAACGTATTAACTCAAGTAAATTGTTACAAAAGGATACAGCAGCAACTCTTTTATCTGCACTAATGAATTGCAAATGTTACCTTTCCTTAACTGATTTTAACAGCCCTATTAGGATTTGCATCATAATTGGCTACCGGAATAATACAAATAGAAGTCCTGACCCCTTATTTTGTGTATTTAACTTGTGTATTCCAACATTCTGTTTAGATGTTAAGTGTGGAAGTTAGCCCATGCCTGCAAGGGAATCCTTTATGGAGTGTTGTCAATAAACGTGATAGAGAGGTGGTGCAAATGCTAATGTAACCACAGTGAAGGGAGAGATCTGGAGAGGGACAAGTGCCATCACATCTTTTATACTGTATAAGCTTCCACCCCAACTTTATGTTTAGAACAGATAATCCTTCGATGACAGTAGTGGTGATACAGCAACACATCAGTCACTAAACATATTCTGCTTTAATATAATTATAACGGTTGCGTGTCCATGGCATGGTTTTAGCTGGTGAGAATATACAACATTAGCTGGAACTTATCTGGACTGGAAGTACAGGCAGACCCTTTTCTCTGATAAGAGTGTTTGGTGCAAAACAACAATGTACTTCTGTTCAATGACATGGTAGATCATCTTTGCATGATAAGAAGGCTCTTTGTGCAGTGTCTTTTTATTTTTTGTTTTGTTTGTGATTTGCACTCATCGTATTTTGTGCTAGGGGTTGGCGTTTAAAAATCACAATTCAGAACAGTTTCTTCCAAAGGACACACTGTTGCCTTTATTTGTAATGCAAATATGGTATTTTATATAAATTATTATTACCCTTGGTCGAAAACATTTTCCAGCCTGCGTAGTAATTTCTCGCCTTAGTTAACAGCTTATATCTTGTACTGCACTTGATTCAGAAATATTTTAAGCACTTTTGGTGTAAATTGTCACAATAGCTCTGATTGCCATATGACACCAGATACATTTTCGTCTCATTCTTCAATACAGTCAGTGGATCTTCACAGTTCTAAAGAGAATTTCAAGGTGTTAGACTATGCAATGTTGTCAAGGTTTAATTCTCAGGCGCGAATTGAAGAGCACACTCCACGTGCGTAAGCGCACATGGCCGCTCTGTTTACAAACACTAACTCACAACCCAGTCACAGGGTTAGATGGAGAAGTGTACTTACACCAGCCAAGAAGGTCACTGGAAAGCCAGGTCGTTGACTACGCCAATTTACACCCTTTCCAGAACATTTGTATTCAAAAGACTTTAGCTAAGTTAAATTCATGGCACGTGGCTTGCTTTGTTTCTGCCACCTTCAGTTCTCTGAAAACTACAAACGTCTTGCGGTTAGAGGACTTGGCTGAATATATTTGTAAAGCTCAGTGAGTCACTAAAAATGATTTTTCATTACTTATGAAATAAAGTAATACAGATTGGTAGTGTATTTCTGAGAAAGTCACATGTTCATTTCCTTTGAGGTGAACAAAGTGATGATGCACTTATAAATCTGGTTTTCAAAAGGATTTCTCTTCAGTTCCAGCTGTGTGGATTCAAAGAAAATCAGTTTGGTTATAGCAAGAGCATAGAATGGTGGTTTATTACAGAAATGCTTAATGGTTTTCCCCCGATCAGAATCAATGATTTAGAGCGAGAGAGAAAAAAGTATGTCAGGCTAATATAAGAATCACATGCCACATGCTAATTTCGAAACTGGTGATGTCAGTTAGGGCTTATAGGGGGATTTTTGCTTGAGAATTGCTCAGAAGCAAGTCTACCCAGATGAGTTTTGTTGCATGTGTCTGTGAAATCTTTTGCGTGTTCATTTGGGGGTGCACACATCCAATACCAGCAGACACACTAATCACAACCAGGCTGCTCACAAGACCAACAGCTTTAGTGCAACAAGGCCACAGAGTCAAGAAATCTCAAAGGATCCTTCTCATAAAATACTTTAAAAGAGTATTTTCAATAAACTGAAAAGGAGAAAAAGGGGTGTATGATTCACATGTATAGACACTGGCTGGCAAGCCAAAAGTCACCTTGTTGACAGCAGATTTACCACTGAGACAGCTGGATCTCAATGTCATTCAAGACTGTAAACTACCCATAAGCCTTGGATGACATTTCAAGAGGTTAAAGATGAGCAGGGGTTGATCTGAAATTTGGGTCAGACAGTGGGTGTCTCAAAGTGGTCCAATACTTTTCATGTGGTTTTGGTTTCAGAGACCCTATCTGTGCATTGCACTTCCCTCAGCAGAAAGTAATGTCATATCAGCAGTCTCTGAAGTTTGGTGAATAATAAATAGGAAGATACTAAAAGCCAACATGAAATGTAAAATACATGGTCTGTCAGGCGATTTAAAGTGTTGGGTGGAACGTTTTCCTTAAAAATTACATAATGATCATTTTATTTATTTATATTTTACAGCTGTTTATAAATACTGTTGTGAATTTACAAGGGAAATTGCCTTGCAGCTCCCAGGCCCTAAACAATCCAAAGGTGACAAAGGCAAGGGAAAAAAAAAAAAAAAAAAAAAAAAAAACAATACTAAAATTTCTAAGGTAGGGTAAGATGAAAAAGGAACATTGGGATGAATCAACATATACATGATAAAAATGCCATTAGTTCATTCATTTGTGATTAAATTTATTCAATTTAATTCTTGTTAGCAATGAACCACCAAAACACTGGTATTGTGACATTCTTACCTTAGTCCAGATTATTCTGTTAAAGCTTATGCAGTAATTGGATATTATAGTGTGGCACATTGACACAAAACACATTATACTGTATTACTATTGATGTTATGCTACTATGTAGATACATTTGGAGCCCTATTTGAGACCGCAAAAAACTGAGGGTTTTGTTATATTTGGTAGGGGAGAGTGGGGTAAGATGAGCCATTTTTACATGGTCCTCAAGATAAGGGAAAAGAAGGCAGAAGTACAATGAAAATATTTGAAGTAATTTCAAGATGTTTCCTATCATTATAAATTAGCAGAATGTATTTATGACAAAGGTTTCTAAAATTATGGCGTCTTATAAAAAAGTGTTCCTGTGGCTCAATTTGCCCCAGGTTAGGGGTAAGTTGATCCGAGTCAGAGGGCAAGATGCATCATCTGACTGAGTCTGATTCAAACCCAAAGATTCCTGGCATGGTACCTTTTCTGTAATGTCAAACTGGCCATTAGAGACTATAGGTGGAAAGATCTATTTGATTATAATGTGATGAAAAGCATCTTCTGGTTCTCAGAGAAGGTTCACTTGTACTCTATCCCTATCAAATAAACTACAAATAATATCTATATATATGATAAACTAAACCAGTAAGATATCACATTAAAATACTAGTGTATACTAAAGAGATTTAACTCAACTTCAGTGCCTTATGGTGGGGTAAGTTAAAGTGCTGACTCAACTTACCCCACAGCATTTGGATTACTTTACCCTATATCTGGGATTTTGGAAAAAGCTAGCTAGTTTACCAATTCAGGCTAACATTTAGCTAAATGATTTGCTTGGTTTTATATTTTGATAAATCACCAATACACATCATAAATATTTTTATACCTGGTTAAATTTTTTTTGATGTAACAGCCATTACAACTGTTATGCTAAAATTTTACTTTGACAAGCCAAAAACAGTTTTAAGAGTAAATGGGTGCCTTCCACTCCTGTGTTTCTCCTTTTCACAGTCTGGCAGAAATTATGTGTGATTCCAAAATACATGGTCACATGACAGCAGAAATGTACAGTTGCCAAGATACAGGGGGTGGGTCAACTTACCCACTGACTTAATTTACCCCACTCTCCCCTACTGTTAGTAAATCAGAGTATTGGAACCTTAATGGACATGAGAGATAATAAAGTGATAGAACAGTTCATAGATATTGAGGAGCTAAATCACTTGCTTTAGAAACAAATTTATATTTAATTAATATATAAAGATTTTAGAATTGATGCAGAACAAGTAACCAGTGTAAAGAGGATAAGGTTAAAAAGTTAGCATCATGAACAGAAGGAATGTTTCATAACTTAGAATATCTAAGAAGAATGCTGTTCAAGAGACAATGGAATGCTACTTTGAAAATAACAAATTCAACATGACAAGCATGTCCTTAAATGCAGAGCAGTAATATATCTAGACACTGAAAACCATCCTTGCTACAACTGTAGTCAAGCAACAAAAATGTTTGATCTAATGATTAGTAGCAACAGAGATTTCAGATCCAGTCTTTGATGTGCTTAATGCAGTCTGCCCACTTTGAAGACTGAGATTTTATCTTAAGTAGAGGAAATACAGAACTGAGTGTTAGCCCTATAATAACAAAATGTTAAAGTCACAGAAAAGTTAGTCAGGTAACCTTTAAAAAAAAAAAAAAAAAAAAAAAAAAAAAAAATCTGCTTTATGTGGTAACATAAATATTTTTTAAAATACTATTTAATATGACTGAATAACCCTGACTACTTGAGGTTCCACCATATGAGTAGATCTTAAAGCCAAAAATTGCACATAAACAATTTTCAGTGCACATTTACTATTAATAGCACCAAAATGGAGCAAGTGACAAAGAAAACCTTTTTCTTTTACATTTTGTAAACCACCTGTGCTACTTTGGACACCTTGTTATTTACACAAACAAAGTGATAATTATCTGAGAGGTTGACTCTTACACCTCCAACAGTAATGCGTTACTAATCACCCCAACCCCCCTATACACAGATTAGCCACATCACTTTCTGTCTCCTCTCTACTGAATGTTGTATACTGCCATGTATGGATAGTACTGCACACTGGAGGTGGTTGAAAAGGTATGTTATAGGCAATGATACAACTTCATAAACTCAGTAAACAGATCACTGTTAGAAATACCATGGGGTAATAAAATGCACACTTGTAAGTGCAGTGCTCCAATGGCATCTAATAGGACTCTTTGCTCAGACTCTGCTTGGATGCCAACCATCTGCATGCTAGAATCCATCAATATAATAATATAATAAAATGAATGGAATTGAATGTTTATAGACATGCAGTTCCTTATTAATCTAGCCACTGTGGTGAATAGATAACTGTGACTCTTAGCAAATAAGTGATTATTTGCTAAGAGTCAGCTAAGACATGATGACCTTGCATCTTTCAAGGCTGGAATATAACTAGATAAAGTTTCTTTCCTAGTATTTGGAAATATTTTCAAGTTAGTTGTCTTCCATTAAGGTGACTATTGAACTAAGTGGTAGTTGTCCTTCCTACTATAAGAAGCAATAGAAAAAGCCATGTTCTCAAAGCAAACAGAAATTGCATGTTCTCTACTACATCAGGCTTTGCAGTTCTTAAATGCACTAAGCAGCAAAAACAGATATGGGGGAGTTGGTAGAAAAGCAGTTTTAGTCGTTAAATCCTTTCTAATAAACTGGTGGATTTTATACAGTTTGTGTAACTTTTATGAGACAAGGTAAAAACCTAAGGTATAATCACTCTGTGGCAGAATAGTTGATCATTTCCATGCAGTATTACTAAACATGTATCTTAACATTTTAAGTGATCCCACAACCCATCCCATAATTTAAGTGGTCTCCATTAAACAGAGCTCACATTAATTAAAAGATCAGGCAGAAATTCTTTGGCAAGCTCTTATAGCATCTAGGTGATCTATATAAAGTGGCCCAAAACCCTAACCCTATATATATATATACATACTTGTGACAAAGCTCCTGAAATAATCAGGCCTTCATTTTAAGTTTTCATTTAGTGATGAGTGAGTTTTTGCTAGAAAAAGAGCAGGAAATACCATGCAAGTGTCTCAGAGCTATGAAAGAGTGATACTTTATCTCTGTGTCATAATTTAAGAGCTTGCAGAAGTGACATGGATGGTTGTTGTCACCACTAGAATTACTTATTGTAGCCAAAGCACAATAAACTCATTTAACCTCTTCCAAGCACCATATTTCACAAAATATAGATTTCTGGGAATCCATACTCTTGTCTCAAGAGACCAAGTCAATCATTTCGGATTCCAAAAGCATCCAAAATGTTCTGGTGTTGCTAGAGGAGGAGTACAGTGGGAAGTGTCTGGTTCCTAGAGTGACGTTCAGTGGTAGTAAAGCTCTTATATAGGGATTTATGAGTACTGAAGGTATGAGGGAGTTGTACTTTATCAATGTTGTCATGAATACAAAAACTTGAAACAGAAGATGCTACCCTCTCCTCATTCCCTGCATTTTTTGGGCATTTTTTCAACACGACAATGAAGGTATTCATTCTCCCAAGGTGAAAATCCTTCAGTGGACATGTATTTCACCCAATCTTAACACTCTTGAGCAGCTGTGTGGGATTCTGTAGGAATGGGACTCCCAACTAAAGACCAGGGCATTTAAGGAGGTTGTCCTCAAGGTGTTAAACAGGACAGATGTGGCATTTTGTTATGAATTTGTACTCTAAGTGCCAAAAAGGGTCAGAGCAGTATACTTCAAGTTCTGGAGGACATACTAAGTACTAGAATATTATACATTTGCAGCAATCTTTCATTAAAACAAAATTAGATAATTTACTTATTTTACAGAAAAAAAAAAATATATATATATGTGTGTACATGTAGGTTTCCATTTTATTAGTCAGAATTAGACTTTCCTTCATCACTGAGTTAAAGTTTTGTGTCAATGCTGTGAACAGTTTCTTTTTGATGAAGATCCATCGAGGGTGTTAAAGAATTCATAAAGCATGATGATTTTTAATATAAACTACATAAGATGAATCATTCATCAAAATGAACCAGTCTTAGAACCAGTCATTCCAAGATTTTATTCATCACACCATGAAAAGAACAGGTGAAATGATGAGCTTCATCTGTGGTGAAGTTTGCTTAGATGTTGATCAGGCTGTAGAAGTCTCTCTTCACAATCGCCAAATGATGAAGTCTGATGTCATTGACTCTTGCATTCAACTGCTCAAATGCTCTTGTCATTCCTTAAGAATGCAAGCAGCAGGAAAACTGTGTGACCTCATCTTTTGTCAAAGTGATAAAAGTTTTAAAAAAGATGAAACCCAACTGTAGCTATATCCCAAATTCTCCCATCCACAGGTTACATTTACGTTAAGGTTTAGTTTTGCAAGTGAACACAGAATGGATGCTATATTTTAATTTACTCTTCAGCAAATGTTTAAACTATATTTGTACTCTAGATATTCTCTTAATGAAATTAACTGTGGCTCAGGCAATGAGCATCAATAAATCATTGCTTCAAGAAAATGTGTAGGGGAAACTGTGTCAGGATTTACAGTGGGAAGCTTTATTAACAAAATCTTTAAAAAAACGCAGACACATATGGCAACCTCAGAAATCGTATTTTATTTTTATTTTTTATTCTTGAGCATTCCACAAGCATATGACTTTGTTTAGCCTTGTTTTGTAAATCTGAGCCCCTGTCCAGATATAAGTTAAGTGAAGAGATGGCTATTGCTTCTCAGCTTTCATGTCATGGTAGTAAATAAAACTGTGTCACATACCCATAAAAGAGAGCTGATCCCACCAGAATCAATGTGCTCAGCACATGTGTTCACTCTTTTGCATTTTCTCTATCTCTGTCCCTCTCTATCTGTGTCAGTCATTCATGCTCGATTAATGTTTAGAGCAGATGGCAATGCAGCACCAATATAATGATCACCATGGCTACCACGCTCTCTGAAAGAAATTTGCTTTACACTGAGCACAGTTCATCAAATTAGTCAGATATATTGACTGGTGCAGACAAAAAGAAGCAGGGAGGGGGTAGTAGTAGGAGACAGAAGTTAAGAGGAATGTATATTCGACATATATTTTGGAAATTGTTTTGGGGGAAGGGAGGTTGTTGTGCTTAATTACACTGTAGTAATCTATGGCTGTGGTAACTGACAGCGCTCGACTCTGAAGCAAAGGGTCGGCAGGTTCAGTCTGCTGTTATGATGTTAGTTATACAACCTATGCTGAGTTAATTATCATCCACTCTTCTCAAACGCCACTACAACTTTTCAGATTTTCTTTGATTTTTTTTTTTTTTTTTTTAGTGGGCTTAATTTTTTTTTATAGCTAACACAATTATTGGTTGCATCAATGCAGGTCGTGCAAAGGCCGATTGGAGTGAACGAGAGCACAAAGACTTGATTGCAAACAGCAGAGCCACATCTGCCTTCTATTAGTAACAAAGGACAATGGCAGGTCCGACACAGACCTGAGTCTTCAGAGGGGACCTAGCTGTGGGTAAAATTACAAACAGAAGTGTATATCTGCTCAGCTTTTAAAGTAATCTACCTCTATTCAAATCCTCTCCCACAAAGAGGATTTGAAATGTCATTGGGGATGAACAAAGCATGTGCAGACAAGGAAAAATGAAGTAACTTTAAAAGCATACCACAACTTCTACTATTTTGTTTGCTTTTCTCCATTGTTCTTAAGAAGATTAAAATCCAAATGTGATACATATGCTCAAAACATCACAGAACAAAACTCACAGAGCTCTTCTAAACAGACTCTGAGGCATGTCTTATACCTTCCCCCGTACACATGCTGACTCTCTATAAATACCCGTTCATTTCAAAGGGGTTCTTTTCTCTTTGTTTCCATTCTTATGCTTATGTCTTCTTGCTTCTTATTGAAAATGACAAAATGTCATGGATGTTGGTAGCACCAATAAAGCTCAGGCTGTGGTGTTCAGAGCCCAAGCCAGAGAAGTTTGTTAGAAGAGTTTGTTAGAAAAGCTTCCTGAGTCATAGGCCTGATGTTTTGAATGGAGTGAGATTGCAGTTTTTTTTCCCCTAACACACACACACACACACACATTCCAATAGCAGCGTGACACTTGAAAAGGAAAGATACACTGGTCCTGATTATATTAACTGGCTTGCGGTTTCTCTTTATAGCTATTTTGGAAAATATGTTTTCAAGTCAAAGTTGGTGAGTTCAAGTCAAAGTTATAAATAATTGCCAACAAATGTTGACTGCGAAAGCTGACATTCTTGCTGAGCTTGTTTCCTTGTCAGTATGCTGGGGGAAAATAAGGTATGGTTAATGCTCAAAGGGGAAGTGCGAGAAGGACACTTTAACAGCCCTGCATGTGTGACATTTAAAGCACACTTGCACATGAGCTGTATGATCAAATTACAGTGGGAGGAACCAAGAGATGAAGTTTCACTCAAGAGCACAACTGCAGTCAAACACCCAGCAGCAGTGTGTTTACTAAAGCTCAGATGAACAACATGCTGCATGATGTTATCTTTCAATGCTGGAATAGCCAAGCAAGTGTAAAAGTAAGTTTAAAAAAGTAAAATAAGCACCTTATCAAGTTTCAGGATTTTTAGGTTTTTACAATCAAGCCTATTTGTATTTTGGACCCTCTGACTGTTGTCCATTGACTATCAGAGGCCATGTCTGAAACACAAACAGCACAACTCCTGCCTTTCATCATGATTTAGAAACACACTGACATTGAGTATGTGCATCACATATTTCACACAATTTTTTTAAAGCAAATAATAATCATAATAAAGATTGACTTCTTTGTCCATAGTACCAATTTTTAGAGTGTGAACCATGAAAGACATAGAAAATGTCACTTCCCACTGACCTACTGTATATTTAGACAGCAACCCTGAGGCTAAGGAACTGTTAAATCACTTAACAATAAATACCATTGATGTAGTAGCTTTGTGCTTTCCTTGGATGTATTGGTTTAGCAAGCAAAGCACTGATCCGTTGAACACATTTATTTATTAAATTGGGAGATCACATTAGTTAAATGAGGATTCAAAAAGAAGGATACTCACAAAACAGGATAGACAACAAGTTGAATTCAAAGCCACTCCTAGTTGTCAACAGACAAGACAAAGAAGATAAGGACTTTAAATGGTTTGTGTTTTTATGTTATGTAAGACTGTGAGACTCGCTGAGACACTAAGGCACAGGATTATCCACACTATTATTTATTTATTTTTAAATAAATCATATTTAAAAAAAAAAAAAAAAAACAACAACAACAAAAAAAAAACATTGAAATAAAAAAAGGTATTAATCTTACTATTTTAATTATATTTTTGGACACAGCCAATGGAAAGCCATTGTCTGAAAGATATATATAGACAGCTTTCAGCTGGGATCTCGTGCTTTGTCATTCCTGATCAGAGAGATTTTTTTGTGCTGTTTTCAGTGTGGGTTTATCCAACTGTGTCAAGCTGTTTGGCTTTCTCAGCTGTTGGGAAACCCTGAAATGGCTCTGGAATGGATCCACATTCAAGTTTCATTTAGCACACATGCAGGCTCCAAACCAATCACAATCTTCCCTTTCCAGAGATGATAATAGATGCAATTTTAAAATGTGGATTGTAGCTAGAAGAAGAGAGTTTATTTATCACAGAAGAGTTTATTTATTTCTTTATTTATTCATGTATTTATTATAATAAACAATGTTTTATAAACAACATCAGAAATACCAAAGACCTTAATTATGATTTACCGACTACCCCATATACATCAAGTTAGACACAGTTATGGACTCATATTACATATATTTTTAAAAAGACTCAAATTTAAAGGTTTAGTAGACCAGTAGTTATTTAATTTCAAAGCTGTTTTTAACCATCCTTTTCTCCCACCATTCTGGACTCAAGCAGATGGAAAACATTCCATTAAGAATCTGTTACATATTAGATATCCTATATGCCAGTTCTTTCTGTATGGCTCTGTAGATTTGGTTGCGACAAATCTACAATTCTCTATTTTCTACAATATTTTTGACATTTCTAGTTTAATTATTCATAGAATGCATAGTGAAATAGATAATGCTTTTTGGAAACTAATGAATATAATATAATATATAAAATATATCTTTCTTAGCTTTAATCCAAAGCCACTTAATGATGAATGCAGTATTAAGAACATAATACAACTATAATTTTTTTTCTTATTTATTTTCTGTGTCTTTCTTGTAGGACGCAGAGAGGGCAGCCTTGTGAATGGACCCAGAGCAGACCAGATGGAAACAGAAAAGACCAGCCATGAGACGGAAAAAAGTCTGTTACTTTCACAAATCAGTGCCACTCAGCAGACAGACCCTCTTCTCAACAAGCGCCAGAATGGAGATCAGTCTCAGCAGTTCAATGGGGATACTAATTGGAGCCATTTCAAGCCCAGCACAGTAGTCTACCCAATGAAAAGTCAACAGGAGAATTGTTCTGGACCTGCTAATATGCAGGGGATATTTGATCAAAGCACGTATGAGATGAATGGACAGATGAAACATGCTCTTAGTGAACAGACATTTTTAGATTTTCACCAGCCTAAAAAACTCTGCACTGATTCAGAGGTGAATGGAAATGAGGACCTGAGGCTTTGGGATAAAAGAGATGCAGGGATGGAGAATGGATTAGAGGGATTCCCTAAACACAATAAGCCAGGCGATTTCGAGATAAAACATAGTAAAAGAAATGGTAACTTTCCCAATGGGGATTTATTCTCACTGTCAAGGAACAAGCAAGTTCCAATGCCCAATGGTGCTACAACAAGCCCACCCTCAGTAAAGGGTACAACTGGTGACCTCTTAGAGAAAACCTTGTCTCAGTATTACCCAGAGCATGTGTCCATTGCACCTCAAACCAACTCATCTCAAGTAGATCAGGTCACCAGCAACCTGCCTGAGCAGGAAACTCCTTCACCTTCATTAACCTCAGGTTTTCCCATTTCACCCCAAACATCTGCCTCCGAGCCACTTGCCAAGGCACCCCCAGAAGTACAAAGCAGCAATGGCTACAATCCAGAGTTTACAGTGAATGGATACTCTAAGTTTGTAGTCGAGCATAAGAAGCCTACTTATCCTCTCTCTGACCTGCCAGATATGGAAACACAACTGCTGAGTCAGGAAGCTTCGAAGTCCAATGTGCCATCACAGACAGGCATCAATAGTTGCTCACAGATTCAAGATAGAGAAGGCCATCAGAACGATTCTGAGTGCTTAAGCAAGTCTAAGCAAGATTTTAGCCGTGAATCTTATATATTGCCGCCAGTGATGGAAGGAGCACCATCACAAAACACTCAGACAGGTCAGCAGAACATACAGATTAAGGTGCTACAGAAACAACCAACCGATGAAAGCCTCCATGGCAATAGAGACTTTTCGTTGCCACAGCAACAGATTCTTGAACCACATACAGCAGACAGCAGGTTGACCTCCCAGGCCTGTACATCAGCTTCTCACAATCAACGCAACGAGCAGAAAAATATGCCTAAACCAGATCAGGAAATGACAACGTCAAAGAGTACGGATCACTCATCCCAGATGGAATGGATAGATTTAAACTCAACTGCAGCAGCCCATCCATCTACTGACCACCCCCAGATGTGGGATTTTTTCCTTCCACAGACCCACATGCAGCAGCATACAGTCACACAGAGCCAAAGTCATTGTATAAATTCCATGTCCTCAAACAACTTTCAGTCTCAAAATTTCAGCAATCCTAATTGCCCCTCCTATGAAAACAAGGTACAAGACAGTTACAAAAACTCCCTACCTCCTACACAATACACCCACAATTCTGTCTCTGAAGGTCAACAGAACACTTCTGGTATGCACAATCATAGTAACATGCAATTTAACAAACACATGTCCCAGCAATTCTGCAAAAATGATCAAGACCAGATACAATCCCAGAGCTTCCTTTCTCAGCCACCACCTGCTGAGGCTCATCAGCAAGCCACCGGCACATTTCCCCATCAGCTCCCTCAGGATAGACAGAATATGCAAGGTGCTCCACAATCACAAGATGTTTCCCACAGCCAGGTAGATGCACCACTCTTGAAAAGGCTTAAAGCAGAGGGCTGCCTTCATTCAGAATCCCAGACGTTATCTTTAGGTATGGAAACACCAGCACAAACTCTGTCTAGTCCAACTATAAGAGAAAACTATACATTTCCCGACTCAGCTAAGTCAAATGTACAATTCTTGACTAAAGAATCCGAAGCTCTGACAGAGAAGAAACTCCAGCAGAACATGCAGTACTCTCAGAACACCAGTAAACCAAACTACCAGCAGCCTCTTCACCACAGGGTGCATAATCATTTGGAATTTCCCCAGTCTCCGATATCTCAATCACAACTGTCACAAGTTTCTAATAGTCGTCAGATACCTGCTCAAACATTTACCAAAGCTGAATTCCAAGAACCCTTTGCCCAAATCCAGAAAGAGTCTCTCCCAAGCCAAGGTGCTCAAGGAGATTTGCAGAGGCACGCAGCCTTGCGAATGCACCTTCTGCAGAAACAACAAAGCCCCAACAACATCAGGCCAAGTATGCCGGTCATAAAAAGTGAAAACTACTCAAGTTTAGAAACTTTAGCTCAACTTCCACCCATAGATGTGCAGCATCATGATCAAGACAAGTCCAAAGTCATGCCAGTGGTAGTAAAGCAGGAGCATCCGTCTTCATCCTGTGAACAAAGCCAGCAGAGGAGTATTCTTGCTACCATGGAGCAGCAATTAAAACAGTATCAGCTCTCACCTATGTTTGAAAGAAAATCTATGGTCATCAAGTCACCCAGTAAGGTGAAGGTAGAGATGGCTGGGGCTGTGACTGTTCTCTCAACCAGTGCTGAGGGGAATGCCAAGGAGCAGTGCAAACCACAACACTTCACCCCACCCAAAAAGATTGAACCTGGGTTACAAAGCTTTCTGGAGTCACCCATGAAGATGCTTGATACGCCAATAAAAAACTTGCTAGATACACCTTTGAAGACGCAGTATGACATTTCACCATGTCATTGTGTTGGTAAGAGGTTTTACACAGCTACTTTAGTCTAGTTTATAAAGTTTTGTGTTGTTTATACATTACAACTGTAAGTTAAACTTTGTTTTTATGACCATCTACTAAAAAATACACAATCCCATTCTCTTATGCTTTAATACACAGAGCAAATCAGTGAAAGGGATGAAGGCCCATATTATACTCACTTGGGATCAGCACCAAGTGTTGCAGGCATCCGCAAAATCATGGAGGAAAGGTATGATATTATAAACTCCGCTCATGCACAAAATGAATGTTCTATTTATATGTTATACTATAATTATTTAACTACATTCCCTTCGACAGATCTGGATTGACTGGAAGTGCCATTAGGATTGAAAAAGTTGTGTATACAGGCAAGGAAGGCAAGAGTGGGCAAGGCTGCCCCATTGCTAAATGGGTAAATACAATTTTTCATCCTGTTTGTCCTCTTTTTTTGTGCTCATATGTATTTTATTGCCTCTATTTGTCTGTTAAATATTAACGCATGCTTGTTGGGTTTCTTATCAACAGCGCCCTCTATGGACAACACAATTGCTTAACAGATGTCTTATTTCTGTATATTTTCTAAATATATGTGTATATGTGCATTATGTTGTGTAGGTAATACGGAGGGCAAATGTAGACGAGAAACTCCTTGTCTTGGTACGAGAGCGGGCTGGTCACTCGTGTGAGACATCCTGTATAGTAGTGGTCATCCTAATTTGGGAAGGCATATCAATCAGCCTGGCTGACCGTCTCTACTCAGAACTCAGTGACACTCTAACAAAACATGGTGCTCTAACCAACCGCAGATGCGCTCTAAATGAGGAGTAAGGACAAATACTTATTATTGCTTTTTCACAAACACAGTGAACATTTACTACCCAAAACACATTATTATCAATTCACAACAAATCCAAATTGATATTCTTAGGTCTTTGTATTGCTACATATGTACCACCAACATAAACAGCATATAGTTTTGTTGCTTCAACAAAATATAAAATCGTAGATATTCTAAGGTATGTTATTTGTCTTCAAACTCAACATTCTGTCATTTCTATCATTGTCTTTAGGAGAACATGTGCATGTCAAGGTTTTGAACCTGATGCCTGTGGGGCTTCTTTCTCCTTTGGTTGCTCATGGAGTATGTACTATAATGGCTGCAAATTTGCTAGGAGTAAAATCCCTCGAAAGTTCAAACTACTTGGGGATGATCCCAAGGAGGTGACATGCTCACACACAAACACACAACTGAATTACCAAAGTGCATACAAAATGAAAGATAACAGGAGTATTGTTTTTCCCTTACAGGAAGAGAAACTGGAACAAAATCTCCAGGGTCTTGCAACTTTAATTGGCCCAACGTATAAAAAAATGGCACCTGATGCTTACGCCAATCAGGTATACATTTAGGTTCTCCGCTTTACGTCTTAGACTACGATCAAGAATACTGGAATAATAAAAAGTGGAATAAAAAGTTGCAGTAGTGTTGTAATATATGAAAGTCGCAGCTTTGGTGCATCTACCAAAGAAAGCATTTAGAACTAAATTTTAAGTTTAAATGTTCTATATCTATCTATATTTGACAGGTGGAGCATGAACACCGAGCTCCTGATTGCCGCCTGGGTCTAAAAGACGGACGACCATTTTCTGGAGTTACAGCCTGTCTAGACTTCTGTGCCCACGCACACAGAGATCTTCACAACATGCAGGGGGGCAGTACTGTGGTAAGAATTAAATGCTTACAATAGAGTGCCCTAATAAGACTAATAAAAAGCATTCACCAAAACAATGCAGAGTTTAGCTCTAACTCTAATAAAAATTCACCTCGTAGTAACCCTTCAGACCTTGTTTAGCTTGTTCAGGTGTGTTTGCTTAGGGTTGAACCAAAACTCTGCAGGGCTGTGGCTCTCCAAGACTGACGTTCGCCATCCCTGATTTATACTTTGCTTTATACCGTGTAGGTGAAAAACTAAAGGTGGCTAAAACAAAGTCGTGTATGAAATACTAAAAAGGCCAAACCTCCTTCTCTACTCCTGTTTTAGGTTTGCACACTAACACGGGAGGACAATCGTGAGATTGGAAAAATTCCTGAGGATGAGCAGCTACATGTGCTTCCTTTATACAAGGCCTCATCCACTGATGAGTTTGGCAGTGCTGAGGCTCAACTGGAGAAGACCAAGACCGGTGCTATTCAGGTGCTCAGTGCCTTTCGTAGACAGGTGCGTATGCTACCAGAGCCTGCCAAGTCTTGCCGGCAGAAGAAGCTGGATGCCAAGAGAGCTGCAGCTAACAAACCAAACAACCCCAACACACCTAACTCCAAAATGGACAACACCCAGCAAGCAAAGCAGAAACAGGCCGCTTATGAGAACCCAGGCCAGAACACAACTGTAACAGGTACAGAAGCAAAGATTCAAAAACCAATACTCAAGTTTATTCAGTTATAAACAGTTGATAAAATGAATTATATATCCAAGTAATAGAAGAGATTCCAAGTATTTATCAATATTTCAACCGAAAGTTTACATTTTGGTCCAATCCTATTATTTCTTCCAGGCCCAGGTAATGTGAGAACAAATCTGGACTCTGGGCATCTCCCACAAGCTCATGCTGCCCATCAGCCTCAGCACCCGCATCAGCAGCAAGCACAACCTAATCCTAACCCCTACACTGTCCCACCTTTCCCTAGATTCTCAAATGCATCAGGAACCTTCTCAAACACTTCTAAATCAGCAACGCCACATCCTCAAACCCCTTCTTCTGCCGGCCCTTATCCCTCTCCTTTACATGCACCCAACTCTTACATGAATGTGTCTAATGTGCCCAGCCCATATCCCAGGTCTATTACACCCAACCCTCTCTACCCTGGTTACCAATGTAATGGAGGACTCCCCATGGACAACTACCACCCTTACTACTCTTCCAATCTAAAGCATTCAGATATGTATCATCCCCAAAGAAATTCAATGTACCCTGAGCAGCAGTACAATGCACCTCAACATTACGGGGTCAACTACCCACCACACTATGGAGAGCCTAGCTTGCCAGCCAATGGTTATGGCCCTTGTAACATGAAACCTGGCATGCACTCTATTGGACATTACCCAGGTTATGCTCCTAATATGCCACCCGATGCCTTCTCCAGGCCTCCTTCAGCCCATCTACATTTGGACTATGCAGCTATCGGCAAAAGCAGCCAGTTTGAAGCTTACGCCAAACCTCATATGTCCCAGAATCCTCAGATGTTTCCCCCAAATCTAAATACCTTAAGTATGCAAAGTAATAAAGATTTAGAGATAAACATGCGTGGAGCAAATGGTATCTCTCAGGTGTTTCCTCCTTTGGGTACTGAGTGCTTCAACCCGAACCAACCTCCAGGTCTGAGGCTTCCCAATGAAAACGCTCTTAACCCCATAGTCAAACAGGAACCACTGACCCAGACTTCAGAACAAAAAGAAAAGGAGGATGTGTGGTCTGACAGTGAGCATAACTTCCTTGACCCTGAGATTGGAGGGGTGGCAGTGGCACCTAGTCATGGGTCAATCATTATTGAGTGTGCTAAGCGGGAGCTCCATGCGACTACACCGCTCAA
Source organism: Cirrhinus mrigala (assembly GCA_036247105.1). Taxonomy (NCBI): domain Eukaryota; kingdom Metazoa; phylum Chordata; class Actinopteri; order Cypriniformes; family Cyprinidae; genus Cirrhinus; species Cirrhinus mrigala. Next base: position 43,774,355 of record CM070007.1, on the reverse strand, counting down.
GAAGCCTGACCGCAACCATCCCACCCGTATCTCTTTAGTGTTTTACCAGCACAAGAACTTGAACGAGGCAAAACATGGACTGGCTCTGTGGGAAGCAAAGATGGCAGAGAAGGCCCGAGAGAAAGAGGAGGATGCTGAGAAGCACGGTGCTGAAAATACATCCGGCAAGAGCAGTGGAAAGAAGGTGAAACGAGAACACTCAGAACCTTCTGAACCTTCAGAGCCTCCATATAAGCAGTTCCTACTCATGCTTAGGGAGCGGTCAACGTCCTGCACTACCAATACATATGTAAGCACATCTCCTTATGCCTTTACCAAGGTGACTGGGCCCTACAATCAATTCCTGTGAAAACCTCCGTAGGTCCAGAGCGTACACAAACACAAGAATAAGAGGGGCATCAGAAAAATGAAATGGTGCTACAATTTTGTGTTGCAGACCTCTGTGCCACTGGCCAAATGACCCATAACGCTTGCTCAGTTTGTGTGAAGTTACTAACAGTAGATAGATTCAGTATCCTACTGTATGGAAAGGCAGATCATCAGTGGGTTTTTTCATGCTCTTTAAGAAGTCAAGCTTTACTGTTGAATCAATTGGAAATATTTATTTATTATTTAATTACTCTCTTATGATAACACACTGTTCTTCATCCATGGTGCTTACAGTCCAACAAATCTGGACATATTACTGGAAAGAAATATTGGGTGACTTTTGTGGCTAATCACTTTTTTATGGTGCTAGGGAGTGTACTGAATGCAAATGTGTTTTCAAATGCCTTTCTTCTACAACACACAACAAAACACCTTGTATAATATTTAATAGTTATTTTGATTGAGCAATTAAAAAATATTTTGCTTAATTAGTGTTTTAGAAGCACTTTTTAATAATTGTGAGGGTAGTACTTTCTGCCCTCCGATCTGAAAGACAATTCATTACACTGCAGCCATTTTAGTTTCACAATGTGGAAAACAATAATGACGAACTCCATAGTGGACAGTCAAACATGGTTTATCAGCCTTTTAAAGAATTTCTCTGGTGCTTACACAATTTCAGAAATCCTTTATACTTACTGTATGGTGAGCCACTGAGGGTCTATTTTGTAAGAGTAATGTTCTGATTCACAAAAACTGTGAAATCTCAGAACACTGAATACTGATACTTGGAGTAATGAAAAACAATGGTCAATATTAGGTCATCAAAGCATGCATCAAGGAACACATAACAGGGTTACCTTTACATTAATGTCACTGTTTCAAAGGCAGCTGGCTTGGCTTGCTGTGGCGGTTGTTACATAATGCAACTTTAGCTGTATTTAAAAAAAAAAAAAAAAAAAAAAAAAAAAGATTTGTTGAGATTTGTACAGTAAATTATTATTATGTTTTTTCGAACGTATGCGTAGGTAATGGTTTAGTAAAGATGCGTACTATTTCTTTGGGTTTGAATTGATCTTATTTCAAATGGTGCTACTTGACCTGCTATACATATAATGTGAGAATTTCTAAGGGTGTTGAGAAGGCTTATGAATGACGTAGAAAAACCTACTTATCATATACCTCAGAACTAGTTTGGCAATAGAATTATAATACCAAGGTGTTTCTGTTCTTTTATTTCCAAACACTTTGTAGCAAATATAACACAGGCCATCATTGATGCTAAGTTCATTTCTTACTTTCTTCACATTTGATCTATTAGAAAGTACTACTTGAACTTCAAGTTTCAATGGAATTGCAAAATCAGGGATCTATCAGCTCATTTGTGTGCATAAACATCACTTGTGTTCATGTTGTATTCTCTAAATCAGGTTTGAGACTTTGCATTTTAAATCGTTCTAAATTTCTTGTATATACTACACACATATCTAACTTTGTTATAAAACTAAAAGAATCTGAATTTGTGTACTGTTGAAGCAGAATGCTGATAAAACTTTTCAAGAAGTAATCTGAACATATTTTACATGCACTGATTTAATTAAAGGGAAAGTGTCATGACATACAGTATATAAAGCAATGCATTTGCTCTTTACTGAAAGGTTAGACCAAGTCAGCTAATCTAATGTGCACATCAGCTGCATATGTATAGGTTGAGGCTAAATGTATTTACAACCACTAAAGATGGTAGAGCCTCTTACACAACCCTGTCCATTGAATCAAATTACACATGCGATGAGTAACTGGTAATGAATTATATACAACTCATTCCACTCTAACGTACAAAAAAATTAAAGCACTTCATTTTTTTTTTTTAATTTCAAAAATAATACAAAAAATGTATGTAAATTCAAAATAGCTAGATTATTGTAAATTAAATAGATTATGTCACATTGTATATACCACATGCTTGCATTGCAGAAGTCTAAGTCCATGTTTTGTACAAAGTTTATTTGTTAAAAGTACCATCACTCCACACATACAATAATCATAGATTTTGCCCCTAAAATCTTTGTCTTGTTGGTATTCAGGTCACCTGTTTATTTTATTTTTTGAATACAACAGCAAAGTTTACAATTTTTTTTCTATTAGAAATCACTTTGATGTACTGATTAGTTATAAAAGAAGCTTCCAGTTTTGTAGTTTAAATTAGTTGATAAATTTCAGTGTACAGAACCCAGCTTGAGTAGCAGGTTGTGTATGAAGCAAAAAAATAAAAAATAAAATAAAATAAACAAATAATGTGGTGGTTAAAATTTAGTGAGTGACAAGAACAGCCATACTTGAAGATGCTTCAGAGAGTTTCTAAGTGGAGTCAACTTTACTTGAATGACTTTCTGACTTCAACTAACGAACTGGGGTGCACAACTTTTACATTAAGCTAGCTGTTTATGTACATCTGTTGGTATTTTGCCATTAGACACTAAAGGTTTAAATGTGCTATTTTCTGCCTTTTTTGTATTGCTTCCCCTTTTCTCTTCAAATTTGTAATGCTTAAAACATTGAATTAAGAATGGCTTTGAATACTGTAAGTATTGTATTGTACTGAAGAACTGAATGCAGTTTATTTGAAAGCTGTTTGTTATGATTTGTTATCATTCCTAATATTGCTGAAATGTGGGTTTTTTAATAAAAATTATATTTATTTCATGCATTCACCGTAAATTGTGCAGCTTTATCATGTTGACTCATTTAATGATTAAATAGTTAAACTAAACATATAAAATGTTTTTATTTATAATTTGCAAATGGTACAATTACAAACAATGCTTACAAAAGTCTTCGAGAAGTGTTGATTATTTATTCCTTTACAACACTTTTTATAATTGTTGTATGCATATCATTATTTTAGATCACTAACAAAAACTAACACAATGAAGTCCAAGGGTGTGAAACATTTTTACAATAACTGATAATAAAACTGGAATTATAACACATTTAAAACAGAATTCTTCTTTCAGTACTTAGAGTATTTTTTTTTCTTTCTATATTTAATTAAAGTTACAACTTACACAACATTTTTTGTAAATGTATCATCAAGGAAAGCAAAGACTGATCAAGTTTATTTCCCATATACTAGCTTTTGATTCTAATGGCACACATTTCATGAAAAGTAGTAGACCACATCTTATTTTTTAACAACAGTCAATGAACTCACATTCATGCTACAGAGTTTGATTTCTTGGTCATCTTGCTAAGACAAGCTCCTCTTGTCCTAATACCCAATTTACTCAATTTACAGTGGCTCCTAATTTGTCAGAATAGGTATATAAATAGAAACAGAAATAGAAAACACATACACACACACCTAAAAGTAAAATCTCAGGTTGTAGAGATTAACTATTCAACCTTTAAAATTTGAACATGAGCTTTGGCACTGAAACGTGCATTTTGAAATGTTAACAGTGACTGAATACAAAAACATGATCCAACAGTCTAGCAATGTTACTGCAAAAAGTAACTTGCTCATTTCAACCCATATATAAGAAATGAATGAGAAGTGTGTGTGTGTGTGTGAGACTTGTGCCAATAAATAAACCAATGTTTTAAAAAATAAAACATTAATGAAACATAAAAATCTTTGCACCAGGGACATTACAGAACCCATGTAAAGGCATCTTCTGGCCTTTTCTACCTTGTTTTGAGATCACACCGCAGAGAGTGAATAATCTTTTACTTTGTGAAGAAGTGCCATTTGTCCACTGCAAAACAGAAAGAACAAGTTAACAAAGTCATATAATTTCTAAAAAAAAAAAAAAAAAAAAAAAAAAAACTAAAAAAAACATTTATTATACAATTTTACCTTCAGAAGATACTGGGAGGGGTTCTCCATATTCTGCAGCCTACAACAGCAGAAGATTATTTGTCTTCTATGTAGCGGCAAAAATAAGATAGAAAGTTCTGATATGATAAGTACTCACAGCTTTAACTACAGCACTGGCCTCTGCATCACCACATTTGAATGGACTCTCACACAAAGAAGTGTTTTGGCTAAGAAAGAGATAGATCAAAGTAAATTACAATGTCCCAAGAATGGTCATTAAAATAACTAGAAAATATCAAAAGAGTGAAAATGTAGAAAAACTAAAAAAAAAAAAAAAAAAAATTCTGCTGTCATTTAATAAACCTGAAATAAATATCAAATCAAAACACTTACCACACAATTTCATCACCTTTCATCTTTTTTCTCATCAGTAATGCTTTCCAGTAGCTGTGTGTTGATTTTATGACTTCTATGGCAAAGTCCTAACATGATATTAGCAACATTAACATTAGATGATCATTAAATGGATTAACACTTCTCTTTCATGATCAATCTTCTGTGATACACTACCTTATCCTTAAATTGTCCATTGAACGCAAACTTGTTCTCAGGCTTCCCATCTGGCACTTTATATTTTTTAAACCAATCCACGGTAGCCTCAAGGTGACCAGGCTTAATCTTTCTCACATCTTCAATACCTGTTAACAGTGTTGGGGAAAGTTACTTTTAAAAGTAATGCATTACAATTTTGTGTTACTCCCTGAAAAAGTTACTAATTATGTTACTTAGTTACTTTTTATGGAAAGTAATGTGTTATGTTGCTTTTGCAATACTTTTTAAATCTGGGCGGGGCTTGCTTCTTTGTTTTTTATAAAAAACAATTCTAATGTAAAAGCCCTTTTACACCAAAAGTGAAATGAATTCATCTCAGGCTAAAAAAAAAAGTACATTTATGCAGGAGATCACTCTTCAACTATAAAAAAAAAATGAAGCACAAATGTTAGTTTATCTAAAGTAATTTTTGCTTATTAGTATGGTTGAATTGCATCATCGAATGTCAGCAGCAAAGACACTGGTTAATAAAATGGGATTAAATACATAAAGGATATTTGTTTTATTTACCATATTCGTCATATTCTGAGTTTGCATTTCAATGTTTTTATTCATTTTGAGGAATACTGAATCTGTTTTTTGTGAGTGAGATGAATTAATGCATGTTCACATTTAGTCTAGAATACAGTAACATCATGTTTCCTCTAAATTTCCTGACAGGAGACTTGTCAATCAATAAACAGGGAAAAAGTAACTGCCGTTACTTATCTGAAAAAGTAACTCAGATATTTTCTTAGAAATTCAAAAGTAATGTGTTACTTTACTAGTTACTTGAAAAAAGTAATATTATTACATAACTAGTATTACTTGTAATGCATTACCCCCAACACTGCCTGTTAATGATACGCTAATTGAGATTACACAGTCATAATTGCAGATAACACAATAACAACATAAACATTTTTAAAATATTACTCACTGTTAAGGCTTGATGCATCAGGGTCCTCTACATTGATGGCTATTAACTTCCAGTCAGTCTCTCCTTCATCTATCAAAGCCAGAATTCCAAGAACTTTAACCTGAATCACCTGACCTGTCACACACACCTGTGACACAGAAATATACAGTGGCTTAATTGTAATCAGACCAATAACTAAGTTGTGTTAGGAAAGATGAATGTATTATGCAAAATGATAAAACACTGTAATAAATGGAATAATTGGCCAAAAATGCCACCTACACAGTGTTAGAAGCAACAAAAAATTAATTCAAACTGTCAAAGAGGTATACAAAATAATATGAGGATTGACTGAAGAGTCAGTAAAGACAATTAAAAAAAAAAAAAAAAAAAGACAGAAGTATTAATTTTAAGGTTTCAGTGTTTTAAACTGAAAGCAAAACTTAGATGAAAGATTATTTTGTAGAATACAAAACCGCATAATGGCTTAAATGATTTTGCAAGATACCACATTAACCTGCTATCCACTCACCTTGGAGCCAATCTCACACACGTCTATTGGATCATTGTCTCCACAGCACATGGTTTCCTTGTCAGTGTGGTTGGGATCCTCCCATGTCTTTACACATTAGCAAAACAAAAAATACTGTAAGTGACAATTAATTAACAATACTATATATATTGTATTTAAACGATGAGATATTTATCCAATATCTCACCCAAAATCTTTATTTAAGACACTCCGTGGTTGTTTCTTATTTACACACTTGTGCCATCAAACTGTTGTATAAATGCAAGATTATGTTATTGCTTATATATATATAAATCAAAACGATGACATCACCTGTGGAAGTGCACCATAGTTCCAAATGTAACCTTTGTGTGGAAAAACGTTAGCAACATATCGCAGCTTGCCTTTCTTCACATCTTGCTTAATCGGGTTTAATGGTTCCTTTGTTGCTATCTGTGGACAAAGGAACTTAATGTAGTCTGTTTCTAAAATGCTGTGCTTAAAATAACATGAATTGTAGATTTACATGATTATATGTTTTTTTTTTTACAATTATTATTGGCAGATTAATCTGCCCTTTGTTTTTGTTTTTTTTTCCCTCTTTGACTACTTTTTTTATATTATTATTCTCAGGTAAATATTAGATTCAATTAGTTATCTTATTTTTTGGCCAAATGAGACAACTGATCAATCAAATTAAGAAACAGATAATTTCTGTTCATCCTGACCAGTCAGACACTAAAAAAAACTACAACTCTGTAAAAACATACTTACTTCCATTTTGGCATTTGACCAACGAGGTACTTCTACAACCATATTAAACAATATCTGTTAAAGACATCACAACATCGTTAGCATCTATTTTGCGACAGTAAGGTCTCAAAATGTGTAGATGGATGAATGGTTACCTCGTTCGTTTTAAACTTCTTTGGTGGAACATCACATTCCTGATACGTGAAAAACATAATAAAAAAGACTGTGCCTGTTATGTTGATGTCAGTTAGGTTATTCAATTAATTCCAAGTTTATTTATTACTGCCTGACATCACTGATTTGAAGTACAATACACCAACCTGTTCATCAGCCACATAAAGAGGAATGTCATGAAAAGGGGATATGTACTTTCCATCTGAGGTTTCTGCAAAGCAAATGTTACAATCTATATCATTCATCCAAGTTCAATTTATCTCAAGGTGTCAATGAAGTATTCTCTAAATCTGTATGTTTTTAAGTAAGATTCCTATTCCTCTTTCACAGACTTCCTATTCCTCTTTCATAATTCACAAAGAGACTATGTGCGTCGCTAGACCATATGTAGGAAGTGTAAAGTACAAAATAGCACGATAAATAGGCAGATTAAATAGTTTAATCATTTGGTTTTAATTTGAGTGAGTTCAACAGTAAATGCATGCATGTTACGTCTCTTGCTTATGACGTTCACATCAATCTCCAGCCGATAGCGCGGATAAAACCACAGCGAGGTAACACGTTGAATCACCAACAGTCATTTTATTTAAGAGGTGTGAGGGGTTTGTAATGCTCATTTTTATGAATGACATTAAAAGGTGAGAAGGGCAAACTTACTCAAGTAAACCCTGTAGTCAGTCGAGTTTGGTCGTCCTCTCAGCTCTGTTAGGTAATGCACCATTTTTGTCAAATGAATGGAAGCAGCTGAAAATAAAAACGTGCTTTTTCGAGAGGACTCTGAATAGAGGAAGGCAGCGGACAACCTCGTGGCAGTATGGATAAATGAACGCATTATTTACATCGACGTATGTTCCTGCTTGCGTTGAAACGTCTCACACATTTACGCGTCACAAAATCTTTTTTAGATATTCCATACTGCCACCTATAGCCAGAAGACCGTAATTCACAATGGGTTAGCCAAAGTATCTAAGCATGTAAGAATAGGTGTGGATATTACCTGGGATAGGAGGATTGTATTAAATTTAGGTTAACTGTTCGTATGTTTTATACCTTTCACGTATTGTTATTTTTATTTATTTATTTATTTATTTATTTGTTTAGGATTAGAGTTATTTAATTTTAAAAACAAAAACCTTAATACAAAATATTAGGCAAATGTTAGACAGCTGATGAGTGTTCAATAGGGGGTGCACTTTGTCTATCTACAGCGGCTAAAAAACGAAAGGTTCAGCTGTAATAATGTAGATAACTGCCTTGCCTATATTCATTTTATTTTGTAGTTAGATACAACAATAACCTTAAAATCCTTAGCAAATGTAAATTATTCAAGTGTTTACTCTACTTTACTCTCGCTGGCAGTCTGTCAAAACTCAAAAGTGGTCCAAACCAATCACACACTGTACTTAAAAGTATTCTGAGATCCAGTAGCTCTGTGTGAGAAGACTGAAATGTACGTTAATATTCACTAATAATCTTTTTCTTAGGTACACCTCTAAAATCTCATTTGTTCATATGTGTCTTAACCAATTAAACTGTGCAAATAATGTTTGAGAGAACCACAACAGTGAACTGCAGGAAGTTTTAAAAGCATACTCAGATGCAGAAGAAACAAACCGGCAAACAGCTCAAAAGGTCCCAGTATATGGAAATACTTACATTGTACAAACCAGGAATGATCTCACAGACTGCACATAGGTCAAGTATTAAACTCTGCACAATGACATAAAATGTATTTTAATCTTACTCAAGGCAGGCAATGAGATGAGAAAGACTTGTTATTGTGCAAAGATTAAAGGCAACCAAAACCAATCAATACTGTGCAAATATATTATCTCAATTCAAGGCTCTAAAAAACTAGGTCCTGAAAAAAGGTCCAGGTAGATATGATCATTAGCTGTAGCCAGCTCCAGTGGTGCAGTAAAGCAGAAAGATAATGTGTCCCACAGCATGTTTCAGTTAAAAAGCATGCTAAATACTCAAGTGTGTTCACGCCTTTATACTGAAATTGCGGTTTATTTATTAGTGTAAACTGATTATTATTTAAACTAGTATACTAAATTAGCATGAATTTGTTAATCTCATTCATACAACAGATTACCAAGTACTTATTGGGCCTGTATGTAGGCCTAGTTATAAAGAGTCTTCCTTTATCTCCTTTTTAAGTTCAACTGTGAAATCACAAACTTTGACTTTGTTGACTTTAACTGTAATTTGTTTTAGTAAAACTGGGCCTAATAAAGAAGGAAAGCAGTTCATTAAAACGAAATGCAGAGACAAGGTCAACAGTTCCTTTTTTCAGGCAAAATACTCTCCAATCTCAATAATCTGATACTCTTTTCTGCTGCTAAAACTGAACAGAGACATTTTCATTGTGAGTGGAAAGATACAAAAAAACATAAGTGTACCATATGATAAAAGAAAAAAGGAAGTAGAAGGAGGCCAGAAGCACTCTATAGGGGCACAATGCATAACATTTTTACTAATACAAGAAAGTTTATCAAGCAGATCATATTACCAGTAACAGAAGAGTACATGTACCACACATGCCAGGAAAAAAAACAGAGTTCCTTGTTTATTCATTATGTCATCAGCACAAAACAAATACATTTTGAAAATATAACCATATCATTCACCTTCAAAACATGATAACACCAGGGGTTAATTGACTCTAGACTCATAGACTCAACAACAAATACTGTAAATATAAAAATAGTTTCATTACCTGCTTACAAAGAGCAACACTACTTACATAATAAGTACATACTATGTACATAGTACTAATACTATAAACATACTAATTTTGTTTTTATTATACAAGTATTTAGCTAAAATGTTTAAAAATTTGTTTTTGTTTGTTTAAAGAAAATGCTCTGTGGAAAGAATTGCTTAATTGACCAGACCAAATTCAAATGTCTGCGTGAGTCATTTATACCTTAGCATTTTAGTCTTTTTAGTTTTAGTATGGCATCACCCAGTATGACTTGAATCAGATTGTTATCTTCAGTAGAGTTAGATGTACAAATCATTTTACCTATTATTAGTCACCTAGTATGAAACTATGTAGGAAATTTCCTATCAAAGACTCATTAACTGCTTCTTTTCTTGTTTCTGAATTATTTAAAATGTAAACACACTGTCAGAACAAAAGTGCAAGAAATGTATTTTTAGGCATACAAATGTTGTGTAATCTACCCCTAAAAGGTGCATATTTATATCTTAGTGCCCATAAAGGTCCTAAAGGTACAAGTTTTACATATATTTTCTGAGATTGCAAATTTTGAATCTTGAATCTTTTTTCATTGTTGGAGACTTTGAGAGCAGGAAGGGCTGTCACTTCAAGAATGATTTCAGGGATTTTCTACCTGATGTTTATATGAAAGTTAATTTCCTTGCCTTTTGTTTGCTTTTCTAAACAGAGCCATGGCTACAGGTTATGGACAAAGAATCACATGATTATGATAAGGCTCTTAGACTACATTCTAATTTTAAACAGTTGGTGAGTCAGGTTCAGTCTGCCTCAATTGCAAATATTGTAATCTCCCAATGCTCAAATAAAAAAAGGTAAACACTTTTCTCATGATTTAAATTTTAATTTTGTTAAACTCTGATTCTGAGCTCCCTACCCCCCATCATTTCACCTATATAACTAATACAAAAATTATACACCGTTCAGGCACAACATTATGACCACCTTTCTAATATTGTGTTGGTCGCCCTTTTGCTGCCAAAACAGCCCTGATCCGTCAAGGCATGGACTCCACTAGACCCCTGTGGTATTTTGCACCAAGATGTTAGGAGCAGATTCTTTAAGTCATGAGGTGGGGTCTCCATGGATCGTACTTTTGTTTGTTAAGCACATCCCACAGATGCTTGATTGTATTGAAATCTGGGGAATTTGGAGGCCAAGTCAACACCTCAAACTCACTGTTGTGCTCCTCAAACCATTCCTGAACCATTTTTGCTTTGTGGCAAGGTGCATTATCCTGCTAAAAGAGGCCACAGCTACCAGGGAATACCGTTTCCATGAAAGGGTGTACATGGTCTGCAACAATACTGTCAAAAGTAACATCCACAATTTCACATAGATGGCAGGACCCAAGGTTTCTCAGCAGAACTTTGCCGAAAGCATCACACCGCCTCCACCAGCTTTCCTTCTTTCCATAGTGCATCCTGGTTCCATGTGTTCCGACGCACATGCACCCGTCCATTCATGTGATGTAAAAGAAAATGTGATTCATCAGACCAGGCCACCTACTTCCATTGCTCGATGGCCCAGTTCTGATGCTCACGTGCCCACTAATCTGCACTTTCGGTGGTGGACAGGGGTTAGCATTGGCACCCTGACTGATCTGTGGCCATGAAGCCCCATACGCAACAAACTGTGTATTCTGACACCTTACTTCTTGAGCAATTTGAGCTACAGTAGCTCATCTGTTGGATCGGACTATACAGGCCAGCCTTTATAGTCCCACGCCCATCAGTGAGTCTTGGCCGCCCATGATCCTGACGCCGGTTCACCACTGTTCCTTCCTTAGACCACTTTTGATAGATGCTGGGCACCGCAGACTGGGAACACCCCACAAGAGCTGCAGTTTTGGAGATCCTCTGACGCAGTCATCAAGCCATCACAATTTGGCCATGGTCAAACTCGCTCAAATCCTTATGGTTGCCCATTTTTCCTGATTCTAACACATCAACTTCGAGGACAAAATGTTCACTTGCTGCCTAATATGTCCCACCCACTAACAGGTGCCATAATGAAGAGATAGACAGTGTTATTCTCTTCACCTATCAGTGGTCATAATGTTATGCCTGATCAGTGTATATAAATACAATGATGCAATGCCCTCATTGGGTGGATGAATGCATCCATTCACTCAATCTTTATCTACACCAGAAACACATTGTCATGCAGCTCATAATTCCAGATTAACCAGATTTCACCTGTATGAAAGGTGACATTTTTGACTGCATTTTTTACACAGACAGACAGCTGACCCCTGAATGTAGTCATGCATGTTAGTCAGAGTTAAAATGACTCAACAACCATTTTTATTTATTTATTTATTTTTTATGCTTGAAATCTAAGGAAATAGCCGATCTATTAAAACAATAATCAGAATACAACAAAAATCTTATTTGAAAGCTCACAGTCATATGACATTTGACAGCGTTTACAAATTTGGTTCTGATGTTGATATATACACCAGTGATGTTGTAATGCTTTGTAAATGTTGACACAAATCGGAAACTTTACAAGCTTGTTTGATATGTCGACCTTTGTCATGCCCTTCAAAGTTAAGTCATCAGACCCTCCTTCTTGTTTAATATTAACTCTGTCTGCACCCATCCGAAACAATATTTCCAACCATCTAAAGGGATTGTTTAGTGTCTCACACACTTACAACAAACAAATTTGAAGGTATGCTGATTAACTATACTTAACGTTTATGTTTCAGATATGGACAAACTTGGTGGTTTTACATAGATAGATAGATAGATAGATAGATAAATAGATAGATAGATAGATAGATAGATAGATAAATAGATAGACTTATTGCTTGTGGCTGCTGGTCTGATCCGGAGTATTCCACGTGTCCAACAGGTATGCAAATGCTACTTTGCAAATTTAAGTCACTCTGCAAGATATTACACTGTGCGAATCCTGTTTTACGCCATCTATCTTCACCTTGGGGGAGACCAGACTCTTTCATCTCTAGCTTTATATCTGTCTTTTTTGTAAAGAGAGAAGGAGGTGTGGCTACAGTTCTCCAGAGACAGGTATACCGGAAACAGAGGGGGAGGGTTTACCTGCATGGAGTTAGTGTACACAGCAGTAGCAGCAACACTGCACCTGTTCCTCTTCCCAGACTCTCCCCTTCTCTGTCTCTTTCTTTCACCTCTACACCAGACGGCCAAACAAGAGGGAGCAATAAGGGGTCAACATGGATCCCAACCAGGCCAGTGGGAATGACAGAGAGAATGAAAAGGGGGAGAAAAAAGAGAAGGATAAAGGCATTAAAAGGAGAAATAGACTTTTTATAAGATACCTGGAAAGGAGGAAGACAGATACTATTGTGGATGATGACGCTTCCAAAGGTGATATCAGCATCTCAACCTTGGTGAGAAGGAGCCATTCTGACAAGACAGAGTATAGTGCTAAACTTAAAGGTAATTTATTTTCTTTGGTCACAAACTAAATAGAATGTGCTTTTTCGGCTGGTTTGTATGAATTAGTGTTCTCTTATAGTGGTTAAGCATAAAATATTGATGTAGTAAAGCCTTGCTAACCTTACAAAGACTGTTGTTATGCTAACAGCAACATGTTTTTACTTTGTCACCCATTTTTACTGTCATCCTGCAGAGCAGCAGGTTAGCACACAGTTGGTTTAATACCAATTACACTCTTGTAAAGCCTCCCATCTCAAATTCCATTAGATTGTTGTATGGGGTGAAGTAAAAAAGAGGGCATGTGCTGATGCTTAGCACCTGTTGCGTTGTTACGTTACAGAGAAAGATATATTCCCACTGGACTGATGTCACATATGCAAACTGAACCTCGGCCACAGTGCTGAACATGGCTGTGGAACAATCGTAAACAAGCTCAGACACAGTGCCTATGTTGTTTACTTTATCAGGAAGTTTCTAGTTATCTACTAATCTTTTGTTAGTTTATTCCACATTGCACTCTTTTTGCATTATAGAGCATTTAACTAAATAAACAAGAAATATTGTAAGAAATACACAGTTTATTCATTAATTTTCTTGTGAACATCATGTCACAGTCTGGATGTGCTGATGTCAGTGTCATCATAATCTTAACTTGAAAATGACATCACTTTAGAAAAACTAGTTTAACAGCCTCCGGTGAACAGGGAATGAAGCTATTCAAGATAGCCAAGTCATGACACTGAGAACATCTTACAGCTATGAAGACAGTCTTGTCATACAAGCTTCTTAGTTTGCAGACAATAGCCCTTATATAAACAAAATGAGTTGTCATTCGTTCCAATCATCTGAAGGAGACTTCCGAGACTTCACAAATGTATCTTTAAAAAGCAAACAAACCAGTTTATGTACTGAATGTCTGAAACGCTGACAACAAGGAATATGTCAGCAGTTTTAGTTTCTTATTCTAAAGAACTATTAGTAGTATTAAAATACTACTCTTAGTTATTGATATATCCGCAAATGTTTCCAGCACAGTGATGTAATCCATTTTAGCATTTTATTCTTAAAATTGAGACATTTTTAGCCATGTTTAGACCTATATATTTATACTGCTTAGCATATCTTTGACAGCCAGCTGTATGTCATGTGGCACATTTCAAGTCAAATATGATGACATCATTGAGGAAATATTGATCCCTGAACAGGAAGTGCTTATAAAACTGAGTGTACAGGATCATTCATACACCAGTAAAACAATAGATTTGTGTGACTGTGTTTGAAATATGATATTTTCATGTGTATCCCAAAAGAAAAAAAAAATGTTTAAAGCAAACACTTGATCACATGAGACACAAGCTCTTAATGGGCACTTGCAGGGCAGGTTCCACTTGTGTGTGTGTGTGTGTGAGATATGTTTGCATCCTGTATGTTTACTCTGTGTTACTGAGTCAAGCCAAGCAGAGAGAGTAGGATGGGATCCTTTCTTGAGGCTTTCAAATGATTGAAAATAAATAGAATAAAACAGGCAAATCTTTATCGTTACGATACAAAGAGCTCACACAGAGCTTACAGCACATCTCCAAGCTTGAGTTCAGGCAGGTCGCGTTTTCCTGCAGAAATGTGATCTGTTCTGTGTGGCACAGGTTTCCATTTGCCGGCCTTCAGTAAAAAAGTCTTGTGAAAGGCTTTGTGTTTTCCATTCTGCCAGTCTAAATTACTTGGGCAGTTAAAATGCAGCTTCACTAGAGAATAATGTATTACTGATGAAACATTTGCGATGAGGAAACTTGAATTCACTGTATTAGCTTGAGATTGGTGTCATGTGTCACTCTCTTCTGAACTATGGACACGTTACGGTGAATTGTAGGGCAGAGATTTGTTATATGATTCTGTGTGAACGGGATGAGTGAAATACAACTCCTCTATTGTCATAACCGAATTCTTTGTCTAAGACTTGCTCCTCAAATTTTGTCTGTGCACTGCACATTTTTTTCACACAGAATAAGTCACAGTTTTGTTTCCTGGGTAATTAAAGTTTAAAATTTTAAACTTTAAAGGAGCACTCCACTTTTTTTGAAAATAGGCTCATTGTCCAACTCCCCTAGAATTAAACATTTGAGTTTTACCGTTTTCGAATTCATTCAGCCGATCTCTGGGTCTGGCAGTAGCACTTTTAGCATAGCTTAGCATAGATCATTGAATCTAATTAGACCGATAGCATCTCACTCAAAAGTTCTTTAGAGTGGAATTAGAGTGTTCCTTTAAGTTTAAATTGCAGGATTGGGTCTCTTTAGAAGTGTCATTACCATGTAATGCATGGGAAAGTTCTCACATTATTGCAATCGGTTCCTTATTTACATTTGAAAATATTGACATTTGATCTTATGATTATTCCATTAAATCTATCTTTGGATGAGCAGGTACTAAAAGATAGAAGGCCTAGACAGCAATTACATCACAAAAAGTAATATGACACCTGGCCCCACCTTTGCCAGTATAGCCTCTCTCTCTTTCTCACTGTAAGAGGAAGTGTCATATTGAGTTGACCAGGAAACAAAAAATCATCTCACTTCCCAAAGTACATACCTGCTTTGTTTAACTTTCTAATTGCCAGCAGCAAGACATAAATATTTAGATTTGAATGCAGTTTGAACATATTCTGTTTTGATGATTCCTAATGAACATACTGTAATGTAATTTTTCATTTGTGTACCTATAATAGTGGTCAGGACCACTCAAGGTCAGTTTTTCTGGTCAATCCAAGAGCATTTTTCATTTTTCTTTTAAATCCTGGAGTGTTTGCATTTAACAACAATCTAGTTTACATTTTAGAAATGCTTTACAGAAAAAAAAAATGCCACAGTAAAATCCTGTTAATTGTTTACTGTTCCATATACAACCCTAATTCCAGAGAAGTTTGGATGTTTCGTGAAATGCAATAAAATCAAGAATATGTTATCCGTTTATTCTCTTTAACCACTATTTAATTGACTAAAGTACAAAGAAAAAAATTCCAGTGTTTTCAGTGGCCTACTTTTAATTTTATTTTGTAAATATAACCAAATTTTGTTTTTCATGGCTGCAACACACTCCAAAAAACTTTGGACAAAGGCATGCTTAACACTGTGCCACATCAACCTTTCTTTTAATTACAATGTTTAATTGTTTGGGAATTGATGATACTAATACTTCAAGTTTTGCAAGCAGACAGACATTTCTCTGCAAAATCTTTTCACAGTATTATGTGTGGTAGTTGGTGAAAGACCTAAATTCTTATTTATTTTCTGTTAAGAAATGTGATTTTTGATTTGTTCCACAAATTTGGCACAAAGTGATGAGACATGATCCAACTTTGTTTGCAAAGACTGAAATACTCCTTCTATACCCAAACACAATATCCTCACCTATTTCCATTTCACCTGCTTACTGTGAACTGTTTCAAAACAGTTTAATTAGGATATTCTATAACCTTTTCACATTTATTTTGCCTCTCTCCCAACTGTTTTAGAGTGTGTTGCAGCCATGAAATTTAAATTTTTTTTTTTTTTTTTTTACCATGAATTTAACAGGATTTAAAGGGAGAGTTCACCCAAAAATGAAAATCACCCCATGATTTACTCACCCTCAAGCCATCCTAGGTGTATATGACTTTCTCCTGTCAGATGAATACAATCAGAGTTATATTAAAAAATGTCCTGGCTCATCTAAGCTTTATAATGGCAGTGGCTGTTGAGATTTTAAAGTCCAATAAAGTACATCCATCCATCATAAAAAGTGCTCCACATGGCTCCGGGGGTTTAATAAAGACCTTCTGAAGCAAATCGATGCGCTTGTGTAAGAAAAATATCCATATTTGAAACTTTATAAACCGTAATCTCTAGCTTCTGCTAATTGTTGTACGCGCGTTCACGAGAGAGTGGCGTTATTTTGTTCTCTGCACTGCGCTTCCACATTCATCACCGCATCCGCCAACATCTTACGACATTCGCTGGAAAGCCACTCTCCTGTGCGCAGACATTACAGTTTATAAAGTTTTAAATATGGATATTTTGGATATATAATATGGATAAATATGGATATATTTAAATATGGATATTTTTCTCACACAAATGCATCGATTCTGTGTGGAGTACTTTTTTATGATGGATGGATGCACTTTATTTGACTTAAAAATCTCAACAGCCATTCATTGCCATTATAAAGCTTGGAAGAGCCAGGACATTTTTAAATATAACTTCACTTATGCTTCTCTGACAGAAGAAAGATACACCTAGATTGAGGGTGAGTAAACCATGGGGTAATTTTTTATTTTTGTATGTAAATCTAAACTGAATAATACGTCTCTTTTTTCCCTCCTCGCATCAGAGAAAATGTCCCCCCATGATTTCTCCTCACCCACATCCCCAACCATGGATCCAGAAGAGATCCGCCACAGGAAGATGATAAAAAGGTCAAAGGTCATTGAGGAGCTGGTTAGGACAGAGGGAGACTATCAGAAGGACTTGGAGCTCTGCATAAGCGAGGTTCTGCTTCCTCTAAGAGCAGCTCAGGCACGTTCACAGTACCACAACCATATTTCCAGAGATGTATTCTCTCAAATTATATTGATATTTCTATATTATTTCTTGTTTGATGCATTGATTTAAATAGGGTCTGATTTTTTTTTTATAGGTGGTGGATGTAGATCGACTATTCACCAACATTGAGTCTGTGTGTGTTGTCTCTGCTGAGCTGCTCCAACGGCTGAGAGATGCCATAGCTGACCCTGACCCTGAAACACAACACATAGGTAATTTTAAAATGCATTTCATTTAGACATATTTGACTAACAAACATTGACAGACAGAAAACAACCAACATTATAAATTATGATTACTTTATTAATGCTTATTATTAAATAAAAATACCCAATAAAAATAATGTTAATATCTATTAAAAATATTACATTAAATTATTGTCATAATTATTTACAATTTCATTCAACTTTATTTAAATAAAAAAAAATTACATTAAATTGTTAAAATATATAAAGATTTTAATATCAAACTGTGATCTCTTCAAACTTCATGAGTTACTAAAATCCAGTCTAACCTTTTTTAGGAGAAGTGTTTATTCAAGCCAAAGCCGTCATGGAGGATGTATACAAAATTTACTGCTATCATCACGACGAGGCTAATGCTTCACTCAAGTCTTATGAAGCTCAGGAGGACATCCAGCAGCATTTTAGAAGATGCATATCCACTCTCAAGTAATGATGTTAACTGCATTTATCTTTTAGATATAAGTGTATTGTTTAGGCCTTTGTCTGTGAGTTTCACATTAATGATTTGTTGTCTTTTCCCTCACAGGAGGATATATGACCAAGAGTAAGTATGCATTTTCTCATTTAAACATTGTCATAAATAATATATATTCAAATATTTCATAATTATAAACATGAATGTTAGTATATAGATCTATGTTAGTTCTCAGCACAACCTAAAGTGTATTCCAGCTAGGCATTTTAGAAGTACGTAATCAAACCTGTAATTTTGTTGCTGCCCGTGCTTTTCCAGTTGTGCTACAGAAACATCATAGAAGTAATTTATACAGTTTCTATACAGTGAACAAAGTGGAGCACCATGTTCTGTTTTTAATGTTTTTTTCATTCAATGTCATTTTTTAGAGGAAAGCCCAATTTGCTTGACATGGGCTCTCTACTCATTAAACCAGTGCAGCGAATCATGAAATACCCGCTGTTATTGGCTGAACTGTGGAATGCCACACCCTCGGACCACCCTGACAACAGGCCCTTACAGGAAGCTCTGACCACTGTAAAGATCATTAACATCAACATTAATGAATTCAAGAGGAGAAAAGACATAGGTGAGGCATACACAGGATGTTGTACTAACTACAGTTGTACTAACTGTTTTTATGATTATTCTACTGCCTCTTTGTGAATTATTGTTTTTATTATTGTTTTTATGATTATTCTACTTCCTTTTATGTAAAGCACTTTGAATTACCTTTGTGTGTGAAATGTGCTATATAAATAAACTTGCCTTGCCTTGCCTTACAGTATATCAAGTACACTGTAAAACCTTTTGTCAAATCAGCTTAGATTCACAAATGATGTTCAGATAACACAATTTAGGTTTATTTTAGGTTAACTGTATCTGTATCAACTCAAAGTTTTAGGTTAAATGTACTCAATCAGATTAGACTACTCAGTTTAAGTTATATTAATAAATAAGTTTTACAAATCAGGTGGTATATTCAGGATAAAAGGTTCTTTCTTTTTTTTGGTTTGGGAGTTTTCAAGTATGCAAATAAAGGCCACTTGTGTTGTTTCAGTGCTGAAGTATAAGAGGAGTGACGATGAAACCTCACTGATTGGTAAACTCAACAAGTTCAACATTCATTCTATCAGGAAGAAATCAGACCGACTGACAAGCTATTTCAAGATTCTCACTGGTGTTGAGCCACAGGTACTTGAATGGAACAATGCTAAAATTACCATGTTGTTACCTCTGTAAAGGCATTGTAAGTGTGTTGTTATGGTTTCTGTCTTCACAGGTGAGAGATGAAGCGTTTGACAAGGAGGAAAAACTATTCCGTAGCCTTGAGAAAGCTGTGAGACAGCTAGTGAAAAACATCAGCTGTTACTTGCTCTACGCTCAGGTATGAAAATTCATTAATAAACGATGTGAAATATTTTTAAGCTTGCAAAAATAATGTAATTAAGGCTAGACAAATTAAACAATTAAAATGTCCAGGATACACTTTTAAGTGAATTTAATCATAAATTCATTCTATATAAATCAGCAAAATAATAACAATTTCCTCAAAAATCAATTTACCTCAAAATCAGTATCAAAATAACTGCATGGATCAATTTTTGCAATATTTCCAGTGCATAGTGACAAACATTAAAAGACAATATGAAGGAATTATTTTATCTATGAAGGTTTTATTTAGTGTTTTGGGAGAAAAAAATTAGTCCCATTGTACAATACTGAGAATTTGATTGCATTTCTATTAATTAAAAGCATTTCAAAGCAAACTTTTAAATAATGTGTCCTCTGGGTATTTTTAAAAAGTAGATATTGGTCTAAACTACTATTTAGGACCTGAATTAAAGAATTATGTTGCTTTTTATATTGTAGGAGATGATATCCATTGCTGTTCAAAATGCACAGGACCTAGAAGCTATAATGAAGGATCCAGACAAAATAGACACAAATGGCTTTCAGCAAAAGAGGAATGGCAATGATCCATACAAGCAGTTTGTAAGTGTTTTCCTTCACGCAAACATGTACCCAAACTATCATGTAAAATTAAAAGTTCTCATTTCTTTTTGGAAAAAAAAAAACTGCATTGTGAACTTTAAACATCTCAAACTGTCAGTGGCGATACATTTTAAATATCCTGTTTAAAATTACATACAGCCAATAGGAAGTACAGTAAAATATTAGAGTCATCACCAGAATGCTGAAATCTGAAATTAATATTTTGTGAGACTAATTAAAGTGTTCCCTTAACAATTATTTCACATTTCCTATGCTTTCTATGCTTTCTTTCAATTAAATAATTTAGTTTATAAGGTATATAAACCTCTGTTTTATTAATTAAATGTCCGCATCTGCAAATATAAGTTTTCCCACCTTTCATCCTTTTTAAAATTTGTATGGTTTGTGTTCCTCAGAAAGATCGTATGGAGCATCTGGTTCTGGCTCCTCTCTCAAGCCTGTTGGGAATGTTTGCATCACCACAGAAGCTGATACAGAAGCGCTACGATAAATTGTTGGACTATTGCAGCCAGCTGGATTCTCGATCCTCCAAAGAGGAACAAGGCCAGGCCAAAAAAGATTACCTGGCCCTCAATGCCCAGTTGCTTGAGGAGCTGCAATGCTTCAACCAAGCCGTCAGAACGATCCTCACCAACTGCTTAATTTGTATAGTAAAATTAATTAGAAAGCTGATGGAGGCAGCTCAACCGCCTATCCACCAGATACCGGTGAGTTAAAGAAGGCAGTAAAATTATTCTAAAACAATGTTGTAGATTTAAAAAAACAACAAAATCACAATGAAATGAAGAGAAAGTGACAGAGCCCTTTTTTCACTCTAGAAAACGCAGGTTTAAGTATCTTGCTCAAGGGCAAAATGTTGATTTTTTTGGGGTGGGGAGGAGGAACTGATCAGGTTACTGCTGTGGTCCACACTTGGAGTCAAACCTACAACCCTTGTGTTATTTAAAACCATTAGCCTATTATATTCTAAGCATAAAGGATCTTAAGGCATACAATGTAGCTTCCCACAGAATCTCAAATGGACAAATTCACATAGGCTACAAGATAAAACTTAGTTACAGTTCCTTCCTGTCAAATAGCAAAAATGCAGATAAATCCCAAAATTCAAAAGTGTAACGGGTTTTATATATTACGATGGTTGTTTCATCCATATTCTCAACCTTTTTGACTTTTTTGTACCTATTTAAGCTGATATGAACCTCTAAAACTTGTTTTAATAAAAACAAATAAACACTAAATATTATGTAAGTTTAAAACAACTGTATGTATAATTTTTGATAATAGTTTCAAGATTACTCTGATAGTATAGTATAGTTACTTCTAATAAGGCCAATGGCTTCTGTTTCATCCTCACGTCCCTCAGATGTCTGTTCTGAAAGTATTTAAGTTTGGTGAGAGGGTATGAAAGGAGTGGGTTGTTTTACAGCAGCAACAAATGCACATGTACAGCAATGTACTGTAATTAACTGTATGACAGTCAGTTCCATTCTCTTAACTGTAGGGGCTTCAACTTCTCAATAATACAGATGCTGAAACTACATACAGTTGATTTAATGCTGTATACCATTATTTCTTTTAGGATTGTAATTAAGATTATGTAGATATAATTTTTAAGACTTTTTGAGCCCTCTGAAGTTTCCAGAGGTCCCAACTTGAGAACTAAAATTCTGTCTTGAATGTTTAATACAACATTTAACCATTACATTGGTCATCTAGGTTCCCTTGTCAAACTTCAGTGAAGTCCAAAATTCAATCATGGAGGAGCTGAGCAACCTTGGATTCTTCAAAGAAAATTCCCAAAAGCTGATGGAGCGCAAAGTGAGCTTTGAAAAACGGGACAAGAAAATGGTAAGATTACAAATGATAAGTATAAGTGAATCCATAAGGTCCCATTATGGTCCCAGCTGACTGGAAAATTCCCTCCAGGTCCCGGAGATCCC
Source organism: Cirrhinus mrigala (assembly GCA_036247105.1). NCBI lineage: Eukaryota > Metazoa > Chordata > Actinopteri > Cypriniformes > Cyprinidae > Cirrhinus > Cirrhinus mrigala. Next base: position 43,751,815 of record CM070007.1, on the reverse strand, counting down.
CAGACAGACAGAGGAGCACAGAGCCTGGCTCCTGGAAGAGTTTGCAGTGGATCGGCTCTATCAGCTCAAACGTAACTGCAATGCCTGTCAGGAAAATGACATCAGCCTGCTGGAGGGGGAGCTGGTGGCCCTGCTGGAAGACAAAGACCCTATGGGAAGCAGCAGCCGCTGGCTGGTACACACTGGGAGTAAGTCTGTTTATACGTGTTCAAATGCCCTTACATTTGTTCTTTAGAAGAAAAATGTATAATGATGTAAAGTCTAAGAGAGGGAAGTATTATGAAATATTGCAAAAAAATCTAAATACTGAGAAAATGGCCTTTAAAGTTGTCAGAATGAAGTTCTTAGCAATGTATATTACTAATTTATATATTTACAGTAGGAAATTTACAAAATGTCTTCATGGAACATGATTTTTATTTAATATCCTAATGATTTTTGGCATAAAAGAAAAATTGCTAATTTTGACCCTTAAAATGTTTTGTTGGTGATTGCTACAAATATACCCATGCTACTTCAGACTGTGGTCCTTTTGTGGTCCAGGGTCACATTTGATGATTTGGTACTCAAGAAACATTTCTTAGTATTATCAAAGTTTAAAATTGTTGTGCTGTGTAATATTTTTGTGAAATTTTTCAGGATTCTAAGGAAAAGCAAAAAAATTCAAAATAGCAGCATTTATTTTAAATATATCTTTTGTAATAGTATAAATTTCTTCACTGTCACTTTTGATCAATAAATAAAAGTTATATATATATATTAAAGGCTATTTTTTAGCCTTTGTAGGTAAAAAGTTGCACATGTTCCATTATCTTTTTGTAAATGAATGGTTGTAAGACATAAATCCAAAAAAAAAAAAAAAAAAAAAAACTTAATATAGTCTTAATATAGTCTTGGTCTTGGTGAACCTTATTATAAAGTGGGTTTTTGTTTCCATGTTTATGCTGTGAATTCACATGAGAGTTTAAACTAGTAAACATGACATGTTACAGGAGACGCCATTAACTAAAGCATTAATAAGGCTGGTGGACATTTTGGATGAATCCTATCTGTGGTAGCACTCTATAACTTTATGGCAGAGAGTAATGAAATCCCTCAGGACATTCTTTCATCACATGTCTATAAACTAGCCTCTTATTAACTCCACAGAGACTGTTGCTTCACAATAGGACAAGCATTCTGGTTGTTGTCAGGTGACTTATTGTCTGTATATCAACTACTGTAGGTTGTTCAGGTCAGTGGGGGATAAAACAACAGCGATTGGAAGCAGAAAAATGAATTTAGCCACTAAAGCCCTTGAAATTATTTACCTGAAATATTTTTTTTTAAAAGTGTTCTTTGTAACTTTGTCGTGAAAGTGATATTTTAATTGTATTATTTAAGAGAAATGTGAAAAGTGGACTCCATGATCCGTTAGATAATTCATTCAGTTTGTTTGAGGCCTGAAACTGATCTGTCTGAGATCACGTTCACTCTTATGGTCTCACAAAGCAAAATTCTTCTGCTCCTATTAGGTTAACCAGGCTCCTGCTGCTGATAATGACATTTCTCTTTGTGTGTGTGTACTTAGATACGCAGGGCTATGTGTATTCCTCATTCTTGAAAGCCTACAACCCCCAGCGGGAGGTGACTGAGAGGCCAGATGACTTTGACAATCTGAGTCTGTTCGTGTCAAACAGCAGGAGCAGTAGTATGCGGAGCTTTAGCCCGTACAGCACTTCAGACAGTACGTCCCCTCAGCCTGGACCACAGGATGAGCCGGATGCCTCTGAGGACCAACATGTAAGACATATATGAAGAGTGTGTATATGTAGTACACTAGGCTTAAAAAATGCAATCATCTTCATACAAGCAAGAGAGAATTTTAGCAACCAGTCGAAGAAAAGTGAATTTTCTATTCAGTCTGAAGAAGTTTTGGCTGGACAAAATCATTGACTGGAACAGTGACATTTAATTAGTGCTTCTCCAGCGACATATTTTCATTCAGGAAATGAGGAAATCATGTCAGCTGTGTGGAACGCACTTTACCTTATTTTCAGTCTTCATCTAAATAAAAACTATCATTTTGGTTTGTGTTTCGGTAATCATGGCCGAAGCCCGAGTTCAGAACAACAGCACAATTGTGAGTGTGACATTGCTTGTATAGATAAAAGATAATATAAAATTCTAAAACATGCATATTAGACAACAATTAACTTTTTTGCTCCATTTTTGCCCCACCAATGAAAAAGGTTGAAAGCAGCACACAGTAGTGGTGTTTTATTCCTAAATGGATCAATGTTTTTGAACTAATCAGTTAAGTCAATGACTGAATGACTCACTCATAACATACAAAAAGCCACTCATTTGTCATATTGGCAAAAAGTGGTGTAAAATGAACAGTGAATTGTCCTAGAGCTGTTGTACTAAATATCAGCACATTTGCAATGCCACTGTCATCCAAGATGTTCATGTCTTTCTTTCTTCAGTCAATTAGAACTTATGTTTCTTGAGGAAAAGATGTCAGGCATTTTCTCCATATAGTGGACTTTAATGGTGCCCCCAAGTTTGAACTTCCAAAATGCATTTTAAATGCAGCTTCAAAGGGCTATAAACAATCCCAGCCAAGGAAGAAGCGCCTTATCTAGTGAAACAATCTGTCATTTTCTAAACAAATTCAGAATCAGAATCAGAATTAGCTTTATTCGCCAAGTGTGCGCAAACACACGAGGAATTTGTTGTGGTTTTTTAAGGTGCTCCTGGTACATACATACATACATACAACATTTAAGTAAAATAAAAACTTAAAAAATAAACAATAATGTATGAATCTAGAACAGATGATTTATGTACAGATTTGTGCATTATTTTCTCTATATACAGCTATATAAATAAGAGATGTGCATGAGTATTCACATAATACTACAGAAGTTTACATAATAGTATTACAGAAAGAGACAATAATTAGAAATGGAGAAAGAAATACAGCAATGAATTGTAGAACCCAGGTAATGATTCATGTTTATCTATTTAAGGTGGAGATGGCATTTGGGAAAAAGCTGTTTTTATGTCTAGATGTTTTAGTGCTCAGGGATCTGTAGTGTCTGCCTGAGGGGAGAAGTGCAAACAGGTTGTGTCCGGGGTGAGAAGGGTCTTGGATGATGTTTCCTGCCCGTTTCTTCACTTTAGAGTTGACAGTTTACATACTTTTTAACTTCAAATGCTCGTCTGGTCTCGTCTCTGTGATGCGCATAAGTAGTCTGTGTAATCCGGGTCAGTACAGTTAGGGTATGTCGAAAAACTCCCGTCTCATTTTCTTCAATGTCAAAATTGCCCTACATCGCTGTTTTACCATTTTTTTTGTAAAGGGCGTTTGATCTTCTTTGCCTGTTCACTTTGTAAACACTGGGTCGGTACTTCTGCAGCGATGTAGGACAATTCTTAAGTTGGGCAAGAAAACGAGATGGGAGTTTTTTGACATACCCTAACTGTCTTGAACATATTGAACAAAAAAAAAAAAAGAGTTCACGCCGACTTAGACAAGATGAGTGTTTGAGGTTAAAATGTATATAAATTGTCAATTTGTTTCAAAAATGACGAATTGTTTTGCTAGATAAGACCCTTCTTCCTTGGCTGGGATCATTTGGAGCCATTTAAAGCTGCATTTAATTTTGTTTTTTTTGTTTTTTTTTTCAAGCTGCATTTAAACTGTATTTGGAAGTTCAAACTTGGGGGCACCATAGAAGTCCCTTATATGAAGATAATTCCTGATTTTTTTTCCCTCAAGAAACATAATTGCTTATCAGCTGAAAAAAGAAAGACACAAACATCTTGGATGACAAGGGGGTGAGTAAATTATCTGTAAATTTTTGTTTTGGAAGTGACTTCTCCTTCAATGACAGAATTTTCATTTTTGGGTAAACTATCCCTTTAAAGCAGCTGTGTCAAACTCAGTACGTGGAGGGCCGCAGCTCTGCAGAGATTAGTTCCAACACACAAACCAAGTAGTTTTCAAATAAGCCTGAAGGACTTGATTAGCTGGATCAGGTGTGTTTAATTAGGCATGAATCTAAATTCTGCAGGGTTGTGGCCCTCCAGGAACTGAGTTTGACACTCCTGCTTTAAAGGGATAGTTCATCCAAAAATGAAAATTCTCATGCTGTACAACTTGAGGTTGAGTATATGATGACAGAATTTTCATTTTTGGGTGAATTACCCTCTCAGTTCTACCTGGAGGACCATGGCTACATAATTTAAAAAAAAAAAAAAAACATTCAGAGACAGAAAAAAAGTTAGTTATCTTGATGAAAGATTATTAAAACGTTTCTTTCACACAGTGAGGCACACTACTGGCTCTAAAAGGAAATTAGGTCAATTTTGTTTTCATGTTTAAAATTTCATACCATGACTGGATAGACAGCACCATCTACTGGTAAAATGTCCTGGACAGGATCTTAGGAGGACAAACCAAGTAATTTCAAATGAGACAAAGATTTTTCAGATATTGTGCTGTTATGTGGTAATATAGTGCATTTTGTAGCTTAAAATATAATATAAATCTGATCTTTAAAGTAAAATTTTCTTGCTTTGAGGATGTACTGCTGTCATGCTAAATTATTGAAGAGACTAATTTAATTTTATTTTTCACAGTTCTATGCAGTTTATGCATTCCAGGCACGCTGTGAACAAGAGCTCACACTTCAGGAGTACCAGCATGTTCGTATCCTTCAGTTTTCAGACCTCAGTGGTAACAAAGACTGGTGGCTCGCTGAGTCTAATGGACAAAAAGGCTACGTTCCAGCAAATTACCTTGGAAGGATGTCATATGCTTAATACTTTTTTTTTTTTTTTTTTTTTTTAAATCTCTTTAAAAGTTTTTATTTAAAAGAAGAAAAATATGAATATAGCTTTTAAGTTAATTGCTTAATGAAGGCCAACCCTGCACAAGTATTTTTGCACATGTGATGCTACCAACAGTGTTTGCTTGAATTATATACAAATTGTTATAGAAAAATCAGGAAAAAATGTATTTTAAGTAACTGTACATAGTAAATAATAATATATAAAAGATTATGTGATGAATAAAATATTTACGATCATACAAATTACCTATTTATTTGTGGGCTGTTGTTCATTATTCTCATACATTTCTCAAAGTATTAGCATAAACATTAAAACAAAAAACAGTTTTAAAATAATCCATTTTTCTAAAAAAGGTGTTATTTATTAAACACATCATTAAAATGAGCAGCTTGTTTTCAGTAATGTGGCCGGTTTAGAAAGAATGAGGCACATCTTCAAACCAAACCGCTTCTGAAAGACCAGTAACATTCAAATTCAAGTATATTTGATTTGAAAAACAGGATTTGACTTGCTCTTTAATACAATAGTCTGGCTTTCTGTTCCTCATTTCTTCAGTTTCTTCTGTGCTGCTTTCTTTTTCACCATCTGCAGCCGCTTCATAGCATTGAGCTGAGACTCCTGGGAAGTGGGCGTCTTGCCATCAGCTGAAGCTTTTGCTCCATTGCTGTTGTTGTTGTTGCTGCTGCTGCTGCTGCTGCTACTGCCAGCACTATTGCCTCCGTTGCCCCCTCCATTGCCTCCTGACCCACCGTTGCCTCCCAGGCTGCTAGAGGGTGCCGCCCCAGGTGACTGTGATCCAGTCACAGTCATTTTCCCTAAGCTATCGCCACTCGCTGAGCGACTCAACACCTGCTTGCCAAGTGTGAGTGGAGGGGGTGGTTTCATGGGTACCGTGCTAGAGCCGTTGTTTCCATTACCGCTTCCACCACTGCTGCCTCCTGAAGGTTTAGTGGCCAGACCGGGTTTAACATTGGCCAGCGCAGAGAGCCCCACAGGTTTGGAGCCTGAGGGAGGTGGGGTTGATTTACTGCTACCTGGCTGACTGGTGCTCAATTTGGTACTGGAAGGTCCTACATTTGAGGTCTTGGTAAAGGCAGCCCATCCAGTAAGGCCTGGGGGCAAAGACGAGCTACTGCTGGAAGTGTTTCCTGATGCCACAGATGCCTAAACACAAAAAAATGACACTTATTTGATTAGATATATAGTAAAAACAGTAATATTGTGACACTATTACAATTTAAAAATAACTGTTTTCTATTTGAATATACTTTAAAATTGAATTTATTTCTGTGATGGCAAAGCTGAATTTTCAGCAGCCAGCCATTCTGTTAACCAATATTTTAATAATTTATAAAAAAAAATAAATAAAATAAACTGACACACTGCCTGGCCTTCTGAGATTTCAGTACGGAGATAAAGGTCAAGATCATGATTTTTCTGTAGTATTACAGCATAATTGTATATTAGAACCATTTGTTGTTTGCTTTTACTTGGATCCAGAAACAGTGACTTCAGACTTAACAAGCTGATTACTCAAGTGCAAAAATCATTCTATTATGCTGATATGGTGCATAGAGAAAACTTTACTATAATCAAACAGTTATGCTGCTTATGCTTCAAATGAACAGCATTTGTTTAAAATGCTAATCATAATAAATTTCTTTACTGTCACTTTTGATCAATTTAATACTTCCTTGATAAAGAAAAATATTAATTCCTTTCCAAAAAACAAACAAAAAAACAAACAAACAAACAACCAGATGGTTGCACAGAAAAAATAAACTGCAGTTCAAAAGTTTGAGATTAGTAAGCTTTTACTTTTATTTTATTTTTTTTCAAGAATTCTCTTATGCTCATCAAGGCTGCATTTATTTGATCAAAAGCACAGTAAAAACAGTAATATTGTGAAATGTTGTTATGGTTTAAAATAATGGTTTTCTATTTTAATATTTATTCCTGCGATGCAAAGCCGAATTTTCATCAGCCATTAATTACTCCAGTCTTGAGTGTCACATGATCCTTCTGAAATCATTTAATTATGCTGATTTATTACTTTTATTATCAATTTTGGAAACAGTTGTGCTGCTTAATATTTTTTTTGGAACCTGTGATTCTTTTTTCTTTGATGAATAAAAAGTTATAATAAACAGCATTTATTTAAAATCAAAATCTCTTGTAACAATATCAATATTCAAGTCTTTGCTATCACTTTTTATCAATTTAACACATCCTCTGTGAATAAAAGTATTAATTAATTAAAAAAAAAAAGAATAAAAATTTACTGACCACAAACTTTTAAAGTTTATATTGTTTTTCTATTTTAAATAAATGCTGTCCTTTTTTTCTTTTTATTTTTTAAAGAATCCTGAAAAAGAGTATCACATGTTCCAACAAAATATTAAGCAGCACAACTCTTATCAACATTGGTAATAAATCAGCATATTATAATGATTTCTAAAGGATCATGTGTCAGTGAAGACTGGAGTTATGATGCTGAAAATTCATTTTTGCATCCCAGGAATTAATTACATTTTAAAATATACTGACATAAAAAATAAACTGTAATTTTACACTGAAAATAATATTTCACAAAATTACAGTTTTTTTCTGGATTTGTGATCAAATAAATGCAGCTTTGATGAGTGTAAGAAACTCAAAAAAAAAAAAAAACAACATTCAAAATATAACTGATCCTAAACTTTTGAACAGCCATTGACTCAAGTACTTCGAGATCCCTGGTCCATAACCTGTACTGGTGTGAATACACTCACCTTCACCTCCGTTCTCTTAAAGGCCTGGAATGAACCTGTTGTTTCTGGTTTGGGCTTTATTTCAGTTTTCTTCACTAGTGGATCTTTCAGCATAGGTGCTGCCGTTGCCACAGCTGGAGCTGGTTTCTGTGGAGGTTTCTGGGTCTTTTGTGCCTGAGACATTAATAAACATCACACTGAGTGCTGATACTACTAGTGATATGCATCCAACTTACTGTCAGAAAATTCTTACCATTCGTTTCATTTGCCTGGTGCATCGAGCACAGTACCACACTAGCCGTGGGTCATTTACATCCTTGTCAGTAACCTGAGGTTTGTGACACTCCTGATGATACAGATTGTGACATTCTTGACACTCCACTAGTTGATTGCCAGAAGTGACAGTCATTTGTCTGAGAAAAGAGAAAACTGGATCAATGTCACACAAACATGGCCTGAGAATAGTGAAAGATTAAATGGACATCAATGACATGACAAATACTGTTCCAAAAACCTTTATACATCATATTATTAACTAATATTTTCAGTTTTAGTTTGAATTTTAGCTTTAATCTATTTAATTTTGGTTTAAATTAATATTTTGTCCTCTTTATAACATTTATTTATGATAAGAAAATAGGTAAATGGTAATTCAACAGCTTTCATTCAAAATGATTTAGTTCAGGTTAGAGAAACCAGAGTTTAAATGTCATCATACATAACAACATGTTAAATCCTTGTGAAAACCTAACCAGTAGCCGTTTGGTTACTAGGCCTTTTTATCAGTATGTTATGCTAAATCACTCACCGACAAACAACGCAAGCAAGACCCATTTCCATGGCAAAGTCGTCAGCATTGGTTTCATCAATGTCTGTGAAATCTGGGATGGGAATGTCCTTGGTTTGAAAAGCAATCGGAGAGGAATGACTGTCCTGCTTTTCCACACGAGGTTTTTTAGGTGGCTCTGGTCCTTCCCCAGGATCAACCCTAATCTACATATCATATGAGTTGTTATTAGTGCTTTAGGTTGAGCTTTTACAGCTATATCATATTTACAACAATAAATAATAGTGCAAAATGACATTTAGAAAGACCTTTTCCAAAGATCTCTTCTCGCTCTCTTTCTTGGTCTTGTCTGAGCTGCTTGATTTACTGCTGCTGCTGGTGATGGACGATGATGACGATGAACTAGAGGAAGATTTGGAGTCTTGTTTGGTCATTTTTGGTAATGACACCTTGCTCACTTCGGCTTCCTAAAGCATAGAAAATGAGTTACACATTAATACATCTAACAATTAAATTCTAAACATAAAAATACCTTTTTTGATTTGATCACCTTTAGTGATGTCCTATAGATGGAGTCACTGCCCCTGGCTAAAGACTCATCCAACAGGGCCTTAAGTTTCTCTGCTGAGTCTTTGCTCTTGGAGTGAAGGTACCCCAGTCCCTTCAAAAAGATGGGGTCTAGCTCTAGACTTACTGTTCCTGCCATAGCGGTTACTATATGGTTTTACATAAGACAGCGAATCAGCCCTCTTCCTATGGAGTTTAGTGTGCTGTATACAAGAATAACCCTAGATAACCCGCATTTCTGTCTCGTACAACCTCTAGTTTTCTTAAGATAACTAAGCAACTGAAACCGATTGACTCAAAAGTAAAGTGTGTAAAGCAGGTTTTTATAAACAGTAGTAAATCACAATATTACCCTTAGCACTAATTAACGAAGTTAGCAGTGAGTATTTCGCTGCATGAAATGGTCCGACAACCGAACAGAAATAGAGTGAGTAGAGAAGCCCTTGAGGAAACTGGGAATACTAAAATGGGCGGGGCTTAGTGCTAAGGATGCTGTCTCTAATTGGTCAAATGCGATCGTTCTACCGTTCTTTTCTTATGTTTTACCTATTTTCTGTGTGTTTTCAATTCAAAGACAATAAACATTTATCAGTGTTACGTTTAGGTTATTGACGAAACAGAACGGGCACGGTTTTGTCACGTGATACTTGTTACTTTTCTCACGGCTGGTCAGAATGGCTCAAATGCGATCGTTCTACCGTTTTTTTCCCTCATGTTTTACCTATTTTCTGTGTGTTTTCAATTGAAAGACAATAAACATTTATCAGTGTTAAGTTTAAGTTATTGACGAAACAGAACGGGCACGGTTTTGTCACGTGATACTTGTTACTTTTCTCACCGCTGGTCAGAATGGCTCAATCATTTCAGATTACTAGATGTGCATTATTAAAAATAAAATTACGTGGGCGGAAACCATAAGTGGGTCACACACTATCCCTTGGTATAAATTGAGTTAAAATATTATTCATTTTCCGTACATATGTCTCTGATAAGACAAAAATGAATTAAGATTTGAATGTGTCTCAGTGGTGGATCCTGCTTTCTGAGCCGTCAATTGCCCCCTACAGGACGACGACCTTGTGTAGTGGTATTTGCCGATAGACTCTTGTTTCTGTCTGATGACGCTTTGTGTTTCTATTATATCATACCGACATGAGCAATGCGGTTTAGTTGTCATATTTAGTGACAGCTCCTCCACAAGAAATATAAAGTTTTAAATGATTTTCAAATATCACTATATATACATTTATTAACAAACGAAAAAACAAAATAAGAGCGTATCAGTGAATTTAGAAATCAAATGAGTCGGACACTAATAAATGTAACACAAGGAAATGCTACGTAGTGCGTAAAATTGTAATAACCTCGATAAAATGATCAGTGAGGTCTTATAATGAGCAATCAAAAACCATATTCTTAAATAGCCGTCCAGTTTATTTATTGTGCGAGTTAAGCGGCAAATCATGTCGATTATGGCGTTGTTGACAGGGGTCGGAAGAATGCGTTCTGGCAGCGTCATAATTGTGTTGTCGAGTGTAAGAAGCTGATTGGCTGTTCCAGTGTGACGGGGGTTCTTGTCCCAGATCGCAGGGGTTAGACAATAAGGATCCAAACAGCAGCATTTTCATTAATAACACAGAATAGATGGAATTTATGTCTCTGTGATTTCAAGCAGCTGTCGTTGACACACATACAACAGTTACACTTTTATAAGACGACTTGAATAATTCTACTTATTTATTTAATCACTTAGATAAATCAAATAGATTCCAGAAAAGGTAAGTGGATCTATAAATCCTAAACCATTTCAGTTCATTTCGACATGCTTCATTTCTCTATAGTCTACCAGGATTTATTTAGATGTCTTATTTTTATTATTATAATTATTATTATACATAAATGAATGTTGGTCGTGACGTTATTGACAGTTATCAGAGAGTAAAGTTGAAATAACCTGTTTCTTTGTCATTTTTCTGAATGCATTGCATAAAGACCTCATGTAAGCATCATTATAATAAATAACATGAGACAATTTTTAAAGCATTCCTAGAATGTTAATGATAAAACAAATTCTTAAGAAAAAAAACAGTCAATTTACTTAGAAGTGGAATATGATTTTAATGTATTTTTAACGTTTCATTTATATGCTATTATTATTGTTGTTGTTAGTAGTAATAGTAGTATAATAAATGTTTTTTAAAACCCCTTTAGATTCTGACTTCTTAGCCAAGAAATGGTGATGGAGAAGCCCAGTCCCCTGCTGGTAGGGCGGGAGTTTGTGAGACAGTATTACACACTTCTCAATAAAGCACCAGACTTTCTGCACAGGTATGCTTCGTAAATCATAATTTCATCAATTCATCTTTCATGGCATTTTGATCTTAAAAATAATAAAAAACGTTCTCACAATTCAGATTTTATGGCCGAAACTCTTCCTATGTCCATGGTGGACTGGATTCGAATGGAAAGCTTTCAGAGGCAGTCTATGGGCAAGCTGTAAGTCTTAACATTTGTTCTTGTGTTTATGTATAACCTGTGAAAATATGAGAAGTATAAAAATTTTCACCAGAATCTGTTATTCGCATCTATAGGAAATACATAAGAAGGTAATGTCCCTGCACTTCAGTGAGTGCCACACAAAAATCCGGCATGTGGATGCCCATGCCACTCTGAGTGATGGTGTGGTTGTCCAGGTGATGGGAGAACTTTCCAATAATGGGCAGCCAATGAGGAAGTTCCTACAGACATTTGTACTGGCTCCAGAGGTGCGTATAATAATAACATGACATGTGCATCCCCTGTACTGCAATATACATTCCTAATAAAAAGGATAGACCTCCTTAGAAGTTTTGTTTTGCAACATAACATTTATTTAGGCTTTTCAGCATTGATTACCTAAAACAAGTTTCTAGTTTCAAGTTTCTTTGTCAGTTTAGTAAACGCCAAATAATCACCTGCATTGGTATTTAGTATGGGGTTTCTGCAGGTCTTAAAAGGGTCTTAAATTGCAACAGAATGTTAAGGCATTAAATGTTGCGTGCACTGCAAAAATGATTATCTTCCTCATTGTTTATTTCTTGGTTTCCAGTGCAAATATCTAAACATCCTTAACTCAAGATACATTTACTTGAGATGCAAAATGAAGATATAAAGTCTTTTATCTGAGAAATTGAACAAAATTATGTGAGTTTATGCTTAAAACAAAAACAAATATCAGCTTGTTTCCATGTTTCTGAGCCCACTGGTGAATATTTGTTCTTGTTTTAAGCATAAACTTTTTGATTAGTATCTTAGAAAACCAACTCCCTATGTTATTTTGCTTCTCAACTGTATGTGTCTTGATTTAATAATCTTTTGACAATGATACTGAAAACCAAGACAAAAATACATTTTTATTGTTGTTTTTTTTGTTTTTTAAGGTACATTAAAATTATGTAAAATTACAAGTTATAGTTATTTACATTTTCTAGTGTTTGGGAACAGAGTTATTCAAGCCTTAAAGGAGAAGTCCACTTCCAGAACAAAAATTTACACATAATGTGCTCACCCCCTTGTCATCCAAGAAGTTCATGTCTTTCTTTCTTCAGTCGTAAAGAAATTGTTTTTTGAGGAAAACATTTCAGGATTTTTTTTCCATATAATGGACTGCTATGGTGCCCCGAGTTTGAATTTCCAAGATGCAGTTTAAATGCAGCTTCAAACGATCCCAGCCGAGGAAGAAGGGTCTTATCTAGCGAAATGATTGTTTATTTTTATTTAAAAAATACAACTGAAATACTTTTTAATCTCAAATGCTCCTCTTGTCTTGCTCAGCCTGTGTATTCTAGTTTAAGACAGTTATAGGGTATGTCGAAAATCTCCAAACGTATTTTCTCCCTCAACTTCAAAAATCATTTCAAAATCATCCTACATCTCTGCAGAAGTTCCGACCCAGTCTTTGCAAAGAAGATTAAACACTCTTAATAAAAAAGGTAAAACAGCAATATAGGACAATTTTGAAGTTGAGGGAGAACATGAGATGGGAGTTATTCGACATACCCTAACTGTCATAAACGGGAAAGGCAGAGTAAGACAAGACGAGCATTTGACATTAAAAAGTATATAAATTGTATTGTTTTTATGAAAATAACTGATCGTTTCGCTAGATAAGATCCTTCTTCCTTGACTGGAATCGTCTACAACCGCATTTGGGATCGTTTGAAGCCGCATTTAAACTGCATTTTGGAAGTTCAAACTCGGGGCACCATAGCAGTCCATTATATGGAGAAAAATGCTGAAATGTTTTTTCTCAAAAAACATAATTTGTTTTCGACTTAGGAAAGAAAGACATGAACATCTTGGATGACAAAGGAGTGAGTACATTATCTGTAAATTTTTCTGGAAGTGGACACCTGTTTCTTTGTAAACTGAATTGAAAGGTAATGTAAATATGTTGTATTAAAAAACAAAACAGTACTAAGTTGTGTAAGGTGTGAAAACGTACCAAAAAGCAGGAAGAAACTTTCACCGACCATGAGACATTTAAACTGTAAAACATGTGACATGAAGATAAATAATCAAAAAGTATAAATACTTTTCTTTCTACTTTTTTGGTGCATTTCTGCTATTAATTTTACCCTACAATGCTAAGAACAAACTTGTCCTTCTGTGTGCGTGTATGTACAGAATATTTATGTAAAGAATGACATTTATTTCACCTGTGTAGCCAGTGGATGGGCTAATTTTATGATCTGCATGGTGATCATGATTTGCCCTATTAATATACTGCCCTTTTTGTTTTATTGTTGTCTAGGGTTCTGTGGCAAATAAGTTCTATGTTCACAATGACATCTTCCGATATGAGGATGAGGTCTTTGGTGATTCTGAGGCGGAGCTCGATGAAGGTTAGTTGAAATTAATGATTATTACACACATATAGTTCATACATTCTGCATCTATAAAAAGACTTATCATATCACAAAATATATTAGTGGTGCATGTCTTGACATTGGTATTGCTGCTCTAGCTCTATTATGCTTGGTGTCTTTTTATAGTTTCACAGTCTACTTAAAACCCAATCATTTCCATTTGTTGCTCTATTTATTGTTGTTCTTCACTGTTTGAACTTTAATGCATTTAGTGACAACTCATTGTACTTCAAGTACATAAATGGTCTGTGGGTATAAAATTTTGTGTCGTTTTGAGATGGATGTGATATATGGTTGCCTAGCAACTAGCAGTTAAATTTGCAATATTCCAAACATCAGCTCTACTACACCATTTAAGCTAAAAACTTCCATGAAATCCCCATGTGGAGACATGTGGAACAAATTAGCTTCAAGTATCTGCAAGTCCAACAATGAAAATGTTTTCTTTATTAGACATTTTAAGTCAAACCATTACAAATATTCTTCTGATGAACCAGTGAATTTTTTTTCTCTCTCTCTCTCTGCCTAAATGTGTGGCTTTTTTATGAATTTGCAAAATTAAAATTTTGTTAGATATTTTTTACATTTTCTTTCAATCGCAGTTGTATTGTGAAATGGTTTCTTTAGAGCTACAGTAATGTTTGAAAGCAACAGGATTGTACTTTCTCATTCAGATTTTTTTTCAATGATTTACCTTTTTTAAACTTTATATATTATTCCTCCAACAGAGTCCGAAGAAGAAACCGACGAGCCAGAAGACAGGCAACCATCACCCGAACCCCTCCAGGACAGCCCCAGTAATGCAAACTGCTATGAACCTCATCCTGTGAGGTAACCCACATTTCACTTTGACCTTTAAAAGAGAGCTTACTAAAATATACTATAATTGTAGAGGTTTCTCATTCTAGTGTGGTACTGTTGAATTCCTACTTTCCATTTTATAAGTAGTCTAATACCTTTATGCCTTTCTTTTTCACCTTCAGTTGTAACAATGGTGTGGAAGAAGCTCATGAAGAAGCAGTTGTGGAACTAGAGCCTGAGGTTGCACCAGAACCCAAGATCGAGGAGCCGAAGCTCAAGGCAGAGGAGAAGGTCGTAGAGGAGTTTGAAGAAAAAGCACCGTCTCCTGTTCCTGTGGAATCGCCACCTAACATACAAGAACCACCTAAAGTAAATTTTGATCTTTAATGCCATTTATTCAAGATATACTTTTAATTTCATCACAGAGTTGTTGTAGTTAACCCATGTTAAAAACAAAAAAAATGGATTTAATTTGTTAAAACTTCAGGCTATTTTAGATTAGAGTTGAACAAATGATAGAAGAGTTTGATTGGTACTGATAGTTTGATAATGTGATTTATTTTTAATGTATAATTTATATAACTATGCAATTTTTCTAGTATAATTTGTTCACTGGTAGGTTTTCAAAAATGTTTAGTTGTTTTTTTTTCTGGATTATTATCATTATTTTAATTTTATCACTTATATTTTTAATTATCATATCTCTGGTAGACTTCATCTTGGGCTTCTGTGACCAGCAAAAATTTGCCTCTTGCTGGGACTGTTCCATCTTCTGGAGCTCAACCACATGTTGTTAAAGCACCAAACTCACAGGTACTTGTGAATACATTAACAATTTTCCTTCTCATTTTAATATAATGCTGAAATAATAGTTACTTAAACTATGTTTCATGTGCATGCTTTCTTTATTTTTACTGTTGTCAGCCCAGAGTTGAAACCAAGCCAGAGGTATCGTCAGCTACAATCCGTCCACGTGACCAGCGTATCCGTGACAGGCCTCCAGTAACCTCGAGAGGGCCTAGATCTGGTATGAATCTAGAATGGAATGCTTCTAATAATTCACAAATTATTTTATTACAAATAACTTTCTTTTGAGTCAGACTGATTACACAGATTTGATTGTTTTCCATTCTTTGGATATTTTTTCTTATATATTATTAGATGGTGTCTCATCTTCTGACTCACAAACTGGAAAACCTCATTTCAGCTTTGTAAATAAAGGTAAATGTATTTTCAGTATATTTTCAATAGGATATAGCTTTTGTTTGGGCAGTAATTTTGTTAATGGATATAGAAAGGTTGACTTTGTTGGTCCCCGCATAGTCATGAAATTTTGTGTGTCACTTAGGAAGGGGCGATGAGTCAAGTGAAATGGACGGCAGAAGGGTTGTCAGGTATCCAGACAGTCATCAGCTGTTTGTTGGAAATCTCCCTCATGACATTGATGAGAATGAACTCAAAGACTTCTTCATGAGTGAGTTTTTGTTTTTTTTGGTAACCATTGCATTGATCCATGTACTCCTATCTATTAATCAATAATTTTCACATTTGCTTGTTCTTTAAATCTCCCATCAAGCATTTGGAAATGTTGTTGAGCTACGAATCAACACCAAAAGCACCGGAGGAAAGATTCCCAACTTTGGCTTTGTTGTCTTTGATGATTCTGAGCCGGTGCAAAGAATTTTAGGAGTTAAAGTAAGGAAAGCTTTTTTTTTTTTGTTTTTATGCATGTGATTTTAAAACAATTTTTAAGAATGCACTTTTGTACTTTTTTTATTTATTTATTTTTTTTTTTACAATTGTGGCTGACACAATAAGCTAATATTGGGCTAATAACCTAGAAACGGCCAATATTCAAATTCTGTTTTTTTTCGCTAAATGACAAACAAAAAAAAAAAAAAACATTGATAAACTACAGAATTATTGCAAATCACTGTGAAATACAGATACTGTGCAAAATATAACGTGTTGACTGAGACGTGCAATTGTGAGCAACCTGCAGTTTCATCTCTCACTGCAAGACGAGTATAGAGGATCTGTTTGTAGATTTCATGTTTCATTTCAGTAACACAATAATGATCCCATGAGTCTCAGCTTTGAAAATGTAACTAGGCTTTGCATGACACATGCACAAAGCTTATTGAGCAACCCTTATGAAAAATAAATATACTAAAATGTATTTAAAATACATTTATGTCATGCTAAGTATACTACAAATACATTTACATAATATGTATTTAATAAAAATACCCTGCAATTGTACTTTTTGTATACTAAGCTGGTATATTTTAAGTCTGCTGTATTGGAACAACTAATTTTCTAATGCACTTTAATTGTGCGGAAGTAGTGCTGAAGTCCAACTAAAGATATACTTAAGTATATTTGATTGTGCTAAAGTGGAACTATTGCAAGTATACTTCAGGTACACCTTAAATATCACAATGTAAAGAAGACAGTTTTCCTAGTTCCCAAAAACCCAAACATGACCTTACATAGCTGCTTTGAAACAATCTATATTGTATAAAGTTCTATATAAATATCATCTATGTTTGATACTGTCCACCATGTTACCTTTACTGGGTAACACAGTTGACAGGTAACTTAGTTGACATTTTTAGTGTTTTGGGCCTATACTCAACATGGAAACCTAGAACTACTGAGCATTTACTGAGTTTTAGTTTTAGTTAAATTGTCTTGTTAAAATTTGCAGCAATAATACTTAACTTAACTGTTGACAGTCGATTAATCCACTCTTGACGCAGATCATATTTTTTGATCTCCATTTCATTTGTCATTAGCCGATCATGTTCCGTGGTGAGGTACGTCTGAACGTGGAGGAGAAAAAGACGAGGGCGATGCGTGAGCGAGAAACCCGTGGTGGAGGTGGAGAAGATCGTCGGGACCCAAGGCGTAGTGACCGTGGTCCAGGCGGGCCACGTGGCATTGCCGGAAGCAGCATGATGCGAGACCGTGATGGCAGAGGCCCACCTTCCCGTGTTTCCACCGTACCTAAACCAGGCATGGCCTCTGGGAGAGGCACAGGTTCAAGTGAGGGCCGTTTTACTGCTCAGAGGCGCTGAGAGGAGCTCCCCCTGTAGTTTGGAAGTAGTAAAATGTTCATTTATTATGATATTGAGAAGTCTATGTAAAAACATATACATACTTCAGTTTTTTTTTTTTTTTTTTTTTCTTTTCCGTTTTACTCCTTGTGTACACTTGCATTTTTGCCTTTGGAATGTCAGCTGTTTCATGTGAAACAGATCAACAACTTGAACAACCTAATGACTCAAAACACACTGTTCACTTTAAATTGGAACTGTGCTGCAAGTGCTCTGGTTTGTCATTTATCAAATGGTAACATTTACAAATTTTGTAGGGAAACAAATCAGTTACGTGTATTTAGTGCCGATAGAAGTCTAATTTCTGCTCTGTGGTGTTTCTTTGACATTTCTTACTAGATTATCTTCCAGTTGCTATTGGTGTAAAATGTGCAGATTTAACGATGGCCTTTTTGAACATTTTTTTTTTTTTTCTTCAGGCTAGCCTTGTAATACATATTATTTAGGTAATTACACTAATCAGCTCATTAATAAGCTAAAGGCTACCTGTAGTCATAACTGTGAGCTAACAATATTACATTTAATGGTAATGAACTGTAACAGAAGAAAAGAAAAAAGAAAGGCTTTAAATGTGTAAAGCAAAAGACAGTGAGAGTGGAGACAAGATGTGTCCTCTCCAATTCTGTTTATGTATTATTTTTGTTTTTTTTAATGTACAGATTTGACAACATTTTTTCTTATGTTCTGGGTCTGCCTGAATAGGTGAATGAAGCAGGAATAGAAGCATTTGTAAAGTGAAAAGGTACCATGATTTTTCTGTAAAGACATTTTGGATTTATGCTGAATGTTTTTCCTAAGGCAGAGTCACTTTATTAAATTTAAATTCTCAGTCTTTTTTTTTTTTTTTTTAAGTTAAGTTTTCATAATCTCATTTTGTGATGTGAGTTTCATTTTACATCCAAGCAATTGTTCTTTTTTAAATTAAAACATGACAGTATTTATACAGGGTACATAAAAACTTTGCTGGTGCATTTTCTGACTCCCAAATGGACTAGTTTTGCAATCTACATTTTTTAAATGAAATTATTATTATTATGGTATTTTAAATAGCACTGATTAAAAAAAGAGTTTATTGTTTTTCCCCCAGACACACAAGGTTTCAGTAATGTTTTTTTTTTTCTTTTCTTTTTCCTTTTTTTTTTTTTTTTTTTTTTTTTTTTCTCCAAGAAGTGTTGGACTGTTCTGAATTTATGCCTTTTTTGGGGGAAAGCATAATTTTCTGCTGTTTGTTGTTGTTATTCTTCATATGGATCTGTTTAATTGATATCCACACCTGTTTTACATTTTCGTCTTGGTCATAATGAGGAATATGTTAATGCTGTTCTTCATGATTGGGAGGAAGCATAAGTACAGTGGGGTAGACACTGTTTTCATTTTGCAGTGGTACTCCGTCTACAATTTGCACTGATTTTGTAAGTACAGTTTGATGTAGCGCTGTTTTTGATGTTTAATGTCTTCCGTGTCAGGTAGATTGCACTATTTGCAGTATTTCTAGGACAATCTTCATCAGGGACATTGCATTTCTTTTTTATTTGTTCATCTTTTGGGACAGCTTGTTCTCTGTAAAAAGACATTTTGGTTGCAGATACATTTACTTTTGGACAATTTTGGAAGAAAATATGCCTAGAGTCCTGCCTAGAGACTTCTTTCCCCATCCACTCCACCTAGTTCTTGCGTGTTCTGAGTTTGGGACCTGGAACGTTTTAATTACTGTGTAAATAAATGCCACAATGGCCTTTCTTTTTAGACTTAAAGCACTTCAGTCAGCCAAATACTGGATTACAGGAGAGAAAAAAGAAGACATTACACCTAGGGCTTGGTCAAATAACTGTGCTTTTCAACCCAAAATATGCATCAGACTTTAATTTGTTTTATTCGTTCATATCATTTAATCTGATTCTTTTAACCCTCTAATCCTAATGCAAAACATTGGTTTCCATGCAGTTATTATGACATTTATAGATGCTCTGTTTATAGATGTAGTTCATTTTGGTGGAACAGTAACATGGTCTTGTATTAGCAGGTGGTTACCATGTTCTTTTACTTGGACTGCATTTTTGTGTGAGTAGAACATGTTGGGTGCTGGGTGTTTATTTATTACTGTTTTTTTTTTTTTTTTTAATATTTCTATTTCATTTTCATTCAGTTTCAATGTGTTAGGCTTGACATACAATAAACAGAAATCTGTGCTGTTCAGTGCAAGTGTTGTGGCTTTAAATCAAAAAACAAGATCAGAAGTTTAACACTTGCAGGTTGTTTAACTCATAAAAGAAGCATTTAGCATGTTTTTTTGTTTGTTTTGTTTTGTTTGTGCAACAAAGAACAAAATTTACATCAATGCTGGTCAATGAATAAACTGATAGAATATGTGACCCTGGACCACAAAACTAGTCATAAGTCGCATGGGTATATTTGTAACAATAACCAAATATTATCGATTTTTTATTTATGCCAAAAATCATTAGTATATTAAGTAAAGATTATGTTCCATGAAGATATTTTGTAAATTTCCTAACATAAAAATATCAAAACTTAATTTTTGATTAGTAAAATGCACTTCATTTGGACAGCTTTAAATGCGATTTTTTTCAATATTTAGATTTTTTTGCACCCTCAGATTCCAGATTTTTAAATAGTTGTATCTCGGCCAAATATTGTCCTATCCCAACAAATTATTCTGTTTTCAGATGATGTAGAAATCTCAATTTCAAAAAATTGACGCTTGGGACTGGGGTTGTGGTCCAGGGTCACAAATTTAATCAGCATGGTTTTTATGTGTAACTGTCTCTTTAAATTATCGTCATCGACGCTGTGGTCAGCCACGTATCGCCACATCTCTGCGCATGCGCGTCCGAGTCAGTTCCGGCCTGGGTGCTGTTGTGTTGAGAGATCAACATCAGGCAACTGCTGTTTTTAATGACATTTTCTCTCTGCCTGTCCTGGAAATTCTTTTTACTTTTACTGACGTTTAATCTATCTGGATATCGACGTTTAAAATAGTGCCTAAAGCGGACACATAGCAGGATGAATTACATTTGGGAAGTAGTGGGAAGGCATCCAACAGGCCAACAGCCGACTGGAGCAGAAACAGTGAGTTTATTTACTGCATAAACAAGTAAACGTATGTGTGAATAAATACAGATTGGTACAGTTATGGACAACTGAAAGCAACTGCTTATCAGGTCAATGACAAGCATTACGTAAGGCTAAACAGATAAGCAGTTGAATGTGTATAAATATGAATATATACGAAGCATGTGAATCAGGATTTCAAATGACACTTCCAAATCAGGCATGTGTTTGTGTATGCATAAACCTTAATATAAACTAAAGGACGTTTGAATAGCATATGTTCAGTTAGATATATATATATATATATATATATATATATATATATATATATATATATATATATACACTTCACTTTATGCCATGCAATGACAAACCATTTACAAACTGTTCTTGTGTGTCTGTCTTGTCAGATTCAAAAATTGTGTGACCGAGTGGCTTCATCTACCCTGTTGGAGGATCGAAGAGATGCTGTCCGTGCCCTCAAATCTCTGTCCAAGGTGACCAGCAATTAATGTTTTTCATGTTGATTTTGTAATTGAGGTATTAAAAGTGTGGGTTAGTAAGGAAGAAAAATTAAATACAGCAAGGATGCATTAAGGATTGTCCAATAGAATCCTCATGGTTTCAACAAAAATACTAGCCAGCACATCTGTTTTCAACATTGATAATAATTAAAAATGTTTATTGAGCGGCAAATCAGCATGCTAAAATTATATCTGAAGGATCATGTGACACTTAAGACTCGGGTAATGTCTGTTGAAAATGTAGCTTTGTAATCACAGGAATTCATTGCATTTTAAATATTTTTAAATAGAAAGCAGTCATTTTAAATTGTAAAAATGTTTCATAATATTGCTTTTTGATATGAAATAAAGGCAGCCTTTGTGAGCATAAGACACTTCTTTCAAAAAAAAAAAAAAAAAACTTACCTCTCCAAACAGTAGTTTATTTATTATTTACTTACTAATACTGCAGCATTGTGTAACTAAACTATGGTATGTTGGTGTTATTATGTGTAGTATTGCACAGCTGGAATGCTGTATTTAATCAGTTAGAAGCTGGAATAGAGTTGACTCTTTGATAATAAGTCTATTTAAATTGGGCACTGTTTATAATGCATAGGTGATATGAATGGAATATCAAAATACAAGAACTAGAGTACATGCTGCGTAAATCTCACTGAATGATTTATATTTCACAAACATGCATTAAAGGCAATGTGAGTACATTTTTTTATGATAAAATACTTTCTCCTATACCTCTAAAACACTTTCGTCTCAGAAATGAAATATCTGTAATATCTGTAACAGAAATATACACATAACTCAGTTGTTTGTAGAACATGTGTCAAGTGGATTTTTGATTGCAGAAATACCGTATGGAGGTTGGCACAATGGCTATGGATCATTTGGTTCGTATACTTCAGACTGATCGGTATGTTTCAAACTTTGGTCAAAAATATTACATTCATTGTTAAGACATTTCCCACATATTATGACTTGTCTTTGATTATTTGAAACAGGGCAGACACTGAAATCCTAGGTTACGCTTTGGACACTTTGTACAATATTGTTTGCAGTGACGAAGAGGAGGAACCAGGTATGTTTATATTCTTTATTTTGTCTGGTTTAGATATTGGTTGGGATTTTAATTAATTTTTTTCAACATCCATAAAGCGTCTTGGGCTTCAAATTAATTGTTTTCTTTAAAATGTTCTTACAGTCTGTAAACCTTGTTTCAGTCTGTTACTAGTCTCCCTCTTGCAGTTTTTGTTTGCTGAGAAGGGAAATATTGTATATCTGATCCTCCTCCTTTTTCTTTCCATGTTTAATCCACCAGATGATTCTGAAGGTAAAGCACTTTTTTGTGCATGATGCTGTCTAACCGCTAGCCCATCCATGCTTAAATCCCTGCAGAATACCTCCACTTTGCATTTGATAATCAATTGATATTTCCCAATTCCATAAAACAGCAATGTTTAGACATTTTACATATTGCAGTGTAACTTCACTAGCAGTTTAACAGACATTCAGTTTAGATTTAAAAATTTAAATCTAAAAACACATCCAGATGTTTTTAAACAGGTCATATGCAGATTATGCATTTTAAATAGTACTTTCTTCTGCTGGTTGGGAGATTAGAAAATGATCCAAAACATTTCTTTTGATCAATTTTATACAATTTTAACTTAATCAAAGGTTGAGCTACTGCACTGATTACATAGGTTAGTTGTTGTTTGTGGACTTCCAACTTAATGATTTATGAGTTAATAATTAAATTGTCAGTAAAAATGAAATAAATAACAATATTATTATTATTATTATTATTATTATTAATTGGATTTAGTGTATGGTTCCATCTATGTCACCGTGTTTTTTTTAAAGGTTGTGTTCAGGTTTACTTTTAGTAAAGAAAATCTCCCCAAAATTAAATTTCTGTTGGAAAAAGTAATAAAAATTGCACTTCTCAAGCTATGTCCTTGTCTTGTCCTAATATTAATTGCATTTAGTGCAATACATTTTTCTCTGTGTGGGAGAGGTTAAGCTTTAACTGGTGTGTGGTTTTATTTTAGTTTAGTTTAGTGTTTCTCTCCAGTTTCCTAACCTGTTGGTGATGTGCTTTTTTTCTATCCCTCTTTGTATTAATACGCTTCTTGTCAGCAGACATGTTCCACTGCTCTTCCATCTGGAGTCTTGATAACATATGTACTGAAAACAATTTTTGTTTGTTCAGATTTAGCAGACAGTATCTCTTTTTTCCTAGTACTGGTTTCATATCTTTCCTTTCCATATCTTTTTGTGTTGCTCCCTGCACTTTTTTGTGTTAAAGTAATCCAAGAAAAGTAAAAACGGCAAAGAATAAGTTTCTGTGCGTCTCATTTTCTCTTTTCAGAGGAGAACCAGCAAAAGCAGGAGGATGATTTGGGAGCTCAGTTCACTGAGAAGTTTGTTGGGGAACCAGATAATATCACACTTCTCCTCACACTGTTGGAGGTAAGCTAGAATTGATATTTCATCTGCCAACTATACTTTTGTCTTTTTGTTGCTTTCCATATTCCTTTAACATATTCCTGATGTTCTTTGATTGTTTTGCCCTCGGTAGGAGTTTGACTTCCATGTCCGCTGGCCAGGTGTTAAACTCCTAACTGCACTTTTAAAAAACCAGTGTGCTCAGGTCCAAGGCATCATCCTGGTCAGCCCAATGGGTTAGTCCAAAAAACTTTCTTTTCTCTTGTAATTAAGAAAGCCTCATTGCAAAATTTATTTGTCTGATTGTTAAGAACTGTTTGCTGGTACTGATGGTCTGCTTTTGTTTGAAAACATAACAATTATGTTAATTATGTCAACTTAACAACTACCCTACAAACTATTAATATGCAGGAAATTAGGAGTTTAAATGTTTAAACAAAAAAATGTTTTTGAAAGATGTTTGAATTGGAGTGTATGTGTTATAAAATTTTACATATTTAATTAGCCAACTTAATGTGATTTATAACTCTGAATATGAAATTAAAAACCAGCTGCGATATCTACAAAATGAGGTGCGGTTGACTATGCTGTATATGACAGACAAATCAACGTGATCCAGTGAACTACCACAGTTAAGAATGATAGCCTACACATTCTCATTAAAAATTCAAACCTAACTTGGTTATAAATTGAAAACATGTGAAACAGAATGCAGGGCACCACATAATAGGCTGCATTAATGCATTGGCAAGTCAGGATTCAGACGCCCCTTGTCATTTTAGTCTAACAACTGCAAATCCTAATTAAGCTCTCTTATTCATAGGTGCTGTTCACGTAAGTTTCACATATAAAGAGTTCAGATGCAAAACCAGCTAAAAGCCATCTCGGTCAAAAATTAGATAATAATACTGAGTGAATGCTCCTGACACATATTATACGTCCATAAAATAGTTTTACTTCAAACTCGCTAAATTCCAGCCTCAGCCCAATCAGAAGTACCAGTACTTACACAGAAACCTATATAAAGTAGCCAGAAAGAAATGCTAATTTTAAAGAAAAACATCAGATGGATTTAGAGGCTTTTGCATCTGAACTCTTCATATGTTTACATTGGCACCCTAAAATGAGTACTTAAAGAGATAATTCACCCCAAAATTATAATTTTTGTCTTCATTTACTTACTCTTACTGACTATTTCTGAACGCAAAGTTGGTCCCCACTGACTTAGATTTTTTTTAAACTATCCATTTAGAAAGCATCTCTTAATACCTAAAGAAGTTTTTTAACCAAAGCATTGAAGGTCATTTGAAATGATTTGCTAGGAATTGCACTGCTTGCTTGAAAAATAACCAGTATACTGTGCTGCTTGAAAGTTTGTGAACCCTTTAGAATTTTCTATATTTCTGCATAAATATGACCCAAAACATCATCAGATTTCCATGCAAGTCCTGAAAGTAGACAAAGAGAACCCAATCAAACAAATGAGACAAACATATTTTCTTTGTCATTTATCTATTCAGGAAAATGATCCAATATTGCATATCTGTAAGTGGCAAAAGTATGTGAATCACTTGGATTAGCAGTTAATTTAAAGGTGAAATTGGAGTCTATCTGTGCAAAGGTGTTTTCAGTCAGTGCAATGACTATCAAATGTCAGTACGTGACCTGTTTTATTCAAAGAACAGGGATCTATCAAAGTCTGATCATGTTTGTGGAAGTGAATCATGTCACGAACAAATGAGATTACTGAGGACCTTGGAAAAACCTGAGGACCTTTCAACATTAGCATCATTTAAAGCTGTATGGATTCTTTTCTAAATATCTGGTGTCTAATGTTGCTGTGTTTTCACACTTGATAGGAGTTTCCAGGTTAATGGATCTTCTTGCTGACTCCAGAGAAGTTATCCGCAATGATGTAAGTGTTATTGCTCTACATTAACATGAGTGCTCATACAAAAAGTCTTTTTTTAAGTTAAATTAAACCATTTTACTTTTTTCCCCATTTAGGGTCTCCTGCTGCTGCAGCAGCTAACCAAAGGCAACACTGCAATTCAGAAAATCGTGGCTTTTGAAAATGCATTTGAGAGACTTCTTGAAATTATCACAGAGGAGGGTTCAAGTGACGGAGGTATACCGTTAAACAAACAAATTTCATTTTTAAAATAGAAAATGTCACCCTGAAATTCAAGGATTGTTCATTACGCTACATCTTCGTCTCACAGGTATTGTGGTGGAGGACTGTCTCTTATTGTTGCTCAATCTCCTGAAGAACAACAGCTCCAACCAGAACTTTTTTAAAGAAGGCTCCTATATCCAAAAGATGAAGCCGTGGTTTGAGGTGGGGGATGACAACTCTGGCTGGTCGGCACAGAAGGTCACCAACCTCCATCTAATGCTGCAGGTTTGATATGAAGAATCCAATCAGTGTGCTTAGTATTACAATGCTTACTAGTTACATTAAGATTTATTGTGGAATTAAAATATTTGCTGTGAATTTGCATTTACTGTGAATTAAGTTTTTTTTAAGATTACTGGAATAGTTCTAGTTATAATAATAATAATAATAATAATAATAATGACAATAAATGGTATCATTTATTACTATTTTTATTTGTTATTATGGTATGATCCAGCAGTATCACCCACCTT
This sequence comes from Cirrhinus mrigala, assembly GCA_036247105.1. Lineage (NCBI taxonomy): Eukaryota > Metazoa > Chordata > Actinopteri > Cypriniformes > Cyprinidae > Cirrhinus > Cirrhinus mrigala. The sequence goes on along the minus strand of CM070007.1, from coordinate 43,725,352 downwards.
ATATTTAATGGAATAGCAGACATGTCTATTGGTAACTTGAATGTGCGAGGGATCAGAAGCAGTCCATTATGCTGCATTATATTTCAACCTGTTATTAGTTATCATATTATTTTAATTCATTACCATAATGATAAATGCTTTTTTTTTTTTTTTTTGCTTTTTTTTGAAGTTGCATAGAAGCAACTCAAGTCAGTGAGCATTGTTTTGTTATGTGGACATTAATTAAAATTTCTAGTTTTGTTTTGTCTCTATAGCTGGTGCGAGTGATGGTTTCTCCAGTGAACTCTCCAGGGGCCACAGCCAGCTGTCAGAAGGCTATGTTCCAGTGTGGTCTCCTCCAGCAGCTTTGCACCATCTTAATGGCCACAGGTGTTCCTGCAGACATCCTCACAGAGGTCAGATTGCTGTCTGAACCTTATTTCCATTGGCCTTGTTCACACTTAAGATCTATGTTCCACTGTCTAGCGGACAACTGAGCATGCTAGCCATTCAAAGTATACTTCTTTGACTGTGAGAGCAGTCCACTTTAACTTACATAGTATTGGGATAAAAATACAATGGAAGTCAATGGGGATCAGCAGCTGTTTGGTTATCCACATGCCTCGCACTCAGCCAAACGATGGTGAGTTGGCACCTACACACTTAAGTTTACAGCGCTTCAGAATGCCACTGTGCATCTATTGATATAAATAGGAATAGTGCTCTGTAAAGCTGAAGAGTGAAACTCTCAAGCGCTTAGTCAGAATGTAGTGTAGGCGAGAAAATATATCTGTGCTAAACATATTTTTAGCCTTCAACTCAATCACAAGCAAGTAAATTCTAACAGCTTATTAGCCAGTGGACATTATTTTGTCGCCTGCCTTTCGATTTAATTGCCCAAATACATCCTGAATGAAGATTAAAGTTCCATTAATTTGTTTTGCCATGTATGCAGTACTGTATAAATGTGGATGTGTGGACTCCAGCAATGTTTCCTGCAACTACGTTCTCTCATGCACCTCATGAGTTCAGATTTGGCATGAGATACCATGCGGCAAAATTTACAGTTTTCTGTCTGCTCTTATCATTCTCACAGCTCTCTATTGTTTAAGTCACTTGACATGCTGTCATCACCTGTGTCATAGTTGTTAACCTCAAATGCTCATCTTGCGTAGCTCTGTGATGCACATGCGTACTCTGTGTACTCCAGTTCAAGACAGTTATGGTAGGTTGAAAAACTGATCTCATTATCTCCTCCAACTGTAAAATCGGCCTACATCGCTGCAGAAGTACCAACCCAATGTTTACAAAAGGAATGTGCAAAGATGGTCAAACAGAGAAAATGAAAAAATGAGATGGAAGTTGGAGGAGAAAATGAGATGGAACTTTTTTGACCTACCCTCACTGTCTTGAACCAGAGTGCACAGAGTACGTATGCGCATTGCAGAGCTAGACAAGATGAGCATTTGTGGTTAAATAGTGTATAAATGTTTTTTGTTTTTGTTTTTTTTTTTTTTTAAGAAAATGACTGATCGCTTCACTAGATAAGACCCTTATTTCTTGACTAAGATCGTTTAAAGCCCTTTAAAGCTGCACTGAAACTACATTTTTAACCTTCAATCCATTGAGCATCATTGCTGGAAATTCCTGGAATGTTTTCCTCAAACTTAATTTCTTTGTGACTAAAGAAAGAAAGAAAGAAAGAAAGAAATATCTTGGATGACATGGGGTTGAGTAAATCAGGAAAGGCGCTAGCAAAACGGTCAGAAACACATTCTGTGTGAACAGCCCATAAATGCGCAGCATTCAGTTAAAGAAAAAGTGTGTGTTACTCAAAGCTGCTGTTTTTACTCATGAAGAGTTGTTCTTAATTGTATTAAATACTGTACCAGTGATTCACCAACTGAAAAGTATTTTCTATTTGTCTTTCTTTTGCAGACCATCAATACTGTGTCAGAAGTCATACGTGGCTCCGAAGTGAATCAGGACTACTTTGCATCAGTTAACGCACCATCCAATCCACCAAGGTCTGGTTTGTCCTTAGCACTGTTTATTAAAACGGTAACCAAAAAAGGAAGGGTTGGTAACATGAACATGTTGGCTGTTTTCTCCAGGCCTGCAATTGTGGTTCTTCTTATGTCGATGGTGAACGAGAGACAGCCATTTGTTCTCCGCTGTGCTGTACTTTACTGCTTCCAATGCTTCCTGTACAAGAATCATAAAGGACAGGGAGAGATTGTAGCCACACTGCTGCCCTCCACTATAGATGGTAAGGGGTGTCCTGACTAGTTCTACCATTAATGGATGCCTTGGTGTTGACTTTCAAGGATCCTGTGACTTTAGTTAATTGTTTTGTACATGGTAACAGCAGGAAGACAATTTCTCTGTCCAAAAGCCGTGTCCCAGTGCAGCTGTGTTATTTTCTTTGTAAAATTCTATTATAATTTAATTAACTTCACTTATTTTAAATAAATTCTCTAGATATTTTGCATGCATGTTTGTTTTCACAGTTTAAATTTTTGATTTCACTAGTCAAACTTTTACATTCAAACTTCTTTTTTCTTGTCATTTGAGTACATTTTATGACCCAAGTCATAATTCTCTGTCCCTTAGCTAACTCTATCTCAGCGGGACAGCTATTGTGTGGAGGTCTGTTCTCAGCAGACTCTCTGTCAAACTGGTGTGCCGCTGTGGCTTTGGCTCATGCGCTGCAGGATAACCTCACCCAGAAAGAACAGCTACTGCGGGTACAATTGGCCACCAGTCTCGGCAAGCCACCCGTTTCACTTCTCCAGCAGTGCACCAACATCCTGTCCCAGGTACCCTAACCTAAAAATGTGGCACTGTGTGTTAGAATTAATGGCTGTTTAGTCAACATTTTGGGTTTAAGGCTTTGAGCTCATGAACTGTATTTAAGGGTATTGAAATTTTTAGATTTTTAATTTTTTGCCTCAGTAATTCTACCGTAGCTGCTTTTTTGTTGAAAAGACCGGACTATGTTGTGTTTTGGTTGCTGGTCTGCTGCATGGGGTGCTGGTGTGCTAATTTGTTCTCAGGGTAACCATCAAGTTCACCTTTTTCAACTAGCAGCATGGCTATGCAGCTAAAACCAAGGCCATAACCATGTCTAGAACGTTGGGGACCCCAATGGTAATGGTCTTTTTATTTAAAGGAATTGAATAAACAACAAGTTTAAATAAATTTAAGGGGGGAAAAATCAAGAAGAAGAATTTTTTTGCAAATATTTACTGAAATATGCACCATTTGTATTATTTACATGCCTAATACAGGTCCTTCTCAAAAAATTAGCATATTGTGATAAAGTTCATTATATTCTGTAATGTACTGATAAACATTAGACTTTCATATATTTTAGATTCATTACACAAAACTGAAGTAGTTCAAGCCTTTTATTGTTTTAATATTGATGATTTTGGCATACAGCTCATGAAAACCCAAAATTCCTATCTCAAAAAATTAGCATATTTCATCCGACCAATAAAAGAAAAGTGTTTTTAATACAAAAAAAGTCAACCTTCAAATAATTATGTTCAGTTATGCACTCAATACTTGGTCGGGAATCCTTTTGTAGAAATGACTGCTTCAATGCGGCGTGGCATGGAGGCAATCAGCCTGTGGCACTGCTGAGGTGTTATGGAGGCCCAGGATGCTTCGATAGCGGCCTTAAGCTCATCCAGAGTGTTGGGTCTTGCGTCTCTCAACTTTCTCTTCACAATATCCCACAGATTCTCTATGGGGTTCAGGTCAGGAGAGTTGGCAGGCCAATTGAGCACAGTAATACCATGGTCAGTAAACCATTTACCAGTGGTTTTGGCACTGTGAGCAGGTGCCAGGTCGTGCTGAAAAATTAAATCTTCATCTCCATAAAGCTTTTCAGCAGATGGAAGCATGAAGTGCTCCAAAATCTCCTGATAGCTAGCTGCATTGACCCTGCCCTTGATAAAACACAGTGGACCAACACCAGCAGCTGACATGGCACCCCAGACCATCACTGACTGTGGGTACTTGACACTGGACTTCAGGCATTTTGGCATTTCCCTCTCCCCAGTCTTCCTCCAGACTCTGGCACCTTGATTTCCGAATGACATGCAAAATTTGCTTTCATCCGAAAAAAGTACTTTGGACCACTGAGCAACAGTCCAGTGCTGCTTCTCTGTAGCCCAGGTCAGGCGCTTCTGCCGCTGTTTCTGGTTCAAAAGTGGCTTGACCTGGGGAATGCGGCACCTGTAGCCCATTTCCTGCACACGCCTGTACACGGTGGCTCTGGATGTTTCTACTCCAGACTCAGTCCACTGCTTCCGCAGGTCCCCCAAGGTCTGGAATCGGTCCTTCTCCACAGTCTTCCTCAGGGTCCGGTCACCTCTTCTCGTTGTGCAGCGTTTTCTGCCACACTTTTTCCTTCCCACAGACTTCCCACTGAGGTGCCTTGATACAGCACTCTGGGAACAGCCTATTCGTTCAGAAATTTCTTTCTGTGTCTTACCCTCTTGCTTGAGGGTGTCAATGATGGCCTTCTGGACAGCAGTCAGGTCGGCAGTCTTACCCATGATTGCGGTTTTGAGTAATGAACCAGGCTGGGAGTTTTTAAAAGCCTCAGGAATCTTTTGCAGGTGTTTAGAGTTAATTAGTTGATTCAGAGGATTAGGTTAATAGCTCGTTTAGAGAACCTTTTCATGATATGCTAATTTTTTGAGATAGGAATTTTGGGTTTTCGTGAGCTGTATGCCAAAATCATCAATATTAAAACAATAAAAGGCTTGAACTACTTCAGTTGTGTGTAATGAATCTAAAATATATGAAAGTCTAATGTTTATCAGTACATTACAGAAAATAATGAACTTTATCACAATATGCTAATTTTTTGAGAAGGACCTGTATGTTGCAAACACAAAAATACTTTCTTGTCTCATCACATTCATTTAAAAAATGTCATGAATCACATAAATGACAGAATGTATTTTCGATTTAAAACAGTGAAATTTGACAAAGTTTTAGCAATTTGTGTCACTGAATATTACAGTTTGTCGCTAACATTTCTTTTGTACATCAGTTAAATATTAAATATTAAATATATTAAATCTAACCTTGCACCCTTTCACTGTTAAAAGTACTGAAGTGTCATGCTGGATTTTGCACTCCACTTCTGTGAACATTGATGAGCACAATTTATTACAATTTGGCCATTTCTAATTGACTTGTCCCCCTTAATTTGTGTGGTGGTTATGGCCCTGGCTTGACCAGCACCAAACCAGCATAAACAAGCCTAGACTATGAAGTTCATACTGGTCTAAGCTGTTTTTTCAACAGGTGTGGGGTAGGTGTCCCAAAGTTTGGGGACACTAGAAACTCATATGGGAATGCTACCTTGTGGTTGTCACTAAATTTCAACGTGAAATGTGCTGTGGTTTTTGCAGGGTGATAAGCTCAGCCGGAGGGTGAGTATTTTAGCGTGGACAGTTTTATGTGATGGTGTGGCTTGGCCTCATTTTCCACATTGGGGGTTCATTAGGTGTTTTGTGTTCCTTCTGTTTGCTGTTTCTGCCCTGTTTGTTGTGTCCCCTACTGACCCTGGCAGCCCTGGCTTTGACCATTTGATTTTCAACTGCTGACCGCATGCTCTGGTCTTTCGGGCTTGTTCTGGAAGATACAGATGTTTCAGACTCAATCTGTGAAATCTGTACTGTTCACCCATTTTCAGGTGGCTGCAAGTCCAATGAGTTTGTGACAGTAAATATTCACTTAAAACTAATATTTCTGATTGCTTTTTCTGCTGCCCAGTACTTTCCTGTTTTGCTATTTGCAAAATGTTTTTATAAACGTGTTGATTTTCAGTTTTTTAGCAATTAACTCTCTCCCAGCATCTCTTTTACTCATTTATGTCATGATTTGGAACTGCAGTTTAACATTGAGAAAAGTTGCTTATCACTTAAAATTTCCAGTATGCTTTTTTTTTAACCCCTAAAATCCATGATTTATGTAAGCTCGCACTTACAGGCACTGTTTCTTTGAAAATTTTTTTTAGAAAAGTTGAAGCGTTTTTTGAACAATAAAACCTTGAACGGTAATGTAAGCAATGCATGTAAGTGCGTTAACACTAAAATACGCAGTGAGTTGTAGTGTTCTACGAATATCTGGATGATGTAGTTGTGTGTTCGACTGAAAATAAAGTAGATGGTAGCATTATCATAGTGTATAGTACATCATTTGGGATGCTGCTCTTGTCTTGCCTTTGGAGGTTGCGTTTCACATTGAGACACTCCAGATTTTGTGTTTGTGTTCCAAGTGTCTCGATGGACTTGAGTTTGTGTTTGATGTTTTCTACTGCTGTTTTTTTCACATAACTTATAAATATTTTACTTTGTTTTATTAATGGGAAACCATAGACCTAATCTAATTTTTTTTTTTTAAGATAATCATGATGGCATTTTATCCTCAAAAGCTAAGTAACTAAAAGAGTGTGTGTGAAAGGTAGATACTACAGAAAATTCTTAAAGCTTGGAAAGCCTTTAACCTTCTGCTTTGACGTTTGAGTAAAATGCATTTGTTAGTACAGTTTACTAATTGCAGATATGCTGTGATAGAGCATGGATTGGGTTTTTAAGTCACTTGAAATTCGAAATTGGAACTAATTGTAACAAAAATAGCACACACACTCATCTCTTTCTGACTCATAAATGTTGAATAAAATTTGACCCTCTTAACAACAAACATTTTTCAGTTTATACTTTTCATTTTTTTATTATTTGTGAATTAATTAATGAAATATCCTTCTGTTAAATTGTATTTTGTACGATCAACTGTCTAATTGCAAGCAAAACAGGTCAAAGACAAGGGTTAGATGGGCTCCAACTGCTCGGCACATTCCTAACTCAAAAAAGCGACCCTCTGCAGTCTTGCTGTTTATTGTTTTTTCTACAGAAATGAGCAAATGTGATTTGGAGGACCTTGGAAATACTGTCTAAAATAACTTTCATTCAAAATTACAGATGTTTCACAATGTTATGTGACTTTCTTGCAGTGGTTTCTTTATTAACTTATTTGCTCATTTCTTGGATTGTCATCTCAACATAAATGTGTATGGCAGTATGAGTGTGTTATTAAGACTGTATAATTGTGTTTTTGTTTCTGTGTACAGGGCAGTAGGGTGCAGACGAAGGTTGGTCTCCTCATGTTGCTCTGCACTTGGATCAGTAACTGTCCTATCGCTGTCATGCACTTCCTGCACAATCAAGACAATGTTCCCTTTGTATCCTTTCATCCATACACACACAACTGATTTATTTTGCTGATGTACACAAACAGTGTACGACTAATCTCATTGTGATTGATAAAGTTTGAGTCTTAGTTAATAATTCACAGTGGGACTATAGGCTTCAAGGTGGCCAGTTCTGATTGCAGGTAGTCATTGAATTACATTTACAGCAACCACAACTTTCAGTCTTTGCAGACTAGAGTACAACCAGTGTGGACTTTGTTGGCTCATGTAATTTTATTAAGTACAGTTACTTGTTTGTCAGAGGCTCTGTTCGTTATGCTTCCTTAAGTTATGTTTTCAGCTGACAGGTCAAATCTCAGAAAACCTGGGTGAGGATGAGCGACTGGTACAGGGTCTGTGTGCTCTGTTGTTGGGCATTTGTATCTACTATAATGACAACAGCTTAGAGAATTACACAAAGTATGTTCTTACTTTACCCTTTTTCTCTATTTCCACTCATACTTTCATATTTTCATATTTCTTCATCTTATAACTAGGGCTGTCAGTTGGTTTTTAAAATCATGATGGATGTTTTAATTGGTAATTAATTTACATATAAATAAATGTATATATAAGTACATTAACATTACATGAACATGGAACATTTTTTAGAAAGCAGATATGAGTATTTTATTGTGTAAAATTAGGTACAAAATTAGGTAATTGGACTGATTGGTGTTAAATAAACACTACATATTTGTTTGTAAAAAAAAAAAAGTGTTTGCATGTTATATACGCCTGGTTTTACAGACAAGGCTTAAGCCAAGTCCCAGACTAAAATGTAAGTCTGAGCTGTTTCAACTAAAAGAAACTTGCACTGACTGATCTTAAAATGTATCAGTGTTTTTGTATTATTAATAAATAAATGCTGTTTTTTTGAATTGTAATACTATTACAATATTACAGTTTGTACTGTGTCTGTGATCAAATAATTGCAGCCTTGGTGAGCACAAGAAACTTGCTTCAGAAACATTAAAAAAAAAAAAAAAACGTTCTGACCCTAAACGTTTGAACAGTAATCTATGTATCTAATTAATCTTGGAAATTAACATCTTGCTATTGACAGCCCTTCTTATAACATTTGCCCCAGTGCCATCATTAAGAGTTGTGCCCCCTTCACTGTCTCACACTGTTTCTCAAAATATTTTTAATTTCCTTTTCACAGAGAAAAGCTGAAGCAGTTGATTGAGAAGCGCATAGGAAAGGAAAACTTTGTGGAGAAGTTGGGCTTTATAACCAAACACGAACTGTATTCTCGTGCCGCTCAGAAACCTCAGCCAGCCTTTTCCACCCCAGAGCACATGCTGTTTGATCATGAGTTCACCAAACTTGTCAAAGAGTTGGAAGGTCAGTGTTGGAATCCTGAACACAAACTAATAGCTCTTTTCCCTTGTTATAAACATCTGTCAGTGATCCGATCACAGGTGCACAGTATTAAATTCAAGTCTAAATGGGATGCAGACACATTGAAATTTCGTTGTTGAAAATTTCCATTTTTGGGTGAATTATTCCTTTAAGAGTCCAGGGGTGCATATAGGCATGCTAATGTGTCCCAGCCAACATCACACACAAGTAATAACTGTATTCTGAATACTGTCATTTTATGTGTAGTAGTAGTGTAGTGTAGTGTAGTATTTCTTCAAAGTTAATTTTTCATTCTGTGCTTTATAAAATGTTCATTTTGCTAATGTCATTCTCTCTGAATTAAATAGTCCATTATGTTGCTGTTCCTTTAAAAAAAATTTGATCCTTTTACCACATCTACAATGTTTTTTCTTTTTTTCATGTTCTGTGGTTTTTCATTTGTTCATAGGTATGATAACAAAAGCAGTGCTTAAGTCAAGCGAGGAAGAGAAAAAGGAAGAAGAGGTGAAGAAAACACTAGAACAGCATGACAGCATTGTAACCCAGTACAAAGAGTTGATTAGAGAACAGGTAAAAATACATCAAACTATATTCTATTCTCACATATGCAAGGTTTCAAATTAGTCCTATTGATATTTTAAGGTATATAGTGTCTGTGAGTGTATTCAGTTCTCTTGGGTTATTCATGAGGCGACAATAATTTGCACACCTCATCAGTCTATTTTGTATGAAAACCATAAGCTCTATTGAAAAAAGACAGTATTTCCTAACTAAAAACACATGTACAGTGCCTTGCGAAAGTATTCATACCCCTTAATTTTTTTTTACATTTTGTTGTATTGCAGCCTTGTTAAAATGCTTCAAATTACTTTTTTTTTCCCACATCAATCTACACTCCATACACCATAATGACAAAGCACAAAACAGGTTTGTAACAACTTTAGAAATTAAAAAACTGAAATTATTCTATTGCATAAGTGCACACCCTTTTCTGTGACAATTGAAAATGAGCTCAGGAGCATTCATATTGCTTGTAGATGTTACTACACTTTAAATGGAACTAACCTGTGGCAAATTCATTTAAGTATGATTTGGAAAGGTGCACACATCTTAATAAAAGGTCTAACTGTTGAAAAAAATGCATATCAGAGCAAAAAAACAAACCTAAAGGTCAAAAGAACTGCCTGTAGAGTTCAGAGACAGAATTGCGTCAAGGCACAGATCAGGGGTAGAGTTCAGGGGGGAAAAAAAAGGTTCACAGAAGCTTGTAGCCTCCATTATCCATAATGTAAGATGTTTGGGACAACTAGTACTCTTCCTAGAGCTGGCCTCCTGGCCAAACTGAGAAATTGGTGGAGAAGGGCCTTGGTTAGACTGATGACCAAGAAGCTGATGGTCACTCTAGTTGAGCTCCATGATCATATATGCAGATGGGAGAAACTTACAGAAGGACAAACATCACTGCAACACTCCACTGATCTTGGTTTTATGGCAAATTCAATCCTCTCCTCAGTGAAAACACATGAATGCCAACTTGGAATTTGCTACAAAGCACCTAAAGAACTCTTAGATTGTAAGAAACAAGATTTTCTGGTCTGATGAACCTCAATTCAAAGCATCATGTATGCAGGAAACCAGGCACTGCTTATTACCTGCAGAGTACGATCCCAACAGTAAAGCGTGGTGGTATCAGCCTCATGCTGTGGGGCTTTTTTTTTTTTGTGAGGCAGGGACTGAGGGATTTAGCAGAAGAGAAGGAAAGCTCAATGCACCAAAAAACTTGAGATAGCCTTAATGAAACCCCAGTCCGGAGCATTCAGAACTTCAGACTGGGCAGACGGTTCACATTCCAACAGGACAGTGACCCTAAGCACACAGCAAGAGTGGCTTATAGACAACTGTCCTTAAGTGGCCCAAATGCAGATATACTAAACTTGTCACATCTTACCCTAAAAGACTTGAGGTGAAGACTGCTTCAACTAAATACTAAGTTAAGGGTATGAATACTTATGCAGTGTACTTATTTTAGTATTTTATTTTTAATAAATTTGCAAAGTTGTCACAAATCTGTTTTGTCCCTTGTCATTATCGTGTATGGATTGTAGATTAATGTGGAATTTTTTTTTTAAAAGCAGTTTAACATAAAGCTGCAACATAAAGCATGAAAAAAAATGATACTTTTATATTAGATAATACTTTTGCAAGGCACTGTAAAAAGTCTTGTAAAAAGTAGTCGTGCTTTTTATAAGATGCTGTTTACTGATATTTGAATATTATCTGTTCCTACCATGAAGCTGATATGGCAGTAAATTCAAATGATTATTTAACGCACCTTAAGCAACTTTTGAACACCATATGTGAAAGAGGCTTTTCACAAAAGTTGCAAAATCTGACCAAGAATGGTCAAACAGATAACTTACCTGGGTATTTAGAGCTCTGATTGCTGATTGCTGAATGTAGCCCTACTGGATCTTAATCCAGAGAAGTGAATCCTTATGTATTTTGGCTTGGAATATGGCTAATATTATTATAGTATTATAGGGCTATAATTGCCATAAGGATAACATATTAAATTTATAACCAAAGAAAGCCTCTGCTTAAGCGCTGCTGCTGATTTCTCTTTCCTCTGTAGGATTTTAGAAGGAATCTTTTAAAAATAGACATATGTTTAAATTACGCATTAACTCACCATTTATCCTCTGTTCATCCCCCTTTAATTGCAGGATTCTCAAATAAATGAGCTGAAGGAGCAAGTAACATTGCTGACTTCCCAGAATGAAAAGCTACAGAGCACCATAACACAGCAGTTCTCTCAGATCCAACAGCACAAAGATCAGTACAACATCCTCAAACTTAAACTAGGTACTGAACAAATATCAGATATTTATCAGTAGTATTTGCAATGTTTTAATAGGAATTACTGTTAAAAGTGGTCTACTCTTTCTTTACATTCGGCAGGTAAAGATAATCAGCAGACAGGTAACCAGGCAGAGGCAGCACATGTGAATGGCCTGCAACCAGAGGAGCTGAGCCAACTCAGAGAACAACTTGAGGAACTACAAAGAGAAAACCAGCTGCTGCAGACACAGCTGACTGAAAAGGACTCTGTAATAACCAGCCTGGTATGTGTGTGTTCAGTCTTTCAAAAACTGAAATGTAATTGAAAGGTACTCTATTATCTTAGCCTTTTAGCGTATAATTTACATTATCATTCAAAAGTTTGGGGTCATTACAGTAAAACAGTAATATTGTGAAAGATTATTACAATTTAAAATAACAATTTTCTCTTTTAACATTAGAGCTGTCAAAATTGGTGCGTTACCCCAAGCGATTAATTTTTCCAAAAATATTTAACACAGGGGCGGGGCTTGGGTTGGCCTCCCCACTCGCAACGACTGCTTCTGTCTTTTTTTCTTGACAAGAAGTGTGTTTATTTAGCAGATTTTCTTTACAACCACATCAAACAGGAGAATTTTCAGATGTGCACTTCAGGCCAGGTGCTAGTCAAACAAGCTTAAAACTAACTTTTTGGCACACCTGCCAATGGCCGGTGACTGTTTTTTTTTTTTTTTTTTTTTACCAGCCATGAAATGGTTTTTGCAAAAACAGGCAGTTATTACTACTACAATGACTAAACATATTTACAATATTTTTCATTTGTCCTGCTACTGGTGTCTCTATTAAATGTTTTTTTACGTATCAATTTGTCAGCTGTTATACTGTGCTTGTAGCACACGCTCTTCAGTTGCACGCACAGATGCAGTGGCTCGTACTTTAGCACGTATCATTTCATATTAAAGTGTGAACAAAACTACGAGCATGCGTGTCAGATCCACGTGACATTCAGCAGTGGCAGCTCTTATAGTAATAGCAGCCAAAAAACCTAATAACCCAGCTGCTGTAATGTCTATTAATCAAAAAACAACAACAACAAAAAAAAGAGGAAATCAATAACTTCTGTAGCTTTAAGGATTTGCCTATATTTAATTTAGTATTTAGTGTTTAACTTTCTTCACTTTATTCAATATAATTCTGTATATTATCTACTTGCTGAAGGGCACAGGTAAGTAATGGGTTTATGTGAAGATTGTTTTAAATTCACCTAAATTCTAAGTTTTTTTTTTTTTTTTTTTTTAAGTCTAATAAATGTTAAAATTAATGGCTCTCAGTTATACTGTACTATTGAATGGCTATAGTCAGTGGTTAAATATTAGGAAGAAAAGAACAATTTCCTAGAAACATCAAAAATATTGGTATCAGTGATATTCACTTTCATAGAATAAATAAATAAAATTTAACAACTAATAAAAATATATTGTCTTTAAGTCATTTCTACGTTAATTTAAAGATTGAATGTGAAATCTTTGCAATATAAAAGTATATTTAAGAACTTTAATGTTAGGTGGGATTAATCATGAATAATTTCATAAAAATGTGTGATTGGTTAGTTAATGTTATTTATTCACGCTGTGGTAAAGATGAATTTTCAGCAACCATTACTCAAATCTTCAGTGTCACATGATCCTTCAGAAATCATTCTAATATGCCGATTTGGTCCCCAAGAAACATTTACTATTACAATGTTGAAAAAATATGTTCTGCTTAATATTTTTTTTGTGGAAACTGTTTCATGTTTTTGTGTGTGATACTTTTATGAATCTGATAATGATTTTTATGAAAAATCGTACTGACCCAAAATGTTTGAACAGCAGTTTGGAATATATTTGATTTAAATATTTGGAAATATTTGGTTTGTTCCCTACAGAAAGCTGAGGGCGTACCATCAACAGAGGGGTCAACTTCAGAGGTCACAGAATTACAAAAGGTAAAATGCCAACATTTTTCTTCATTACGTTACATACAAAACACTTATATTGTATTGCAAACAAAACACTTATATACAAAACACTTTGAAAAAAGTTGAAAGTACATTTTTTTTGTTTTTTATGTTTGATTGCAGGAGGTGGAGTTGCTAAAAGCTCAGCTGCAGAGCAAGACCACAGAGATCACAAAACTACAGAGTGAAAAACAGGAGCTTCTTAGAGGATCTGAGACCACAGTAAGTGTGTTACAATAATTGTACAGACAGAATACAACCCAGCTCACTGTAGCCTCAGACCACCTACATTTCGATATAAAAATCATAAAATCCAGTCTAATTGAGTCATCCTAGGCAGATTTTTATCGTTCCACTATGGGTGGAGGGAAAAAACATGATTCTATCTTTTAACAATTCTAATCAATTCCTAAATTGTTAAAATTGATTTTCTAAATTTAAATTAATAAAGAAAACAGCAACTGCAAGACAACACCTCACACTGTGAGCAGCAGTTGAGTAAATGGGGATGTGCAATGTATCGTCTTAACAATGTGTCACTCACTCTGAAAAAAATAAATAAATAAAACTAACAAAAACAAGCCATGAGAGGCCATGGTTTCACTACGTGATATAGCCTGTTAGAATGCACTTGGAATGGCAACAAAAATACCCCCAAACAAAGCCACAGCAAAAATATTGTGCATCTTTGAGCAACACACAGTAATGTTTTGTTATTGAATGAATCTGTGTTTTTTAACAAATCATTTGAGTGATTTGAGTCCATTCATAAATCCATTCAGCTTCATTTCTGAATGAATCAGGTGCTTTGAACAAATTGGTTACACTTTACTTTACAGTGTCCTTGTTACAGTGTAATTATACATTTAAGTAGTTTTAATTAACTACATGTACTTACTACATGGTTAGGGTTTGGCTTAGGGTTACTTGCATGTAATAATGTACAATTTATTGTTATTTTAATAGTAAATGCATATAACGTGTAACAAGGACACCTTATAATAAAGTGTTACCAATTGTTTTAATTAATTATTCAATAATTCAATAATTCGAACTTGCCACCACCTACTAATGATTTTAGTTTCATTTATTTTCATATTTAAATATTATATAATTAAACTTTAACTGAAACTTTAATTCATTTTAGATACTGAATTGAATTTAGATTCAAAATGGGCAAACAAATTTTATAGTGAGTCCACCAGAAAAACTAGATAAGTTATTTTAAAATGTTATTTTAATGTTATTCCTGTGATGGCAATCCTAAATTTTTTTAGCATCATTACTCCAGTCTTCAGTGTCACATGATCTTTCAGAAAGTGTTCTAATATGCTGATTTTGTGCTTGAGAAACATTTATTTTTATCAGTGTTGAAACACTTTTTTTCTTTTTAGGATTATTACAGATTTGATGAAAGACTTCTGCAGAATTTGTTTGAAATTCAAATATATGAAAGTCTGGTAACACTTTACAATAACGTTCATTAGTTAACTACATTAGTTAACATGAACTAAGAATGAACAATACTTCTACAGCATTTATTCATCTTAGTTCATATTAATTTCAACATTTACTAACGCATTCTTAAAATCAAAAGTTGTTTGTTAACAGTAGTTAATGCACTGTGAACTAACATGAACTAGCAATGAACAACTGTACTGTTAACTAACATTAACAAAGATGAATAAATATTGTAATAAATGTATTGTTCATTGTTCATTCATGTTAGTTAATACAATAACATTAACTAATGGAACCATATTGTAAAGTGTTACCAAAAAAGTCTTTACTGTTACTTTTGATGCACCCTTGCTGAATAAAAGTAATGACTTCTTAAAAAAAAAATCTTACTGACCCTAAACATTTGAACAATAGCGATTGTGCTTTTAAGTTCAGTATTGTCTTTCTTTCAGGCTGCAGTTCCAGGAGTAGGTAGTGTCCACACAGAGAAGATTGCAGAGTTAGAGAGCAGGCTCTCTGCTCAGACAGCAGAGACGCAAAAGCTCAAGGTGACTTGCCCTTAAATGGCTGCCTTTCTTTTTTTCAGCATTCACTCGTTTACTGATTTTGTGCTTTTACATTTTACATAATTTCCTGTTTAACACTTGCTTTTTTCTGTCCTACTTTGTCCTTCAGGGTGAAGTTAAAACTCTTTTGGAGAGTAAGGAATTGATGGAGAAAGAACTTGCTTCAGCCACGAGCACAGCTGCCATCATGCAGGCCGAGAAGAGCAAATTACAGCAGGAGGTGCAAGAGTCCAAGAAGGAGCAGGACGATCTTCTCATGCTACTCGCTGACCAGGACCAGAAGATTCTGAGCCTGAAACAAAAACTCAAGGACTTGGGAGAGACGGTACATTCCTCACGGCACTCTAGAACATGGTTTCACTGGCTTTGTATCCATCAGATGTCTCTTTTGTGGTGTATTTTTTTAAGCTGTTCTTGCATTTCTTCTTATTCTTGGTTCTGATTTGACTTTTTCCCCACAGATTGAAGATGAGGATGATTTGGATTCAAGGGACCAGTTTGATGATGAAGATGATGATGAAGAGGAGGAAGAAGAGTGTGATGAATAAAAAAAAAAAAAGAGTATTGACTTAATAGTGGAAGTGAAAGACTGCTGATATTAACCTGTCACTTACACGCTTAGAGAAAGAGATTGAAGGCCTTGGATCGTAGAGCTGATCTTCTGATTTTTAGAAGAATCACATATTTCTTTACTTTATTCATACCTGCATTTTAATTTTTAGACTTTATTTTGCAGTGGAAAACAGTCTAATTAATTGAACCAGACCCATTTCAGTACAAAGAAGCTTTGAATTCATTTAGATAATACACACAGGTGAATACTTTGTTTTTGATCAACATTCCCAGTGCTTATGTCCTGGTAGCGTACTGTGGACGATTCTGAAGAGCTATTTGCACTAATGATGGAGAGGAGAAAATAAAGAAAAGATTTGCTCCTTCTTTGTTATACATAGTGCAAATCCACAGAGAGAGTTCAGTCTGTATTTGCATACAGTTTTGACAGCTTGTGAGAGTGTCTTGATGATTGATGGATGGATGTGTTCTGTAAGACATGCCTTCTCTGCTCAGGTGCATAGTGAACTCTGTTTAACACCTCATTCAATTTTTCTCCATTTCCTGTTTAGCGTTAGATGCCTGGTCCGATGGCTATTATGGTTATTGTTTTGTTTTTTGTTTTTTTTGTTTGTTTTTTTTTTCCATCTGTTCCTCCATGTCAGCAGTTTTAAGAGTTGTTAACCCATACATTCATGTCTACAAATGATCAAACACACTCAACCCACTTTGCATTACATTGTGTTCGTACTACCTGTGTGTTCCTCAATATAACACTGCTGAAGTCCCACTAAATGTTGGGATGATACACTTTCAGGTTCCTCTAAAACTGGAGAGCTATTTTGCAAAATTTGATTTAGCATTTGGTTAATTTATGGATGAACAAGCCTCCTTAGAATAAACTATATAAATGCTTGTCTGTGATGTTTTGGTTTGAAACTACATTTTCAATTTATGTTCTTGATAGGTGTGTTGTTACATATGCAGCTGTCTTTGAGGATTGAGGAGAACTTTTCCACTGCTAATACCCACAAATATGGTCATGATTGATAATGAATTCTAATAATAAGTTAGGAATCGTAAAGGATGGCATAATTATATTAAAATTCACAGCATGCTTTCTTTAAAGCAGCTTTATAGAAAGCAATGCCATAATTCAAACATTTTGCAATGGGAAAAAAACTGCTGTAATATATTTAAATATTTGCTATTTGTACACTACAATTCAAAAATCTGCAAACAGATAGTTTTATGTTTTGGAAAGAAATATGTTCTTCTGTTCAAGGTAGCATTAAAATCAAGAAGTCCAAACTGTAATATTGTAAAAATGTTATTATTTGATTAAAAAAATGTTATTATATATATATATATATATATATATATATATATATATATATATATATATATATATATATATATTATTTGATAAAAAAAATTATATATATATATATATATATATATATATATATATATATATATATATATATATATATATAATTTTTTTTTTTTTTTTTTATATAAAATTAAGTCAAAAAATTACTTGTCATAGTAAAGCCCTATTTTCAGCACCCAGGGCAGAGAGAAAAGTGGGTGGCTGTGATGCACAAACGCAAGAAGCCAAGTATATCAGAGTCTTTAGTTTGAGAAACAGTCTCCTTGCTAAAACTCATGGGCCTGTGACATTTTTATAGGCTTGGAACATCGTGCCTAGTTCTACTGAACATTTAAAGAACGGCATTTATTTAAAATAGATATATTAAGTTAGAAATGTCTGCATCCTTGATAATCATATAATTTTCATATATGATCATATAAAGTTTCATTGTCATGATGAAATTTTAAATAAAACAGAATAAACTAGATGCCTAGAGGCCATCTGCCAGTAAGGAAAGATTGAAACCAACTTGTGTAGTTGCTGACATTTACCAGCAGGGGCTACCGGGACCATTCTGGCCAGCCAAACCCTCAGGTTAAACTGTGTGATTAACTGTGATTAATCAATAAAAGAACACTGACCACCCCCTTATTATCATACTGTAGAAAGCAACACGTAAATAAATGAAAAAAGTAAATACAGAATTAAAGAATATTTTTAAAAATTAATAAATGTAGTATTACACAAATTAGTAAGTTATTAAAATATTAAAACTCTAATTCAAGCCTTTGTTGCAATTGTTTCTTAGAAAACAGAAATAAAAAACACATTTGCCCTAGCGGCTTTTTTGATTTATTGTGAATTTATACTTACACATTTATTCCCCACATTACTTCCTTTATTTGCATATTTTGTGTTTATATTTGACCCTCAAATTTATCAGTGTGAGATGGGGGAGGGCAGTGTTCTCAAACACAGGTTATGGGTTATATCATCTCCCATCATCTCCCCACCCTTTAACTCCACCGCAGCGCCGCCCCACACCCATAGACATCGAAAAAACGAGACGGGTGGTGAACGGAATAAACCGTATAAAAATGGGCGGGTCGTAGTGCGTGCAAGTTATTTCTAATTGGACAGGTCTAATTAGTACAAAAAAGTGAGATTTGTTTTAACTCTTAACCATATCTTTAAACTAAATGAGTATTAAAGTTTGTCTAAAATGTCCTTAATCAGTTGAAAATGTTGTCCAGACAAAAGCTGAAGTAAGCTATACACAGCGGTGTCACGTGATACATGTTACTTTTCACTTCGCTGTCCAAGCCTGGGCCAATCATAGTAGTTTTGTGATTACTAACTAAGACTTTAATTTAATATTTTTTATAGCGACTGATTTACGATATTTATATTTATTACCAGGACTACAGTTCTTGTAATTAATACATTTAAACGATTATACACTGTAGTGTACACATATATCGAATAAAACGAACGGCGTTCTGTGATTTGAATGAAGCTCAATGGTGCGTTTGTCTTTCTGAGCGCCCAAGCGCCCCTTTAGGAGGACATATCTGCGTCCCATAATGAACACTAACAGATGCCAGCTGATGCTCACACCTCACCTCAAACACTGCGGCATCTATGTACTGCTCATCCTATAATCTCCCTCTCTCTCTCTCTCTCTGACACATTTCAGCGAGAGAGTGTTTAAAAAGACGCGGATCTAGTAGCCGTGGGTTATATTCTCAGTTCTCTTCATACTGCATGACCATCACAAAGGTAAGAAAACTCATAATTATTTACACTTAACTGTAGTTTTCTGTGTAGTGTTCCAAGCAGTGTTTTTTATGTATTTTTTTAAAAAAATTATTATTACTATTTTATTGACGGTGATAGAGTGACTTTAGGAGACCTTAGAACATCAGTGATTTTGATAAATTGCCAGATAAGTATGCAGTTGATAGTTCTATTAATTTGTTGTAGAAGGTTTTTTTGTTTGTTTGTTTGCTTGTTTGTTTTTTGTTTTTGTAACCTATCTTATCTCATGTCGTCTACTGTTTTAATTTTGGTAACACTTTACAGTAAGGTACAATTAGTTAACATTAGTAGCCTAATGCACTGACATGAGCAATGAGCAATAGGCTACAGTATGAGCCTAATTAATAGTTAACTAAAATTAATAATGCCTTGGAGGTATTTTTATTGTTAGTTCATGGTGATTAATAGTTATCTAATATTAACAAATGAAAACATTGTAAAGTGTTAACGGTTTTTATTGTGTTTATTTTGTTTAGACTTTTGCACGATCTCTTCTAGACCTGAACTGACACTTACATGTGATGTATTTCTGTAGTACATCTGTAAAATGATGGCTAATTTTAAAATAAAAATAAAAAAACGTTTTTTTAATCATCAAACCAAGAACATTGACTAGACTGATAAAAATGTGAACAGATATTATCAGATTCATTCAAGTAATAGCCATAGTTCACCCAAAAATGAAAATTCAGTCGTCATTTTCATTTTTCAGATGAACTATCCATTTAAATTTCCCCTTTCTATTTGTGACTGTTATAACCACAACCACAGTTTTGATAATCTGAATACAATTTATGAATGCAATACAATAATTTATAAACAATTATTATAAAACACATGTCTGCCAAACCACTGATGTTTAGTTGATTTGACTTGAATACTGTCACTCATATTCTTTAATACTAAATGGAGGAAGTGGCCTGGCTGTATTGCTGAGTGAGACAGACAGACACTCAAGGGAGGCCAGGTAATGAAAGACAGTTCATAAGGGTTGCCAGGTGTCAAAGTCCTGAGGGTGAAACATGTCAAAGAGAGGTGTGGTCCTGTTCAGACACGTCTATGAGCCATGAGTGCTGCTTTAGTCTGGGTCTTTACCTGGACACATATGACTCTGGATCCTCTGTCCATTCTCTTGCTTTAATGGTATTTTTTTCTGTACATCTTCAACAGTTCCGTGATAGTTCACAGCATAGGCTAAAGAGTTTGATTTTCTGTATTGTTGGTTGATTTTAGGTCAGGTGAGAATACTCACTAATGCAAAATATTTTTATGAGCATTTGGAAAAGGTTTGGTTGAACCTGCACTGATAAAATATACAGTTGTATACAATCCATTTGCTAGCACGGTCACCACACAAGTAACTTTAGTTAATGACAGATGATCAGATAAAATTGTCTGCATTCACTGTCTTTCTGTTTGGAGTTTGTAATGTGGTAGGCAAGAACATGCCTTCTTAAGGCTGTTTTAAACACAAATATTTAGTATTAACCACGTTTTGAATAAAAACAATGCATTTCTATTGACCTGTTCACACTGGAGATGAATTTTCACCCAGTGGTGAAAGTTATTCATGTTGGTTTGTGATTTGAATTGTAGGCTTTGAATCACATGTCCAGAGACACTGAATATCAGCACATTTGGTGCTTATGGTAGCCCTATCAGCCCTATCAACATGTGCTGTTTTACATCACATATCTTTATTAAATACGTTTTTGCATTGTCAAAAATTTTATTCTACTCCTGGTGTGAACAGACTATTTGTTCATGATTTGTTCCACTCTTACATTTTGTATTTGGTTCTAACTATAGAAAAATAAAAATTGAATGGGTTTGTCCACTCAACATATGCTTGATATATTCAAAGATCTTGAATGATTTTAACTCTTCCCTTCTAGCTCTTGACCTTTAGTTGATCCCTTTAGTGAACACAGGTCACAGATGAGTCATGTTGGTCAACTAATAGAGTAGCAGGTTATTGTTGAACAGTTGATTAAGTAATGTATCTAGTTAAACAATACACTATCCATTTTTTATGTTTAAAAAAAGACCCTTATGCTCAGTAACTGTGAAATATTATTTCAAAATAAATAAAAAAACAGTTTTTTTGATCATTCAGAAGTCATTTCTAATATGCTGATTCGGGATTGTACATAAAAAAACAACTCTAATTAGCTCTATCTTGAACTGACAGGAAATCCACCAGGACTGTCTTTTTTTTTCTTGCTTTTGGTGAAGTTAGACATTTGCAGAGGGAAATGCACACCCATCTATTGATTCAAATTCTTTTTTTAGACTGGCAGTCCATCACTCAGTTGTTGAGTTGTTGGGCAAAGAAACACATCAACATATGCACATCAATTATGTTAGGTTTTCTTGACATAATTGTTATACTGCAAGACTACTTTCTTTGTCCAGATTGAATTGGATAGTTCAATAAATAAAACATTTTTCATTCATATAAAAAGTCAGAAGTAGTACGTAATTCTTGTTGAACAAATAATTAGCAATGCAGCAAATCTTCTTATAAGTCTTAGAAATTTTTCATTCTTATACATAGCTAATATGAACTGTGATCTTGACCTCTGAAGAATGGTATGTGCAGTAATAAAATATAGCACATGGATCTCAACAATTAGCACAGAAACCTCATTAACAATAAACAAACATAATAAAGAAAAAATATGAGCTCGTAACCCATACAAGACCATGCAAAACAAATTTAAACTTAAAGTGATGACAAAACAGCAACATAAATCAAGTCAACGAACAGCAAAACAATCCTCACCACCTAATTTATTCATGCTGCACTGCATTCTGAGAGCCTACAAACCTTTGACATATACACAACATTGCTCATATGAAACAACTCTTATATACATACATACATGTTGTTTCATATTTCATATTTGTGACCCTGGACCACAAAACCAGTCGTAAGTAGCACAGGTATATTTGTAGCAATAGCCAACAATACACTGTATGGGTCAAAATTATCGATTTTTCTTTAATGCCAAAAATCATTAGGATATTGTAAAGATCATGTCCCATGAAGATATTTTGTAAATTTCCTACCGTAAATATATCAAAACTTAACTTTTGATTAGTAATATGCATTGCTAAGATCTTCATCTGGACAACGATTCTCAGTATTTCGATTTTTTTGCACCCTCAGATTCCAGATTTACAAATAGTTGTATCTCTGCAAAATATTGTCCTATCCTAACAAACCATACATCAATGGGAATCTTATTTATTCAGCTTTCAGATATGTATAAATCTCAATTTCAAAAAATTAACCCATATGGTTTTGTGGTCCAGGGTCACATTTAGCTATGTTGCTTATTCTATATATACTTTAATTCTACGTAGAGAGAGAGAGACAGAGAGATAACTAAAGTAAATTATGCTGATAAAAGAAAATGCATGCTGTATAACATGTGTGGAATCATGTCCATTGTCTACCAAACTCAATTTGTTTTATTTTTAGTTTCACATTACAGTTACTGTACCCACTCTGAAACCCATCAAGGAGCCTTTCCCAGCATCCTCTCTTCTTTAGTGGGTTATTGAATGGCATGGAATCTTCCTGACTTCACATCCCTCTGTAATGCTCAAGTCATTATTACAATTTGTGTGTGCAGCACATCCCTCTTTGTATTAGTCAGTAAACATATTGATTTAGTTTCAGGTTTCATGAGCTCTTCTGAATGTTGTAGTGTTTAGATGAGCAGATGGCTGTACTGTTTGCAGTATTAGGATATATAGTTTCCCTGATTTAGGCAGGTGGACAGATCATAAATGGACATTAATGATTTATATAAACAACTTTTAGGTGGCTTTATTGTCTATTATTTAATATAGTGCCATAATAATATAATACACACTAATATGTTACATAATAATACCTAGAAAGGATAAAGTACGGACTCAAGCGGTTCAGCCTTACTTCCCTTTTCATCATCTGTTGGGAGGAGAATTACATTTAATGTAATGTTGTTAACATTAACTTCTAAGAATCAGCAGTTGTTACACAAATTACCCAGGTACAGTCAGCCTATAAACTGTAAAAATACTGACCATTGAGCCTTTGAGGAAGCCATAGTTCCTTCACATTATTTTGTTAGATTTGGGAATAAATAATATTTATGCTAGCAGAATAAAGGTGTGACATGTATGTACTTTGCACCCATATTTCAAACATCAACATAACCTGTGATTTAGGTTGTGAGCTTCGAGTGATGTTGCACAATTTTGACTTAACAAGCAACTACTATTCATGTTGTGTAATACTATCTGAATACATCATCATGTAGTGTTTTGTTTCTCTAATGGCTGGAAATGTTTTTATCCAGAAGTTTCTCTTTCAGAACCAGCTTGGTGAGCCTCAGTAACTCATTTTTTTTCTCTTAAGAAGGAAATTCAAATGTGAGCTTTGAAAGTCAAATTGAACAGTCCGACGTTTCGAAGGAAAAAAATAGAGCTGTGCAAATGAGTCACATTCTTCAGCTTTAGTACATTGGTAATACATTTACATTTTTCCTTACTCGATTCATGCATTGACAAACTAATGCTCACCTTAATGATTTCACCAAACCCAGAGTGGTAGATCACTTCCTACCAGTCCCAAATAGAGATTTGTGAGTATTTGCTAAGCAAACCGCATAAAGACAGAATGTATGGGGTGGGCATATGCAAAACATGTTTAAACATGTGTTCTAACCTGGCAATTTTTTTTTTTTTTTTGCATAGTTGCTTCAGAAACAACATTTTAATCTCATGCTTGCTTTTGTTAAAACTGTTGGTTAGGATTTAGTGTCGTTGCTATGTAATTTTAAGCGCCATAGAGCACCTTTTACCAACACTTAAAGGGTTACTCCACCCCAAAAATGAAAATTTTGTCATTAATCACTTACCCCCATGTCGTTGCAAACCCGTAAAAGCTTAGTTCATCTTCGGAACACAATTTAAGATATTTTGGATGAAAACCGGAAGGTTTGTGACTGTCCCATTGACTGCCAAGTAAATAACACTGTCAAGGCCCAGAAAAGTATGAAAGACGTCATCAAAATAGTCCATCTGCCATCAGTGGTTTAACTATAATTACATGAAGCTACGAGAATACTTTTTGTATGGATTTAAAAAACAAAAATAACGACTTTATTCAACAATTCGTCTCCTCCGTGTCACCATAGCGCCATTTTGGAGAGTATTCGCTGGGAGCAAACAGCGTACGCTGTTCTGTGTCAGTTGCATCACGCTGATACGCTGTTTTTGTTCGAATCAAAGCGTAAAGAAATGTAGAAAACGCATCCATGTGGTGTGGCTGACACAGAACAGCGTACGCTGTTTGCGTCCAGCGGATACTCTCCAAAATGGTGCTATGGTGACGCAGAGGAGACGAATTGTTGAATAAAGTCGTTATTTTTGATTTCTTTGCTTCACAAACCTCTCGGTTTTCATCCAAAATATTTTAAATTGTGTTCCGAAGATGAACAAAGGTTTTACAGGTTTGGAACAACATGGGGGTAAGTGATTAATGACATAATTTTCATTTTGGGATGGAGTAACCCTTTAAAGGGCATTTAATTTCCAGACTTATTTAATAAATATTGCATTGCATTGTAATATTTTATTTATTTAATTATCATATTTACCTTTTTTACTACACTTTTACAACTAAGAACAAGATGTAGACGTGATCAAGCTTTATTGCTGTTTACAACTGTTTTCACGTCACTAGCTTATTTTTGGACTTTAGGGTGTCAGTTAACAGATACTGTTGCAGACTCAGTTTCATGATCTTGTGTTGGTGCAATAAAGCAATAAAGTTGTTCGTTTTTATTATTATTAATTCAGGACATGCACTCATGTCCTTATTCCAGATCGAACTTCACCTAAAGACCTTCTTTGCAAGAGTGAAGAGTTGAGACAGGATAAACAAACTCAACCAGGCCCTTCTAGAGAGCCCATAGCCAACATTTATTTATCATATCAAAACACAGTCTTTCTCAACATTTTAAGGGCAATTAACATAACAATAGTCAGTGACCCAGAACTCCAAGACAATACTAATGCCAGTGGCCCATCCACACAGTTAGGATTTAGTGAGGCCTCAATGGCCCAGAAACTGAAACCAGGCGGTGTATTGTGAAAATGCAGATATGCTCATTCAAGATCAAACACCTTTCCACACTGAAAGATCTGGACCCATAGAGCTTTTCCTCTGTTGTAGCTGGTTATTAGCATAATGTCTGTAATCTCTGCACATTAGTCAGCTCTTGAGGCCTCCAGAAAGCTGAATGTCAAGCTGCTCTCTAATTGCTTGGATAACAGATCCTGACCTCATCTCTAATGGTAGTGTGAACTTTTTTTTTAAGTAATCGACATTTGCCTGCAGCAACTCAACAAAAATATGCAGTTAGCAGGTTTTTCAGTAATTCCTATCCTCTTATGCCTTTCAGGTGTTCAGTGACTAACTTATCTTCCAGGTGAAACTTGAACTCATTTGATAGAAGTGATACTTCCGTCTGCTTTTTTAGACTACACCTGACCTGTGGACTGGACTCTGTCCCTGTGTGTTTACTCTCCTCATATTGAGTTGCATCCAGTAACTCTACCACTTTTACGACTCCATTATTCATTTCCTGAGTATTTGCTTTACACTGCTTATTTACAAAGCATAAACATATTTCTATCGAGCCTCTGCTGTACTCAGATGACACTCGATAATGACCTGAGCTTTTCTTGTTGTTCAGTAACACAGAGAAACAGCCTTTGCTTCTGCTCAGTTGAAATTTCTGTTGTGCAGCAGACAGATTCAGATTTGAATACCGCAAAGATTGGATGATATATCAAATATTCACAATACAGTCTTTTGGAAAAGAAAATGAACAAAAGCAAGCACATCCAAAAGAACAGAGACACTATTTATAGATCCTTGAGCAAAAATATAAAGGTAAATATAAAAAAAACATCATCAAACTACAGCTCCATTGAATAAATAATTGATTAAAATACCATAGAAATAAGCAAAACTGTGAATACTGCAATGATTTTAATCTCACAAGTATAAGAGTGTTGAGAGAAATGTTTTAATTGTTTCTCTGATTTATACTTAAGCAGTAAAAATGCCATTATTTTTTGTGTGATTCATTCCTGTGAATAAGTTCAAACTATCTGTTTCACTCAATCGATTCATAATTCTGATTCAGTAGTTTGTGATCACTCTGAAGGGATTCTTTGGTGAAAATGGTGATACATTTTGCTGTTTATTAGAATTTTGTTCCATGAAAATATTTTGTAAATTTCCTACTGTAAATATATCAAAACTTAATTTTTGATTTGTAATATGCATTGCTAAGAACTTCATTTGGACAACTTTAAAGGCGATTTTCTCAATATTTGGAATTTTTTGCATCCTCAGATTCCAGATTTTTAAATAGTTGTATCTTGGCCATATATTGTCCTATCCTAACAAACCAAATATCAATGGAAAGCTTCCATATATAAGTATCAATTTCAAAAAACTGACCCTAATGACTGGTTTTGTGGTCCAGGGTCACAAATAATAAATAAAATCAGAATAAAAACATTTCTTTAAAAGCAATCTTAAAGCAAATACACAAATGTCAGTACATTTGTATTAGTATTAGGACATTTTAATGCCCTACCCATAGTGATTAATGTACAGGAAATCAATGTGGGGAATTTGTCCTGTCTTTTCTTCACACCTACCCACCCCCTGAGCTTTCTTCTGTGAGGCGCCACCCATTTAGGGAGTGTGCACACACGATCTCTTACCTGCTTTGCTCGCAAACACTGGACGTGCTGCTGGCGTTCGGTCCACATTTACTGAGGCTGCAGGGCAGAGGTTTAACATCTGTTTTCTCACTGTCTTTATGTGATTTGCTTCGTTCATTGTTATTTTTTCTTTGTCTGTGATGTTTTACAAGAGATTTGAAATGGAATAACTCTGCCTGTGGAAGTGGCAAACAGGGATATTTTCTCCAGTTTTATTTCTGCATCTTCACCTCTGTTCTCTCAGGTCTTCGTGTGCTCAGCACAGACAGGGTGAGTAGTTTCCATAGCCAATGGCATTTTTTTGTTACATTGTGTTTCAGATATTGCCTTCTCACTTCAATGAACCGATGAGATCTTTAAAAACTATATTAGTCCATTTCAGACCAGATGGGGTTTGGAAAGATGAAGGATACTGTAATCCCTACTATACTATTATAGTTATGGTATTGATATACAGTCACTCTTACTATTATTACTTGCTGTCAGGGCTTAAACTTTTTTGTTATGTTAATGCCGTAATTTCTATAAAAACACTAAGTTAATGTGGTGGTGTGAAGGTGAAAAGCTACAAACAGTGAAAAAAAAAAATTTAATAATCGTCCAGAAAGATAAACTTAAATGCCATGCTCCACATTGTGTCTGAATGACGTCTACCCTTAATGTTTTTGTTATTAATTGTGCTTCATACATTAATAAGAAGTTTCTGGTATTGTCATGATTTTTATATCTATTGTTACCTACCACCACACCCGCACTAGCTAATCCATCACTTTGTTAATCATTACACCAGCCTTTGAAAGCTGAACGACTCAAACATATACAAATCCTGTCACAAAAGGATTTGCTCATATATTTAAGAGTGTTGCAATGTTTCATGTTTTCAACTTGATTTCAGTATGTTTTAGTAAGGATTAATGTTCAAAGTTGTCTAATAAATCATCAGACGCTGAATATAATGTTAGGATGTGTGTTTTCCTCCTCTTGGCCTGTATTGCCCAGATTAGAGACTGTTTCTCCACCCAGAATGCATTGCATTTAAAGGGAAGCTTAGTATGTTATTCTCAGGTATGTTTGAATATATGTGCATTTGTTTTGGTGGACGTCAATCACCTAAACATTTTTTAGTTGCATGTAGTTGCAGTTCCAGTTCCAGTCAGGCAGCTATAAACAGACAAATCTGTAACTGCTATCTGTTTTAGATACTATGTTCTCTAGAATGTGATCTCCACACTTAGAATTCAACTGCACACAACTCATGTAAATACAGTTGTTGAAACACCAGATTTTCTTCCTCTGCAGTTTGATCTTGCTCTATCTAGTATCTAGTAGTCTCAGATCTAGTACCTGAGAAATTTATCCTTCAACCAAAACCATACTGTCATATTGTTTTCACAATGCATTTATCTACACAGTCATCACGGTTGTTCAAGATGTTTCTGACAGGCATTTTGTTTGTGAAGTTGTTGGAAGTTGGCTAGTGGGGTTTTTCTTCATTGTTTCCTGCAGAGGTGGATCCTCCTTTAGACAATGTTGACATTTAAGACTATAAAAGTATGTGAATTGATGACTATATGTTATGAATTGTGTAAGATGCTAACAGCACCTGAGTAATTTTAGTCAAAATTAATGCACTCACTTTTTGTTACGCTCTAACTGGTTGGCGCACACATGTGCGTGTTCCTTTCTGACTTGGAGGCTGACATATTTGCTTTTTGGACATTCAGTTTCAGTTCACTCTTTTAAGAGCCTTTGGAAAAATAATAACTCAAATCATAATAAATAAACACAGTGACACAATTTACCAGTTACAGCATCTACCAGGAGGATTTGCAGGTTAGAAATGAGTATGGTCACACTTTATTTTAAGGTCCAATTCTCGCTATTAACAAACTATTAACGAATTTTGCCTCAATAAACTCCTAATTTGCTGCTTATTAATAGTTAGTAAGGTAGTTGTTAAGTTAAAGTATTGGGTAGGATTTGGCATGTAAAATAGAGTCATGCTGACTATGTACTTTATAAGTACTAATAAACAGCAAATATGTTAATAATAGGCATGCCAATAAGCAACTAGTTAATAGTGAGAATTAGGCCCTATACCGCAAGTGGGTAACTTTTTAGAATAGGAAACACTTATTCACTGTTAACTATGACTTTTTCCTCAATAATTTCCTAATTTGCTGCTTATTAATAGTTAGTAAGGTAGTTGTTAAGTTTAGGTATTAGGTAGGATTAGGGATGTAGAATAAGGTCATGTAGAAAAAGGCATTAATATGTACTTAATTAGTACTAATAAATGGCTAATATTCTAGTAATATGCTAATAAGCCACTAGTTAAGAGACTGTAAAATATTATTATATTGTGTCCATCATCTTTACTGATTAGTTGTTGCTGATTTTATGATTTTCACTGAATATTAGATTTACACAGAAAAATACTCTTTCTACACAGAACTTTAAGCCCTCATGGGAGCCACTTCTGAATATTATTAAGGTTAAATAATTGTGATGCAAGTTCTTTCTCTCTCCTGTAGGTCTGTCTTTTTTTATAAAACTTCTGGCATTTTGGTTTTGGCAGTAATGTCAAATGTTGATCCACCTTCTGTTTTAATCTAGATGACATGGCGTCCCCAGTACCGTAGTTCCAAGTATCGCCATGTGTTTGGGAAGCCAGCCACAAAAGAGAATTGCTATGATGGTGTCCCCATCACCCGGAGTGTTCATGACAATCATCTCTGCGCCATCAACCCTCGCTTTATCTCCGTCATCACGGAATGTGCAGGGGGTGGGTCCTTCCTGGTACTGTCCATCAACCACGTGAGTGAAACACGTTCATATCATATCTTTGACTAGCACTGATAATAAATGTAACTGTAACATGCTCCTGTTGTATTTGGGTTATTTTGACTCACATTCAGTTTTCAGACTACTTGAAAACTGGTTAACTATTTATTTCTTCTTGAAATTCTGTAAATATTTCTCATTTAGGGTCATGAATGTACATGTAAGGTTTCAACATAAAGATGTGTTTTGGAAAGGCAGTACAATTTTTCTTACCACTTTTGTGTTGGGGTCAAATTGTCAATTTTTTTTTTTTTTTTCACATATTTAGATGTAGAGGTTTTCTTGTTTTATGTAAGTCATTACTGTTTTCATATTGCAAATTTTTGGTAAACATGGAAACCAATGTAGGTCTATTTGACCTACGACTCAAAAGTTGTACTCAGTTTTTTAACGTAACAGGAAGGTTAAAGGACAATCTGCCAAGTTACGTAAGTTACAGTATCTTCCTTTTTTTTCAGGGGAAAATGAAGAACTTTTTTATCAGCATATTTATGAGCTTCTATTATTTTACAGCCGAACATACAAAAATAGCTTCTCACACTCATTCTTTCTATCACACACACACACACACACAGACACAGACACACACTCCTGCACGCTTACCTGTTCTGACACACTTTAGCTCTGTGTGTCATTTATTGGTCTGTTGTCTCATGTTCAGTCAGGTATTACCTCATGTCTCAAGAATGGCACATATTACATGAAAGCCTTGAGGCATCTTTCTGTATTGTCTGTCTCCTTCCCCCCAAACACCAAAGGGTGTCTAAAAAAAGTTATCTTGACTTAATTGTACTTAATGTTAACTTAATTGTACAGGTAATGTGCTTTAGTAGCAAACAACATATAAAGTGATCTGACCACACAATACAAGTTAATGCACGTTTCAACATTTTAGTGTCTTTCCCCAGAACCCCACAGTGCCCACAGTTGCCAGATAAGATATGAAAAATGATAAAGTCAAGTTTCGTCACCTATAAACTGAGTCATTCGTGTTACGTAACTGTTGTTTGGCTAGTAAAGGATGTTCTCCTTGTTGAGACTTGTGTCTTTTGCAAACACATTTCTATGCTATGATTCTTGGTCAAACTTGCAGTGACTTTTTTGTACTGCACTACAAACAATCCTATTTTAGTCTAATCTGTGTCTTGTTTTTTAGCAAAATATCTAAATAACTGTATAAAAAGGAATATTGAGAAGCATTTTGGTTTGTTTTTTTGGAGAATGTTGAATGTATAATTGAATATGAGTGTTCTCGGCAATGTTGTCAGTTGTTTTAATATAAATTTAGTGAGATTTATGTTTAAAACAAGACAAAGCTGAATATTCTTTACTTTAGTCTTTAGTGTTACATGATATGTTAATTCGGTGCTTAAGAAGCATTTCATCTTATTATTCATTTTGCTGAAATGCTTAATGTATCATTGTGGCTTCTTTGATAAAAATAAATTTCAAAAGAACAGTTTTTATTTGATATAGAAATAGAAGACTTGTGTGGCATTATAACATTATGTCTTTATACCATCACATTTGATTAGTTTAATGAATGCAAGTATTCATTTTATTAAAAAATCTTACTGCCCTCAAAAATTTTAAACGGTATATTCTCTAAAATATTTTTTTTTTCGCGTATAAAATAATAGTAAACTAAAAATGTCAAAAAGTTAAAAAATATTATTTAACATTACTGAATGTAACACTTTACAATAAGGTTCATTAGTTAACATTAGTTAACATTAGTTAAAATGAACTAAGAATGAACAATACTTCTACAGCAATTATTAATCTTAGTTAATGTTACTTTCAGCATTTACTAATGCATTAAAATCACAAGTTGTGTTAGGTAACATTAGTTAATACACTGTGAACTAACATGAACAAACAATAAACGACTGTATTTTTATTAACTAACATTAACAAAGATGAATAAATAGTGTAATAAATGTAATGTTCGTTGTTTGTTCATGTTAGTTAATACATTAACTAATGTTAACAAATTACACCTTATTGTAAAGTGTTACCGAACAAACAATGACTGTATTTTTAACTAACATTAACAAAGATGAATAAATGCATTGTTCATTGTTTGTTCGTGTTAGGTAGTACATTAACTAACGTTAACAAAAGTTTATTGTAAAGTCTTGCCCAACTTGGATGCCTTAAGTTATAACAATTAAGATTATCGCAGGTTACTTTTTACTATGTAGATAATTTTATCAGTACAGACTAACTTGGCCATGCTAAATATACTTCAAAGCTTGACCCATAGTTGTCCTCTCTGTATTTACACAAATAATGGTGTATCTATGTGCCTTCTCAGACTGGCAAGATTGACCCTCATCATCCAAAGGTTTCTGGTCACAGAGGCAATGTACTTGACATCAAGTGGAATCCCTTTAATGACTTCTGCATAGCATCTTGTTCAGAGGACACCACTGTAAGTGTGGACATACAGTGTGCATACAATCACACCTCAAATTCATACTGACTAAAATGGATCTGATTATCTGATTTCACTTTCTACCTACAGTAGCTGTATTCAGACAGATGTTCATGATACATTTTAACATTGTTTTCATTTGTGCCCATGTTTGTTGTTCAGGTAAAGATCTGGGATATTCCTGAACATGGTGTTCTGAAGAACATCACAGTGCCTTGGAAGGAGCTACAGGGTCATTCACGACGCGTCGGTCTCATTGAGTGGCACCCCACTGCCAACAACATCATTTTCAGTACTGGCTATGACTACCAGGTACTTAAACCACACACATATTTTGTTATGGAATGAAGACAGACAAGGTTTTTGTGAATTGGCCCCCAGGTAAACATTTAAAATATTCACAGTGATAATAAGCTTTTAGCACACATCACAAAAACTGTCATCATGTGTTTTCATTGCTTGCAAGTAATGTTATAATCCTAAACTTACTTTCCAGTGGCCAGAGCTGAATTAGTTATATTGTTTAAGTGTGTGAGCAAAACAAATAAAATACTTTAATTATTTTTTTTGAATGTATTTTAACCCTTTAACTGTCACACCCATTTTTGAACATGGACGTGAAAGTGCACTATCCAAACTTAAATTGTTATAATTCATGAGCAAACACATTTTCTAATAAGATTTTGAAGTACCATTTCGATGGTAATGCAATGTCAGATTTTAAAGTAGGTTTTAAACTTTCAATTGATATATAAATTATGATAATTTCTAAAAGCATGATAAGGAAAACGCAGCAAAAAAAGACTTTTGGTGACAAAGGTCAGAACTCCTGTTATGATGTAGATTTTTGAGGTGCACGCTTGTCAAATATGAATCCATTACTGTTCCTACATAATTTGTGACAAAAAACTGTGGGAAAATATCTATTTAGCAGTCTTACAGCTTTCCACCGATATATAGTTTGTCATGATTAGAAAAGGATTTAACTGTAATATAGTGAAGTAAACGTAGGCGTCCCTCTGAGAGGATGAGTGACAGGTTAAAAAGAAAGGAAAAAGGAAAAGTTTATCCATAAATCCAACTCTCCAACTGAGGATATAAATAACTTTATAAATTTAGTACCACGTAAAAGGAATATCAGGGTCTAATAGTCTGTGTATACCATTAGGAGTTCATATTTAATGTTATAATTGTAAACCAGCAGCTGAGTTTTGGTATATTTAATTTATCTGCAGTGACCTTCTTAATATTGGAAGAGAGGCTAAGGGATCTCTTAAATAAATGATTATACAACAATTGGTTAGACATGTTAAAGAAGCAGTGAGACATTTTATTGTGTCACTCTTATTGAAAATATTTTTTTCTGAAAGTATTTTTTCTTTAAGCTTCAGTTTATCGGAAGTTTTGCTTGTGGCTTATTTTATTAAACATGTAATTACAAACTTCACAACAACAACAAAAAAAAACTAAACTCAGTATCTAATTTTATTATAGCTTTATCAGCTGTAAATGTGCCTCATAGTATGCAGTGTTCACATTACATCCTGAGTCAGTTTTTCTATAATGAAACTTGTTTGGTCAAGAGAAATAAAATAGGGCAACATGGCCTTTTATCATTCTAGATATAATAATAGATGCTTATTTTTTTACATTAAACATTGAGCTCTGATATTACTCTTTACGTACTGCATGTATTACCCTTTTTATAGCCCTAAATGGAGTATTTGGATTAATTTCATATCTGTTGGAATAGTATAATGATATAATAATCAGAATAATTAAATAGTTGTTGACTCTAGGTGTAGATGTTCATTTCATTGATTCCTTTTTCATCAAGAATTAGTCAAGCGTTTAAACATGACTGTGTCTGGATGCATTTTCATTCCATATTATATTTCTTGAATGTTCAAAACCAGACAAATTCGTTGTTTCTAAACAAGGTCTTGTCTAAGTAAATTTACGTTGAATCTGTGCATTTGCGACTTCCCACCTTCATTTGTTGCCCATTCCCTTCCACCCAGCCCCCATTAGAACAAAAGTTGTTTTATGCATCACTGTTTCCCAATCTTCTTATTCATGGTCCCCCACCCTGTTCTCATTTTTTTTCTATTTGGGTTGTTTTTGTGCTATCCTGAGGCAGTGAAGGTGGGTGTAGAGCAACAACCTTCACATCGCATAGGCACACACACACCTCACATTGCTTAAAGTAACTGTAGGATTCTTACCTGTAAAATGTCTCTACAAAAAATGACAGCGTGTAGTGTGTATAAAAACTGATTCCTGCTGACTAACACACAGTATAGAATGAGATGTTCTGCCCCAGTCTTAATCTGATTTCAATCAATGAGATCTAAGCTTTTTTGGAAGAATGGAGTGGAAGAATAATTGATATACTTTCAAGAAAAATACAGCTGAAATGTGATTTGCAGTATTGCCATTAAAAAGTTTGAGGTTGGTAAGACTAACATTTAGCTCAAAAGAACATCATTTATTTAAAATATAAATATTTTGTAACAATTAAAAAAAATACTCACTCCAAACTTTTGGACTGTATTGTACATGCATTAAATGTCAGTAAACATACCTTAATTTACATTAAGTGTGTTTGTTTGTGTGTTTCTGTGTAGATTATGGTGTGGAAGCTTGATGTTCCTGAACAGGTGATCAAGAACCCTTTGCGGTCCATCAGTTTGCATTCAGATGTGGTTTTGTCAATGTCATTCAACACAGACGGCAGCAGACTTGCCACCTCTTGCAAGGACAAGAAGATCAGAGTGATTGACCCACGAACTGGCACCCTTTTACAGGTGTGTGTGTTCTTCTCTATCTGTCACGCGTATGGTGTTTTTGAAGCTCGTATTATTATTATTCAATACAACAACCAAGTCCATCACTACTTCGTCCTTCACTTAATTTTAATTATAAGCTGGGACACAGACGGCATATCATTCTGTATGTGTACTTGCACAGAAATGCACTTCCCCTGGTCTGCCCCTCTGACACCACACATCCAAAACTAACACTTTTAAGACCTTTACCCAGAGGTCAGCACCAGCTCTTACATTCACACTGTCATGTCTCTTCACGTGACTCAGATGAAAACAGGACTTCAGTTCATGATTTATGTCATTTTATAGGACGTAGTTGATAGATTTATTTTTTTTTTTTTTTGACAAGTATATTTTTTAGAAAATGTGTGCATTTATTTTTAAATCTCACTGAAGTGTAATCTGTGATTTCAGGAGACTAACTGCAAATCACACAAAGCCAGTAAAGTGCTATTTCTTGGAAACATGAAAATGCTCCTCTCAACGGGCAATTCACGCTGGAACCATCGTCAGATTGCACTTTGGGATCAGGTAGGGGATTCTCAAAATAGGCTCCTTTGTATTTCCTTTATTTGTATAAAAACACTCAGCATGTCTTCTTTTTAGGGCAAATTTTTTATTCTTTGACTGAAATAAATTCCAGATCTGAGCAACTATGGCTACCTTGTCATCTATAAAACAAGACTGTAACTATGTCTTGAACATTTTTAATGGGGAAGCAATCATTCTGAACCATTTGTAAATAAAATTCCAAAATATGAACACATTCACTCTTATTTGTATACCTAATATGTCAAAACCGCAAAACATTTCTTGTCTTGTTAGAAATTACATAAATCACATAAATGATACCAAAACAGACATTTGAGAAAAAGTGAAGTAGTTTTCATCACAGGATATTATTGTCGGTCGTTTAACATTTTTATTGTAAAACATTTGTCAGATATTGTTCTGGTATTGCTTCTGTGAACAGTAAACTTTGCTTACTTTGATTTGATTAGTCATCTTGATCATTTTTACATTGACAGTCACTAATTATTTTGTTTTTATTTCTCAGTATAACAAATGTGAGACCTAAAAGCACATTGGTAGAGATAAATTGAAATATTTTTTTTTTTATAGAATAACACAACACCAGGACATTAGGGGTGTGCATCCCTAAAATTATCATTCTAGATTCTTATGAAAAGATTCTAGAAACCTTATGAAAGCTATAAGACAAGTACATTTCAACAAATTGGTAGAAGATTTAGCTGTGAAAACTGAAATGCTTGGGTGCATTAAACTCAGCATACCCAAGAAATGAGTGATTTAACAAAAAAAACAGGAATAAAATAGGAATTATACATTATCGTTCAGAAGTAATATTTTTTTTTAATGATTTCTACTTTTTTCAGGATTCTTTGATTAACAAAATGAAAAGTACAGCATTTAATAAACTTTAATACATTTTAATAAACCTTTTGTAACAATGTTTTTACTGTCACTTTTGATTGCATACTGACTGACCAAAACCTTACTGACCTACTGACCCAAAAGAATGTGAACAGTAGTATGTGTGTGTGTGTATAATTCTGTAATTCAGTTCAATGGTTGTGAGGTAAAACTTTTTTTTTTTTTCCTTCAAATTAGCAAAACATTTTAAACAATTACGTTTTTTACTAGTAGTGACACTGGAGCATTTGAGATACATGCTTCTAATTTTAACTTTTCACATACAGATGAATTTGCAATGGGGGAATTATCTGTCTTCACTTTTAAATATCTGTGACATTGTCACTTTTGGTGGCATTTTTGCCCCAAGCCCTGGTTAATTTCTGACTGTGTGGAATGGACCTGTCATCACAAGCTGCATACTGACAAGCTCACCTTCAATGACATCTCGGAGAATCCGTAGGAGTAATGAGCTGATTGTGACTCACTTTAGATTTCCCCCTAGTGTTACCATCATGACATAGCAGTTTTTTTTTTATTTATTTATTTATTTTTATTTTTTTTACCATTACAATGCATTTCTGTCATTCACCTCATCTTACTATGAGATGAGTTAAATAGGGATTTTACTGCGAGATGAGTTAAATATGGATTTAATGCAGTAATATTTTTATATTGGTATTTTTGGCTAAAAAAAAAACAGTAATCTAACAGTGTTAAATCTAAAAATCACACATACATGTGTATGTTCCGCAGGAGGACCTCTCTCAGCCGTCTTATTCAGAGGACTTGGATGGCTCCTCTGGTGTTCTTTTTCCTTTTTATGACCCTGACACACACATGCTTTACATAGCTGGAAAAGTGAGTAAATATAACCTGGATTACCAGTTTGGCAAAAATAGTGTTTTACTGCTCTGTTGATGATACAGGTTATTAATGGATAACACAATCCTCCTTTAATCTTTAGGGTGATGGAAATATCAGATACTATGAAATCAGTCCAGAGAAGCCATATGTGCACTATCTGACTGAATACCGCTCTTTTCTACCACAGAAGGGAATGGGTGAGTACTCTGTGTATAGCTTACATGTATGTATATACACACAAAAACATACTCATAACAACAATTCATCAGAAGTCTATTACCCCCTTTCAATGTTCCTTTGAGCAAGTAGTCAAAACAGCAGCACAAATTAACAATCATTTGAAACTGGTTTGTCCTTTTTGTCATTTCTGTCACTTATCAGGTTTGGTAAGTAAATGGTTTAAATACTTCAGGTGCCAGAGAAGTACTGTACTATAATTTACCTTCAGCAGGAGCACACACACACACACATTTATACTAATTGTACATAAATATAAAACTTTTAGAGAATTTTCGGCTTCATCTGTATGAACCCAAAACCATCCCATTGACTAAGAAGTCCACTTAATTGTATTCAGTATGCACTTACCACTTAAGTATACTCAAAGAGACTTAACACTTTGTAGTAATGTAAAATTAAAAGTTAACTTTAAAGCATATTTCAAATCAAAAAGGTTATAATATTTTTTTCATACTTTATGATGTGTTGGCTAACATACTTAAGCTCATTGAAAATACTTGATTGTAATTTTATCTGCAGTGTGTTATTTGATATTACTTTAAATATATTAATACACATTATATTTTACATTTAATATACAGTTAATATATTTTAAATAATTGTGACTTAAATGTAAATTATTGCCAAAATAACAGAGATCATTCAAAATGCACGTTATTTTTTATTCAGTATTGACCTGAATAAGATATTTTACATAGAAGACGTTTACATATAGTCCACAAGAGAAAATAATAATTGAATTTATAAAAATGACCCCATTCAAAAGTGTACATACACTTGATTCTTAATACTGTGTTGTTACCTGCATGATTCACAGCTGTGTTTTTTGTTTGTTTGTTTGTTTTTGTTTAGTGTTAGTTGTTCATGACAGTTGTTTTATTTCCATAGTAAGTATTCTTTTAAAAAGTGTGCTTTTGATTTTATAACGATTTTCTAATCAGAACATGTTTTGCATTCTCTTCCAGGTGTCATGCCAAAGAGAGGGCTTGATGTGTGTTCCTGTGAAATCTTCAGATTCTACAAGCTAGTGACAATCAAAAGTCTTATAGAACCTCTGTCCATGATTGTTCCACGAAGGGTACATACAAATCTTTTCACACATGCTTTCAAATACAAAAAAATATGACAAAAAGTAGAGCTAGTACACACTTGACTGTGCTGTCCTTGTTGATGAGGATCCCTGGCAATCTGGCATATGACTAAATGAGATGTTATTGTGTTCTGTTCTGCAGTCAGAGTCCTATCAAGAGGACATTTACCCCATGACAGCTGGGAACAAGCCAGCCATGACAGCAGATGAGTGGATCGGTGGTCTAAACAAAGGTTAGAGTCTTTTAAAATAATTTTCTAGCATCATTAACTAACCCTCAAACCAGCATGTCCTTCTTTCTTCTGTGGAATGAAAAAATAAGAAATTATTATTAGAAGTAATATGTAAAAGTATGGTATTTTGGGGTAAGAAGCACCCCTGCTGTTGGGGCTAAAAGGCACAGTAATTAACATCATAATTAATAGAAGCCTGACTTTTCCATTTGTTGACATGACATTGTTAGATTCAGATGGTAAGTATCATATATTATGTTGGGCGTCCATCTTAGAGATTTGTTGTTACTACTGTAAATATATATTAAATTATAATGGGATCTCCTTCAGTACTTTCAGAATCTTTACATTTTAAAATGATTTTGTTTCTGTATTTTAAAATATATGTTTTATATTAACATAGTTTAATGACAGTATATTTATTGAACAAAAAATAATTTTATTCATCAAAATAAGCAGAAAATAGTGCAAACTTTGCTAAAGTGATTGTTTTGAACAAGTATTAACTTAGACATTATTAAAAAACATTATTTTAGCTAAAGTATTTGTATCATTACTGTGTGCATTTTACCACATTGATGAGCATTTTACCACCTGCCACCTCATACATTTATGCGATTTTTTAGCAAAATAAACTACTTGTATGATTTATTTTCACACAAAATCTGTTGGTCCTTAAATGTTCAGTACAAACATATGTATTTTTCTGTTACTTTACACTTTGGGCACAGTGAAAGGCACATTTTATTCTCAGGGGGTGCCTTTAGCCCCATTGTACCCTATATATATTTGTAACAATGTAAAGTTTTTACTGTTACTCTTAACTTATGATTGGTAGTGTATGTATTGCTACATATAATGTGAGAGAAATAATAAAACCGTTTATTGGTGAGAGAATAAAGCTTACTGACATGCTCTGCAGGTCCTGTGATGATGTCTCTGAGGCCTGGAAGTAAACTGGACTCATATGTGGAAATGGGCTCAGGGAAAGACCCAACAGACTCAATGGAGACACAAATTTCTCGCAGTCGGCCAGCACAATCACAGCTGATTCAGGAAAGGCAGGATGCCAAAGAGGTGCACACGCGCAGAGAAACCCCCTCTACCTTGCTGCTCCCATCCACAGATGAAAGGAGCAGCTCTACAACCTATGTCAGCAATGGACAACTAGATTCCACACACTGCTCGCCACCAAAAACGGAGAATGAGGTATGCTACATGTAGCTTAGCAATGACCAGTTATCCCCTTAGCTAAGCGACTGCTTGCATAAAAAGTGTTCTGATACTTTCCTCTAATGTGTTTATGTATGTGTTTCTGCATATAGCTACGACAGATGTTTTATAAGCAGCAGGATGAGATCCGAAGGCTGAAGGAGCAACTTAACCAGAAAGATGTGCGGATAAAACAGTTGGAATTGGAGATCAAAAATGTGAGAAACTCACAAGCCACTCTTTGAAAGAAACTGTAGTACATCACACTGTCAAAAGCCTTGTCTGCTTCACTAACATTCACATAAGAATTTTGGGACTTATGAATTATGCTGTAAAGGTGCGGTCACATTTACCAAAGTCCAGTCATTTCTAGAGGAGTCCTTGTAATCGGGAGTTTCGTTTGATGGCGAAACAGTTCCCCTCAGAGATTTTGTTTGTGTTCAAGTTGGTGACACGAATTTGAGCCATTGACCAATAGAAAGCTGCTTGATTTGAAAGTGACTCTGTTGAGCTGTGCTTCATGCATCGCTACACTTTTGACAATGGACAATAGACCTTTTTGCCTGCGAAATTTCGCTAATGTGACCGCTCCTTAAGGAAACCCATGGGCTACATTCACATTTCTAACATCTCTTTATGGAAAGTCAATCCTTGTATGCACATTTTGTGTACATAAATACTGTACAACCTTCATAGGAATTTTTATTACACTTTAGCACTATGCAAATGTTTTTTTTAGCTTGTGATCATACTTGTTTAAATGTTTTTTTTTTAATTGTTATTTTTAAAAATGAGCTTAAATGAGCATATATGTGTTTTTTTATAAATTGGGTTATTTGAGATTTTGCTTGAATGTGATTGTAATTAGATTTTTTTTCTGATTCATTTTCTATTTAAATTTCTGTGCAAATGGATGAGTGATGTGGCATGAAAGTTTGATAGTAACAATGCAAATGCAAATTTTTAGAACAAAGGAAGGTAAATTTGAAAATGTAAAGTTCTACACATGTGCGTTATCATCTTATGTTTAAGATATTTAGTTTTCTGTGTGTTCAAATGCTGTTAAAAGAGTTTACCAAATCCCAGCATGCACTGAAGTAGTAGCATAATGGGAACTGGCTGGGGTTCACACAAGATCTAAGGAAGGTCAAGTTTAGGTTCAGTAATTCCTTCAAGCATATGGGCCATCCACTGACAAAATCCCATTCTGCAACACGCTTGCTATGAACTGCCAAACTGTTCAAAATGCATGAAAGTACCACCACATTTTAATGATTTACTGTATTTAACTCAAAAACAAAAAGGTTTAAAACTACTCTCCCATTAGGAGCCACTGATGCTACACTTAGTCTCACAAATTTGAACAAGCCATACTTTTTACAAATTATTTTAATAATGTTCTGTTTATATATAGATCTGTCTATGCACACGTGAGAATATATAATCGAATAAGAGGTTAAAGATGCTATTTTAAGTGTTGTTGCTGAAATATTTCAATATATTTACTAAATGTTGTCCAAACAACCTTGATTGCAGTGTCTTTTTTAATCCTAAACTATAAAAATGATAATTTGGGCTATTAGATAAAATAGCCAAATAAAGAGGCTTTTGAAGATTCCGTAAAGCATTCACTACAAATAAATGTTTGCCACAACTATATTAGACATATAGGTTTCTCTGTTACATTAGTTACATTAGTTAATATGTACTAACAATGAACAAAACTTCCACACTATTTGTGACCTTGGACCACAAAACCAGTCATAAGGGTCAGTTTTTTGAAATTGCGATTTATACATCATCTTTCAGCTGAATAAATAAGCTTTCCATGATGTATGGTTTGTTAGGATAGGACAATATTTGGCTGAGATACAACTATTTGAAAATCTAGAATCTGAGGGTGCAAAAAAAATCTAAACATCACCTTTAAAGTTGTCCAACTGAAGTTCTTAGCAATGCATATTACTAATCAAAAATTACCTTTTTATATATTTACAGTAGGAAATTTACAAAATATCTTTATGGAACATGATCTTTACTTAATATCCTAATGATTTTTGGCATAAAAGAAAAATCGATCATTTTGACCCATACAATGTATTAGCTATTGCTACAAATATACCTGTGTGACTTATGACTGGTTTAGTGGTCCAGGGTCACATTTGTATTAATGTTATTTTCAACATTTAACAATTATACATTTTTAATATCACTGTACTGTGAACTAACATTAACAATGAACAACAGTGTTTTATTAACAGATATTACTGAAGATTTACAAAGTGTTACAGAAAAACATAAGATTATTAAAAACATAAGTTGAATGTATTTTATAATACAAAATTTAAAAGTCTTAAGGTTCAATACCTTGATGATTTAAAAGAACTGACAAATCAATTGGATTTCATGAAGGAGATTTTGGTTGCTGCCTTCTAGTTTTAACTAAAATGGGCCATTTTCATAACTGAGTCTTGGAAGATATTTTCCTCATGATTTCTTTTATTAAGACTGGTCAAGTATTATTGAAAGAATCCAGATTTAAGCCTGGATATGTCCTTTTCGATTGTATGTCATATTACACAAAGTTTCCATAAATGATCAAATATGTGGAGAGCAGGGATCCACATGCACACACACACACAAACAGCTCTCAGATGCCTCATCCATTGTTTTATCACAAATTGCGGGAATTTCACTGGATTGTATCGGCCTCTGTTCCACCTGCCACTCACATTTAAAATAAATTGTGACTTAGCCGGTATCCATTTCCAGGCAGTTTGGGTGATATTCATGCCTGTCTCTCAAACACACACAGCTTTGACAGACTTGTCAAAATGAGCTGAAAATATATGCAATTTATTCAGTAAAGTAAATGATGTTTAAATGCATGTTATTTCCATTCTTACCTTTAAATTGCTAATTCGTCTTATTGTTACACTCAAATTCACACAAACACATTTAAAGGGGTCATCGGATGCTAAGTTCACTTTTACATGTTGTTTGAACATTAATGTGTGTTGGCAGTGCATTTAAAGCAGCCTCGACCAGAATGAGATGATTTTTGCAGAGCTGTTGTTTTACACTACCATAGAGAATTTTTAAACAAAGTATATTATAGACTTTTCATTAAGACCCTAAAGAATCATATCAACTTGTGTAAAATGGGCATCCGATGACCCCTTTAACACATTTCTTGTAATGTCATTTCAACAAAACCGAAGTAAAAGAGTACAAAGAGAGAGTCTGACATTTTTATCTGAGTATTACTAGAATCAGAGTTTGAGATATATATACTGTTTAGGGGCAAGTTAAAAGGCTATGAGAGTGAGAATCTAAAGGTGCATGTAGGATTTTTCCCAGAGTGAGAAATACAATATTAGTATACATTGCATTATTCAACATGTTGAATGATTTTCAACGGATTTCAACATTTTCATTGTTCAGCTATTTCATATAATTTATTTTAATCATTTTCAGACAACTTTTGGCCCCTTTGGAAGTGTACTCAAGCACCCTAAAGTGGGTCCCGGGCTCTTGGTTGAGAACAGTGGAGATTAAAATTAGAGAACAACCTATAAATAGTTGATTTTTATTTTTTTCTGAAAAATTGTTAATCTTCATTGCTCAAAATTTGAAGGAATATTAGCTGTAGGTGTACTGCTGTTCTACTAACATGTTAGACAAAATAACCAGGGGATTTCAACAAAAACCTTTATTTTGTGGAAAACACAGTGATTCAAATTTTAGAACAGCAACCACTGTAGCATGAAAGAAGATTACAACTAAAATTTTGGCCAGTTACAGCTGTCAGAAATTAGTAGGAAGTGTAGAGGCCCTTGTTTTGAATGACTTCAGCACATCTGTGGCTGCAGAATATGTCTAGTTTCTCACACTGTGCTCGTGTGATCTTGGTCCACTCTTCTTCCACTTTCTTCCATAATTTGGTAACTGTAGTGGGTTCCTTAACCATAACTTTATCACCAAGCATTTTTTAGTCAAGATTGAGATTTTCAGTCAAGCTTAGATGAGGATTTTGGGCCAGCCATTTCATTATTTCACTCTGCGTTCTCTAAAAGATGTTAAGACACATCCTTACCCTGTCCAGCACTGAACTGGCAAGCAATTCCAGCTGCAGTGTTGAACCGATTCCCTATTGAAAGTCTCTGCATTATCCTGTCTTCTTGTGCATTTGTCTTACATGGATTAACACCCTTTTAGGGGGGCTTAAATTAATTAGTGTCACTGTAAACCTGCAATATTCAAGAAATCAGAGATTTGGAAGGACCAACTTCTCTTGCAGTGGCTAAAATGGTCATCTCTATCGGCTTTATCTTGACAACCTCCTGTCACAGGGTTTCAGGCACCTTAGAGCAGCCCGCCATCTTGCAATCTCAGTAAGTGTTAAATAGGGTTGAATAGGGTTTGTCATATACAGTGCCTTGCAAAGTATTCATACCCCTTGATTTTTTTTTTTTCATGTTTTATGTTGCAGCCTTGTGATAAACTGCTTTAAATGACTTTTTTCCACATCAATCTACACTCCATACGCTATAATGACAAAGCACAAAACAGGTTTGTAACAATTTTGCTAATTTATTACAAATAAGAAATTAGGAATAAAACACTGAAAAGATTCCATTGCATAAGTATTCATACCCTTTTCTGGGACACTTGAAATTTAGCTCAAGAGCAGTCATATCACTTGTA
The DNA here is from genome assembly GCA_036247105.1 of Cirrhinus mrigala. Lineage (NCBI taxonomy): Eukaryota > Metazoa > Chordata > Actinopteri > Cypriniformes > Cyprinidae > Cirrhinus > Cirrhinus mrigala. The sequence goes on along the minus strand of CM070007.1, from coordinate 43,680,431 downwards.
GATGTTACTAAACTTCAAGTGGAGTTAAACTGTGGCAAATTCATTTGAATAAGGATGATTTGGAAAGGCACACACCTCTCAGAAAAGGTCTAACAGCTGAGGATGCATTACAGAGCAAAAACCAAGCCCTGAGGTCAAAAGAACTGCCTGTAGAGCTCAGAAACAGGCTTGTACCAAGGCACAGATCTGGGGAAGAGTTAAAAAAATTCTGCTGCATTGAAGGTTCACAGAAGTATGTAGCCCATTATCTATAATGGAAGACGCTTGGAACAATTAGGAATCTTCCTAGAGCTGGCCTCCTGGCCAAACTGAGCAACTGAGGGAGAAGGGAGTTGGTTATACTGGTGACCAAGAAGCTGATGATCACTCTAGTTGAGCTCCATGATCATACTGTATGCAGATGGAAGAAACTTACAGAAGGACAAACATCACTGCAACACTCCACCAATCCGGTCTTTATGGTGGTGTGGCCAAACTCGATCCTCTCCTCAGTGAAGACACCCTTGGAATTTGCAAAAAACACCTTAAGGACCCTCAGACTGTGAGAAACAAGCTTCTTTGGTCTGATGAACCTCAATTCCAAGCATCATGTTTGAAGGAAACCAAGCACTGCTCATCACTTGCAGAGTACCATCCCAAAAGTAAAGTGTGCTTGTAGCAGCTTCATGCTGTGGGGCTTTTTCCAGCAGCAGGGACTGAGGAACTCGTCAGAAGAGAAGGAATGCTCAGTGCACCAAAATATTGAGATAGCCTTAATGAAAACCCAGTCCAGAGTATTCAGAACCTCAGACTGGCCAGAAGGTTCACCTTCCAACAGGACAATGACCCTAAGCACACAGCGAGAGTGGCTTATAGACAACTCTGTGAATGTCCTTGAGTGGCCCAGACAGAGCCACAGCTTGAACGCAATCAAATATTTCTGGAGAAACCTGAAAATGTCTACCATCCAAACTGACAGAACTTGAGACTTGAAGAGGTGAGGCGAAGAATGGCAGATGTGCAAAGCTTGTCGCATCATACCAAAAAAGACTTGAGACTATAAAGGTGTTTTAACCAAGTACTGAGTTAAGGGTATGAATGCTTATGCAATATCCTTATTTCAGTGTTTTATTTTTAATCAATTTGCAGTTGTCACAAATCTGTTTTTTGCTTTGTCATTATGGTGTATTGAATGTGAATTGAAGTTTTTTATACTGTTTCAAAATACAGTTCATTTATGAAATATGCTTAAAAACTCTCCTTCTACTCTTGTTAGGATAACTTGAAATAGGACTAAGCATAGACCTTGAAATTGAATTTAGGAAATTGTAGGTTGTTCTCTAATTTTGATCTGTTATTTGTAGCCTTGCCAGTTTGCCTGTTTGTAAGAATACTGCAGTCATTCCTTCATGATATAGCAGCCCACTGAAAATGGCAATACAATAGTAATAAGTCCTGAACAAACCATACAAAAAAATTACATTTTACACTGAGTATACATTACTAATGTATTATTTCTTACAGGATGTTAAGAAATCCAACATTGGGACTGTATTGTGACCTGTAGGATGTTTGTTCTGTTTTGCAGTGGTCCTACATGATCCCTGCACACACAACTACACATTTTGTGTTACCATTGACACTTACCAAAAAATGTGTTCTCATGTTGCTGTGAGAGGAAAAACAACCATTTTTTCTTCTGGGCAAAAGACAATGAAAATATTCAGTAGCTGTTTTTAGTCAAGGCATTCAAGATAGGTTTTATGCAGAAACTGAATAAATCAAAGCAAAACCTATCCTTGGAAATATCCGCTAGAGTACAAAAGTGTGACGACAAGCCCCAAGCTCTATTACATTTTACAATTTTTATAAACAAAAACAGTTTTAAAAAGTTTCATCAAAATATAGTTCATTTGTGTTTAGAAATTCAGGGTTAATCAATGTTTGCATTAATGTTGTAAATACAATATGTTAAAGCCGCATGAAAGATGCACTAAGTATGACAGGATCAGATGTAGGGCTCTATGAGCAGCTCGTTATAAATTAATACTTCACAAACTCCCTTTGCACACTAAATACTATTTTTATCATCTGATTCTTGTTTGGATTTGTTCAACATTTTGACTTAAGCGCCATCATACAAACTTAAATGGTATGACCTTTTCTGACTTCATTTTGATTGTATTCAAGAAAATAAAATAAAAACCAAAAATTAACCACTGCAACATGAAAAGTGCACTATTGAAAATGATCAGCTGCAGTTTTACCACAGTTTTATCAGGCAATGATTGTCTCAAAACAGACATGGGTCTCTCAAACTGTCATTGTTTTCGGTCTTCAAATAAATGTTAGGACAAAGGACAGAGAAATAGGAGAGTGAGCAAAGCACAAAATGTTATTTTATTTACAAAGTTTTTGTCTTACAGAAAGTAAAAATGTAGCTACAACCTTGATTTGTGCCACAGGCTGCCACACTAAAATTATGGCCCGCTTGTAACACAGTTGCTATAGCAATCTTATTGGGAAATTTGGAACAAAAACTAAAGGGGCAGGAAATGTCAACAAAAAAAAGAAAGGAAAAAAAACACTTTCAACAAAATATTAAAAGCACAGACCCAAAACTAAATACCAGTCCCCAAAGTCCCCAGAGGTTTTGAAACACAAACGGGCAGGGGATTGACAGTGGACTTGTGGAACGCTGAGTAAGCCACCGATCCAGAAGGCTTTCATTCAGCTCATAGGCTCCATATGAACAGCTCCACCCGTCCGGTACAGTCTTGCCCCCACAGGGAGCTTAGCGCTTGGGTAAGGGGGGAGTTGTGGAAGGGTAGAAAGGTTGATGGGATAGCCAAGTTGTCGAAAAGGAAGGAGAGGGTAGGGTTGGTAACAGAGTTGTTCACTGGCTCTTAATCGTCCTCCTCATCGTCGTCATCATCATCTTCATCGTCTGCTTCTCGTTTTCTCTTCTCACCCTTTCCACCTTGCTCTTCTTCTGAGCGAGATAAAACAATTACTTCATAAACACACACACACCAAAGAAGTCATAAAACAAAAAAAACAAAAAAAAAACCCTCATCGGAGTACAACTTACCTTCATCATCGTCATCATCATCATCATCTTCATCATCATCTACTTCTCCATCCTGACCAAAGTCTAACTCCTGAAACCAACAAGCCCATTTAATTAAATCATTTTTTGTGTTATTAGTTGCCATAAGCAACACATGAAATTGAACTCCTACCTCATCCTCTCCACTGCCATCCTCATCATCCTCCTCGCCTTCAACCTCATCTTCATCGTCATCATCATCATCTTCCTCTTCGTCAAACTCCTCCTCCTCTCCATCCTCATCCTCTTCTTCTTCTCCTTCTGTATTTAAAGTGATATTAATGAACATTGCTAAACACCCCAAAAAACTCAACAGCTGTTCAAACACTGAAACCGAAAGCTGGCCACACCAACCCTCATCATCATCGTCATCGACCCCATCACCATCAACTTCGCCATCAGAGTCTGACGCCTCACGGTCATCCATATCGTAGCCGTCTAGATATGTGAGCTGTGGAAGGAGCTTGAAGACGCTTTCTCGGTAGTCGTTCAAGTTCGTGACTTCGCAATTGAAAAGGTCAAGGCTCTTCAAATGGTCGAGTTTTTTCTGCAAACGTGAACAAATGAATCACAAAACTGTACAACTACATTGTGTGTTTTAATGTCATCAAAATTAAGCACAGCTCAAATATTTTGTAGCATTGCTCACTCAAAAACGAAAATTGTGTCATCATTTACTCTCACACACATCATTCCAGACCTTTTTTTCCTTTGTGGAACACAGATGATATTGATATTGAAAAATGTCTCCGTATTATTGGTAGCTAATATTTGTCAAAATATCTTATTTTGTGGTCCACGAAAGTCAGCCAGTCATACAAGTTTGGAATGACATGACAGTTATTTCCATTTTTGGGTGAACAACTGCTTTAACCCCGTAAAGCCTGATGTCTTAAGTAATAGTTTTTTCTTTTATTGAAACAGTTTATTGAACCTTTAAAGCAACTTTTGCTTTAAAGCTTACTTTTTTGAGCATCATATTTGATACATAAGGCTCTTATGGCTCATATAGTTTCATACAGAAGAATATGAAGAAAAAAAAATTATATATATATATATATATATATATATATATATATATATATATATATATATATATATATATATATATATATATATACACACACACATATAGAGTGATGTGATGATAGATAGATAGATTATATATATATATATATATATATAGACACACACACACACATCACTCAATGATCTACTGTTTTTATTGGGGCAAATGAAATCAGGTTTGTGGGTTGAATTTAATACTCAAATTTTAACATGATCTGTCTAAAAATTATGTATGAACCACTAAGGTGCTTTAGTCCAGTGTTCATCTTGCAACATTAATAAAAACGTAACTTATTTTTACATTTACTTTTCTTAGAAAAACAAGAAATAAAAAAAACAGTAAAGATTTTAGTGCATACAAGACACCACAACCTGAAGTGTAGAACAGGTTTCACAGCATAGTTTTGATCTCGTTGATAATTAAAAGAAAATTTACGTATCAAATATTATACAGTAGACTTCATAGGGTTAAGCTGGAAACTTTAACGTGTAAAACTACATGCAAATTTACATGACAGGAAGTTTGTACAAACCAAGGGTTCCAATGTGCTGATGTCTTTCAGTTTGTTGCCACTTAGGTTTAGATGTGTGAGATTGGGGAGTTTTTCAGCTAAAACATCAAGGCCACCAGAGATTCTGTTGTCACTGAGTTCCAACTGAAAATTAAAATACTTACATATCAGAACACAACTAAGATAATATTGTGCATTCTTAACAGAGAGCAGTGAACAACGTGTGTGGTTACCTTTTTAAGTTTTCCGAGTTTAGGAAGGTTGGAGACCGAGAGTAGACCAACATTTATCAAACTTAGAAACTCGAGATTAACAAATTCTGCTGTAAGGCCTTCAATTTTCCCTTCATTTGATCTGCAGTTGTCAAGGACAAGTTCTCGTACCTAGAAACAACCAACATAAGAGCAAAAAATATAAATACTGTATAATACTGTATCTAATGTGTTAACAGTAAGACTCAGCAAGGATGATATGGAATCATAAGCGCAACAACTCAAATTTGACCAGGCCGGGGGTTGGACACGTTGGCCAGCATGGACATGCTCAATGGAGGCGACAAACTATGCTGCTTAAACAAAAAGTTTCTCAACTGGGGAAAAAACAAGGCGGCGACCCTTGCATATACACTTGTTTTTAAAATGTGTTGGGGATTTGGATGTTTTTAGTTGCTATATGCGTTCGACAAGAGTTTAGTCAAGTAACTAATCTGAAAACCAGTGAATAATGTTTGCTAAGCGGTTGCTACTGTTGTTGTATGGCCCTATGGCTCAGACTGTCGCAGCGAGTCACCAATGAGAAAACAGCAGATTACACGCCGACAGCCAGACAACATGGACATATCCTAAAGACACCACGGTCTTTTGTGACATTTTGTGTGACAAACTGCAAATGGAGGGTATTTATGAGCTTGTATAGGATGGAAGCGATATGTCGATGGCGTATTCCTGCTGCGAAAGACGAAGACAGAGCGGAAATTAGTGAGACAAAAATGGAGAGTTTCTTTCTCTCATGACAACATGGCGCCTCCTCAGATAGACTACATTGACAGAAAAACTCTACACATTAAACAAAACTCAAGGCTGCGGTTGAAAACCTGGCTCTATGCTGTTATTCATCAAACAGGATAATATTTTACGCGACGTTTAGTTGATTTTAAAACTGAACTCAAACATTTCCGCCGTATTGTCCAACCAAACTAGCACATGTAGCTTCTTTTTAACTCAGTCTCTTGTTCCGTCTTTGCACACGTTGTGCTACATATTATATCTTAAAACCGTCTAAAAATCATCAGAGCGAGGGTTTATTGAAAATAAGCGTTAGTTTAATCGGTAGTGGCGCGTGGGGAGTAATGGCGGGAATCAGCGCCTCGCAGCAGCGAGTAACAATAATTCAACACGATCTTATTAATAACGAATACATGTGTTAAATACTACATGGTTTAAGATTACTTTTAAGCATCTTCTCGCAGTTTTACTCAAACTTTTTTTTTAAATCTCAGTTTATTCATAGAATGGGAAAGCCCCCGTGCCCTTTAGAATAAAATTCATAATGCGACTGTATGTTCGTCAAATGATATATTTGCTTTATTTTTTTTGAACTGGTGCTCTTATTATTACAATACCCGAACACCATAGCAAAGCAAAAGCTATGCTTTAGAGTGATAGAGACTAAAATATGACCGTATTTAAGAAAATGTGTTAATGTATGGCTATCTTCAGAGTATTTCTAACGTTAGTTTATTACTTTAGCTTTTAAGTGCCTGTAATAAAGGGCGCCTCATGTTAGCAACAAACATGGCCACCACGGTGAAATAAACCATCCCATCCATATCCTACCACGCCGATGTTAAAATGAGCAAAATATTAAGCATAAAAGCATGCCAGATCACGAATACACACATCCAGCATGGGGGGCTTAAAATGCTGCAATAATGCCTTCAGCTTTCCAAACTAACTACTCAGTGTGGCTCCCACAGTCTGGATCGTTTCATATCAAAACAGACGAATGAACATTAATGCTGTGAATATACACGCAGTACTTTCTCGTCTAACTCTGTACCAGGGGTATTACACCCATGTGCTTACCATTAAACTACACACAGGTCAGTGGAAGTAGAAAGTAGCACAGCTAGCATGGCTGGGCACAAAACTAAAGGTTTGGCTCAAAATTACTCACATCAGATGGTGTCCTGTTCCTCAGCTCCAAATGAATCCTCTTTTTCATGTCCATATCGCCCCTCAAAAGTTGGACTCTTCCCTCTCGGGTTCTGGAGGAATTTCTGTTCAGCCCAAAAGGTAGAAAGATGCCTTAATGGAGGGAGAATATGGGACTGTATAATGATCTGAGCCCAGCGCCAAGTTACTCTGGGAGAGCAGAAACCATGGAGGGAAACGGCACTGAAACAAATATATACTCAATAGCGCCATCTCTGGCCAACGACGCCCATTGCAACCACACAAACACAAGATCAAACAGTGCTGCATTACAGTATGTGACATGAAAAGTTTGTCTAAATGTTGTACTTGAAATAAAATGTGTTGGAGATGTGCCATATATGGTTTTATTTAATGTAACATATTGCTTATTTAATCGATAATGTATTATGGCTTTTAAATTCATGCATCATCTGGGGAACTAGGCAAACACAGAGCCCTGCTTTTTTTCTATCTGGGTAAAAATGGTCTCGCCATTATTTATGGTGTATCTGCAATAAAACATGTTAACCTCAAGATAATTTTATTGCTTAGCCAGCCTGCATGTTATTTTAATGCAAATAATATGTTTAAAAATAGTCAGAAAGCCGACATTTTTCACTAAATAAATAATTGCATATTCTGTTTTTTTATTCATGTATCTAAATGGAGTATTCCCAACTATATTAATATCTAACATATACAGGGGTTGGACAATGAAACTGAAACACTCGCCAATATAGTATTGGAGGTTTCATGGCTATATTTGCGCTGTCTGGTGCCCAATCTTCACTTATTGTACATTACACCAGTTAGAGCAGAGTGTAAAGTTTCATTATGTGCACCCAATGGTTCAAACATTGTACCTTGAAGGTAGTGCTCTGTATCAGGATAATAATGCACCAATACACACAGCAAGACTGGTGACAGACTGGTTTAATGAACATGAAAATTAAGTTGAACATCTCCCATGGCCTGCATAGTCACCAGATCTGAATATTATTGAGCCACTTTGGGGTGTTTTGGAGGAGCGAGTCAGGAAACGTTTTCCCACATCAGCATCACATAGTGACCTGGCCACTGTTCTGCAAGAGGAAAATGGCTCAAAATCCCTCTGGCTGCTTTGCAGGACTTGTATTTGTCACTCCCACGATGAAATGATGTTGTATTAGCTGCAAAAGGAGGCCCAATATCATACTAATTGTGATCTAAAACCAGGTGTTTCAGTTTCATTGTCCAACCCCTGTATATTATATATTTTAATAAGACATTTCCTTGTTATGACTTTGGTATAATGCTTCTACATTAATGGACATGAACTTAGTTCTGTGTCTGGGAAGCAAACCACTTTATACTGATTAAACCCATATTATATAAACCGACTATTCAATGATTCTAAATGGCGGGGGGGGGGGGGGGGGGGGGGGATGCTAGTCTCATGTTCTTTCTACTTCAGAGAGACAACAAACATGCTTCAAAACAGGCTCTTTTTTTTTTTTTTATAAATTATACATACAAATGAGTAAAATATAGTTGTTTCTATTTGTTTAATCTGTGTTAATATTATAAACACTACTGTTCAACAAGTTCACTTGCTGTGTAGGAACTTGCCAGAAGAGGGCGTTATTTTTTTTCTTGCTTCTACATTTGTCAGGCCTCACTTATCCTTTAATATTAAAGACAAAAAGTATGTGAAACTAAGGGTTAATAACAATTACAAAAGCATATGCAAAGGAAAGTGACATTACTTTAAATACAAACTAGCAAAAAGAACTATAAGCAACTTGAGGCAGCAAGAACCAAAGGGCCACAGAGTCAAATGCAGCTCTTAACTGTGTTTACACATTTCTTTAATATTCAAGAGAAACCATTGAAAATACTGACTCCATTTGCTAGACATGAACAAACTGTATAGACAAAAATGAACAGAGGTCAAAGGTCACCTGCAACACTAAAGACACTCAAACTTATCAGATTTGTTGGTAAATACCAATACACCTATGTGAACCCCTGACCTAGTTTTAACCAGCATTGTATGCCAACATGGTAGGAGATGTATAACTGTGAAGTTATTTTATTTATATCTATAAGTCAAATTATTGCAGAGTTCCATAATGGCCAAAAAATAGGAGGCTGATTTGTACACAGTGTGTATGATGCAAACGCTATCCTCTCTTGTTATTCTATGTGCTCCAGGATGACAACAACTCAAAATAAACTGCAAAACAAGAGCATTTTTAACAGGGTAGAGTCAAACTCCTTCCATGGCCTCTCTGACTACTGACATCTTTGAACATGTGCTTCATCCTACAAAGAACTGGAGGCTTTTCTTCATGAAAAATAATGCAATATCCCACACACGTTTCAGCTATTCTGTAAGCATCTCGATATTAAAATGCTGTTCGGTGTTGCTGTTGTTTTGTTACAATGGTGGAGGTTAACCAAATTAAAACAGTAGGAGAGAAGAAAATGAAACATTTAATTTTAATGAAATGCCTGCTAGGGGAAAGTAATCTATTGTAAAAAAGTAAGAAATGTAAAAACAAATATTAAATCATTTTAATTTGGGATAAATTTTGAGTGTCTGTGGTAATATTTAATTCAATCACCTAAGAGCTGTTCAAGGCTGTTGATGCACGGTATCTACTTAATGGCGGGACAGCAGAGCTCAATATGTTTCGACACGATTGTGAACACGCCCAGAAAGTGAGCGGCAGAGATAAAATGGTTATGTATGAGTGACCGGAGAGGGCAGGCACTTTCCAACCCTTTTGAGTATTCAAATAACATGGAAATACAGAATGCAGAAACGCCTTCAATGTCAGCATCACTTTTTTAATCACTTTGAAAAGGGATAGTTTATTTTGGGTGGGAAGTTCTCAACTGTGGTATCTTTAAACTACAAAGACCAACAATTAAAGACACAGTGTGAGTGTGACACAGTGTTTTTTTTTTTTTGTTTTGTTTTTTGTTATGTGAATAGATCATAGAGTACCTGTTTATTTATTTTTTAAATTCAATTATGTTAATCTCTGTTTTACACTCTTTAAAATAAGGGTTTGGTGCTTTAATAGCATCAGTGGTTCCATAAAAATTCTTCATGAAAAGTTTCTTCAGATTATTAAAATATTCTTCACAAAATATTCTTTTTTGGGGGGAAATTTTTTGGGAAACCAAAACAGTTCTTCTGTTGCATCTCTGTGAAAAAACCCTTTGCGAACCCTCTATTTTTAAGAGTGCATGAGATCCATGGCTTATTTTTTAACAAAGGATGAAAACACAAAAACTGATTATTGAATTTTAGCAGGAGATAGTTAGACTTGAATGTAATGAGAACTTTAGAAGAATGTTATGGGGACATTCTCCAAAATGAAAGTGCATCTGAAACTCTTCACAATGACAACCAGATCTTAAGTATTAATCATAATGTACCATGAGTTATGTTTATGTTTTTTTTTTTTTTTTTTTTTTTTTTTAAATAACTGATGATTTAGCTACATGTTTGTCAATGGCCCTTGACCAAGTTAGGACTAGCGGTCATCTCTAGTGACGACAGACAAACAGTCACATAAATGCAAAGGCTGCCAGCACCATGACCTCCTTTTTTAACTTTCTTCTGTGAGTATTGTGCCAAGTTCTCCACCTTTGCAAATAAGATAAGAGCACAACTGCAAGAACTCTCCCAGCACCACGGTAATGTTTAACTAGATAATTATTCTCTTAGCAGCAGGAAAAGTAAATGGGCGCAATTTTTTGCAGCCCTGTCATTTCAATACTTCATATTCATGTGACAGGACAACAAAATGGAAGAGACACTGGAGAAAAAGATTCCGCCATCTGAAGTAAAAGATTCTGACGAAGGTATGACTTTTGATTTAGAACTTCATAATGAATCAGTTTTAGAAAGAGCATGACTGCCTGAAAATTTTCATTATCAATTTATTCATTGTTTGTCCAAAAGTGACTGTTGAAGGAAAAGACACAAAACCTTTTAGTTCTTAATTTGCACGACTTTAATTTGCACTGCACATAAAATGATATTCATTTACTACTTTTTGTTTATTGTTATCATGATTACATTTTTTTTATTAGCAATGATAATGAGATATTTGATTCTCAGACATTTGTCTAACATTGTGGCAAGGTTCTCAGAAATTATGAAGAAATGTTCTTTCAGTAATACTGGCACAAAAACATTATTTATACAGCATTCATGATTTTTTTTTAAATGGACATTCATGAAATGAATGAAGTTGAAATTAAGTTGGACACTAACACTTTTAATTGTTACTAAAGAACATTACGAATTAACATTCCCATAATGTTTGCAAAATGATAAAATGTAATGTTCCTGTAACATTTGCATAGCCAAGAAAAAAAAAAAAGAGTTAACATAAAAAAAGTTAGAAAAAAAAAAAAAAAAAAAAAACTAATGTTTTGAATGTTCAGAGAACTTCCATAAAGAATGTTTTTATAACATAATGGGAACGTTAGCATTATGTTTTTAGAATATATGTTTGTTATCTGGCAACAACCATAACTGGCGTGATTCTTATCTATGTCAATGCATCTACTTTTCTTCTGCAACATGCATTTGGTGCCTTTTGGTGCACTTGTGAATTCTGAATACTTGTGGTTAGTTTACCCTAGCTAATGTTACAAAGTAAACTGCAATATCTGCAACAGGCAAAAGAGCAAAGGAGTGAGTGGTTTGTTTGTTTGGTAGGTGGAATCCGACTGCGATTGAGAGACAGAGACCTGTTGAAGAAACGAAAGGCTGAGGCAGAGGAAAAGGCAACCAACCAGTGGGTTTATGGGTAAAGATAGTGTTAAATGAGGCCAAAAGATGCACTAGAAAAGGCCTAGAACACTTTTTTTTCACATTTTTTCAAGCCATATCACATTGTGATATTGATGCACAAATGTGGATTAGTCATTCAAATAATGTCTCCTGATATTAAACACAGGGCACAAAGCGTTAAAAGAGCTAAAAAGACGACCAGCGGTACCCCAGGAAGGAAAGGTCGGCCAAGAAAAGAACTGCCTGTAGTTATTCCAGAAGATCTCGATCTGACTCAGGAAACAGATCCTTCCCCTATCACACTTCCTATCACAGTACCTGTATTACCCACGATAGCAGAGACAGTGCCTTTAGTGCCAGTTGAGCCACAACCAGAGCTGGTGCCTGTGGAAACAATTAGTGAAAAACCTCTGGAGGGGTTTCTGATTGAGGATCTGGGGCCTGATGAGGAGGAAGACATGCCTCAAAAAACCCTTGTCATTGATACAGGTATTTGCAGAAATGCCTTTAGCCGGGGTCTTCATTAATAGCTGGGTGGTTCATTTCTAAAATTATTAACCCTTTTTTTTTTTTTAACTTGATGACTAATGTACTTTGGTTTTAGGTGATGACGAGCAGCCACGTGCTGATGAACCTGCACCTGAACAGCCTCAAGTCTCAATGTCAGTGTATCCTCCAGCATCTGCTCCTTCTCAACCAGAGAGTCTACCTGAGAGTTTAATTATCTGAGTGTCTCTTTTTCTACAGAAATCATGCATTTTAGCTAATTTACTATTTCTAAACCTAAAACAAGAACAAATGTATATTTATTAAATTCTTCAGGTCACCATGTATATATGCTACTTATCAGTACTCTGTTCAGAAAAAAAATCTAGACATATTGTTAATAAAATAAAAACCTGAAATTGTTACAGTATAGTACTTTTGTGTCCTTTAGTGATTGTAAAGTACCTAGAACTTTTCCTTAAGCCTCTATGACAAATTCATTTTTTTTTTTAGTTTGTTTGTACAACTGACTATTTTAAAAATAAATGGGTTTTATATTTTGTCTTTGTCTACAGTCACTGAATTCTAAACCCATCATGCTCCTACAGGATTACATTTTATTGCGCAACACTTAAAAGGTACACCATGTAACACTGGCAACTAGCGGCTGAATTGGGTACTGTAGTCCAAATTCAAAATATTGGAGAGAGACGTTTCTCCCTCCCCCTCCTCCTCAGATTCGATGCTCAGGCGGGTTGCAGGCGGCGAGCTTTACACACTGCAGTGCTGAGATTACTTGTAAATTGTAATCCGTTACTGATTGAGTAAATGATGAAAACTGTAGTTAGTAACGTAATCTAGGTTACCCATTTATCATAACGTATTCTGACTACTTTTTAGATTACTTTTAGTTTATTTTAACATGTTTAAACTTACCATTAAACATACTATATTTACATAAAAAAGATGAGAGAATTTATATTCCATTTTTTTAGATTAACATCATTACAATAAATATTACATTACACCTGGGTTTCCCAAACTATGCTTAACGTAAGAACTGCAGTGGCTTTGTGAATTGATAATCTAATAATTAACTCAAATATAAAAAGGTAAAATTTAATTAACTCTAGAAAACTAAAAAAAGAACCATTTTATTTGGTTGCCTGTATGTCAGTGCAACCGGTAACCAATATCAGAGAACTGTAAACATGTAAATGTGTTATTAAATTATTTAAATATTGTCTAAACTAATTTAAGTAGTTTGGCTAACAAAAACATTTGAGAATCAATGCATCAATAAATGAACAATTTATAGCCATTGTATAAATAATACGTTAATCATGTAATCCATAAAAAAGTAACTGTAATCTGATCATGAACATCTTAAAATGTCATATACTCCAATTACAAGTACTTAATATCTGGAATCTGATTACATAACCCAGATTACATGTAATCAGTTACTACTCAGCCCTGACACACTGAGTTGATTTATCCACATTTGAATAGGTCTCTGGTCATAGAGCTTTTTAGGTTGGGTAGAATCTGCAAACTCTGAATCGGTTCGTTTGCTGGCTTCCATGGCTGCAATACGCTGTGGTTTCTGCAAACTGGCAACCCAGGACGTCAAAATACAATTGGTTAAACTGACAGTGGGCGAAATCACACAGACCAAAACAAAAACAGACATTCCGACACAGAATAGACATTTCAAAGTACAATAACCGGCTGTAGCATTTTTTTGGAGAAACAAGTGAGTGAGCATCTTTCCCGAAATATCTGCAAACATATCATGGTATTTTATGCTTTATCACGGTCAAAAAAAATTAATTAATTAATTAAATAAAATAAAAAAAACATACAGCAGTTTTAATAAACCCATTACTTCACTGGAAAAATTTTACAAACTATAAAAAGTAATAAACAATCATACACAAATTATATGATTAAAATTTAATTTATTAAATTCTTAAACTATGACATTTTAGCAATACAACTGCTTGCTGAGGACAGTATGTTAACATATAGAAAGTAGACGATGAAACGACAATATCTTAAGGTACTTTGTAGTGAAGGTTTAAAAATAATCTTTTTTTAATGATGAGGATGCTGGATCAGTCTGGTTTGAGATAATATTTGTACTTTTCTGTTGGTATTAGTATACACAAACCACACAGACTAAATTTAGTTAGTCATTAATCAATAAGACAAAATAATGGATAGTTTATCCAAAAAGAATATATTTTGAAGAAAGATGGTAAACCAACAAATTTGGTAACCACTGACTTACATTGTATGGACAAAGAGGGGAAAAAAAAATCTTTTATGTTCCACAGAAAAGAAAATGAAAGTCTCATGGGTTAATAATATGAGGGTGAGTAAATGTTTCCAGTTTACATTTACATTTTTGGATTAATTATCCATTTATGTATTTTTATCTTTAAAAAAAAAAAAAAAAAAAAAAGACGGAACTTGACAAATCTCACAACATTTGTGAGTTTTCAACTCTGTATAGGTTTGACTCTCACGACCTCAGCAAAACCATCTCCAAACCAGCAGGTGATGTCAGCTGTATCCAGGGTGAAGAAGAACAGCCGGTCTTGACAACGTGTACGACGATACACTGATCTAGGGTCAGCTGACAGAATGCCTTTGATTGCTGCCACTGCTTCATCTGGTCCTTTCAAGAACTGGAACTTTGGTCTTGTGCGGTCTATTGAATCAAAAGTCAATTAGAAAAATGACAACAGCCTTCATTAGAAAAAGAAACTCTTAGGCATCAGAAAGAACAAATACCTGTACTGTCGCAGGGAACAAACTCATTGAGCTCTTTTTCAGCATTCGCAGTAAATCGCACATCTAGGTTACTAATAGGAGGTTCCCTGACCCAGGCAGCGATAGTACTGTAGTCCTCACATCCAAATTTAAGAGCAGATGAACATAAAGGGGTTGTTGCCAATGAAGTGCATTCAGGAGAATCTGTCTGTTTGTCTTCTGGATTTTCAGTGAAAAGCTGCTGTTGTTTAAGATAGTTTTTAACCCCTGCAAGTACACCAGTCACATCACTGGATCCAGACCTTTCAGACTGAGAGAAGTTTGAAGGTCCAGCTGAACAAACTCTAAGCTCTGAGGATGGTTTAGATGAAGTCTCTAAGATGTTTGGCTCTTCATCCACATACATCACTTGGGGCATCTGAGAGTCTGTGATTGGTGATGCTTGTCTGTATTCACTGTTGGTTTCATCTGTCCTTGTTTTAGGAGAATCATAGTCTGGAATATACGGCTTGATGTCCAGTACAGGCGTTCCAGCAATAATATCAACACCAGACAAGTGAAGTGTATCCCCTTGAAAACAAATGATACTATATTACTATATGCTATATCCAGTATGTTAAAGGAATAGTTCACCCAAAAATAAAAATTCTGTCATTAAATACTCACCCTCATGTCGTTCCAAACATGCAAGACCCTCGTTCATTTTTGGAACACAAATTAAGATATTTTGATGAAATCCGCGAGCTCTCTGACCCTCCATACACAGCAAGGGTACTCTGCCATTATCGAGAGTACGCAACACATGCTTGTTCCACATGAATGCGTCGTGGTACACTCAATATGGGAGAGAAGAAATTGTTGAATAAGTCAATATTTGTTTTCTTTGCATACAAAAAGTATTCTTCTTGCTTCATAAAATTTAGACTGAACCCCTGCTGTCACATGGACTATTTTAAAGATGTCCTTACTACCTTTTTGTGCGTTGACCGTGGTAGTACCCTGTCTATTGAGGGTCAGCGAGCTCTCGGATTTCCTCAAAAATATCTTAATTTGTGTTCCGAAGATGAACTAAAATCTTACCGGTTTGGAACGACATGAGGGTAAGTAATTAATTTTCAGTTTTGGGTAAGAATTTTCAGATTTGGGTAAACTATCCCTTTAAACTCATTTTGAATTAATTTTTTTAGGTAAATAACACATTTTCATATGGTAAACATATCAACTATGACAAACTTGATGTTACACTAGCTGTCCTGTTAAGCCGACAGTCATGGTTGGCTTTCAGCAAAACTTGTGATTGAGGGCGATTGCCTCAAGTAAAAATAAAAATCTGGTATCACAGTAAAACAAAATGTTAAAGCTAAAAATATTAAAAACATTCATTAATTAACATAAACACGTACATTAAAATTACATTGCAAACAACACATGATAATCATCTAGCAGAGCAGTGGCTCTCAACCTTTTTGACTCCAAGGCTACCCACTGTCCACAACAACAATATTCAAAGACCCCATGCCTTTTCCAGCTGTTGGTGATTTACTGGATAATGATTAAGGTCAAGTTTTCTTTTACTCCCAATTTCTACCCAATAAAAACAAATAAAAAATTTAAAGCCAAGCATAACTGGAATGTGCATTTATTAATAAATGTCATGGATTGGAGATGATTTTATTAGCTCACATGACTCTTCCAGTTCTAGAAATCACACTTTTAAAATTGGGATAACTTGGCTCATATATTAAGGTTTTTCAACACACTGGAAACCTTGGTTCATCAAGGAAATAAAAACAATTGTTGAATGAATTGAAATAAGAAATATGTCTATTTTAGGTGGGGGTTTTTTTTAATGCTTTTTTGGACCCTTGGAAAATTTCTGAGACTAACATGTGGGTCTAGGTACACCTAGTTGAGAACCACTGTCTTGAAGGTCACTTAGTGTTGTACATTTTTTGGTACCTGTGATTCTTTCTAGCTTGGCCAAAGTCAGTCCCAAAGCATTAGGTCTGTGGGGGCTACGGGTGGAGTACACCCCCACCCTCTGGCCATTCAGACGGGGAGGCTTTACTTTGGCTTTGTAGCTCATTTGCCCATTCTTATGGAAAAGGAAAATGATCCTGAGAATGTGAAAGAAAAAAAAAAAACTTCACTTCACACAAATGTGTCCTTAACTTTCAATTGTCATTAATTAGGTCTGGTCACTTGTCAGACCTGTCTAGAAACATTACCAGGTAACCATTAAATTTACTTCTTGTAATAACCAAACCCATTCTCATTTGATTTTGCATGATCAATAGTGTCAAACACTACATTGCTATTTAGGTCAATTAAACAATTTTGTCTATCTACCTTTTTCTGAACGTAGAAGTCTCACCCGACCGGAGCGGTGCTTGACATTTGTGGTCTCTGGTGTTTCTAGTCAAATATATGTGGTCTCTAGTTCTCATTTTTTCTGAGCCGATGATATAATGTTAAAACTGTGCAAGTTTTTATATTTAGTTACACTGAAAAAGTTTTAATTCAGTTAATCTTTTTTCCCGTTTTAACATGGATTTCTATGGAGACCGGAACATAAAAGCCCCCAAACGGAAGTTAGAATCCTTCATGGCGCTGCTCATCGGTCACTCAGGAAAAAGTGGATTGTCTTAACTGACTTTTTTTCATCTAAGCTCTAAGGACTTGTAAGCATTATGCTTTTGCTACTAGGGTTGCATTTGTAAGAGACTTTTATGGTATAGCAACTAAAAAAATGTCATGGTTTAACAGTATACGGTACTACACACTTATTATTATGACAACTACATACATATGAGTTGAAAAACTTTTGACATTTTTGGTTGAACATTATAAATGCAACTTGAAACCATTTTTAATTACAGTACGTGTAAGAATGTGTAAGTATACAGCCTGGAATACAAATTTTTGCTCTGATTTTCCGCCGGTTTACTGTCTGGAGAAGTTGGTGCTAGTTGCTGAAAGTCAGAGCCAGTCTGCAGATTTGAGCTGACAGATTCCATAGAAAATCGCATAGTGTATGATGGTCACAGATGCCGATTGTTTAACTTCAGACTCTGATTCCACCTAGTCGGATGATTTAAAACATGTTTGATATTTCCAGATGATTTTAAAACACACATATTTGTCAAGCGTCTCATAGCAACAAGGCACACGTTTCTTCTTGAGTTTGTTGTGATTGGAACAACTTTAAAGTTTGGTAGTGTATGATGCCCCATTTGACCACTCCAAGCATGTAGATGCGTCCGCCATCTTGGAACGGTCAAGTTTACCTCATTCAATCTAATCTATCTATCTATCTATCTATCTATCTATGTGTTTGACCCTCAGTCATGCAGTGTACGATGGGCAGTTTTCCTTTGTCACAATTTACAAAGTCGGTAAGTGTATGATACCTACTATTTTAAAAATCTGTTCAGATTTTAAAAGTCATGTAGTGTATTCCAGGCTTAAGTCTACCTCTTGAGAAAAAATAAAATAAAACATATTTAAACATAAATAAACATCTGTATATCTTCTATTTAAAGGGGTCATAGGATACTAAGTTCACTTTTTCATGTTGTTTGAACATTAACGTGTGTTGGCAGTGTATGTACAAATCTACCCTATAATGATAAAAATCCATGCAGTGGTTTTTAATTAACCTGTAAAAATAATATCCCCTTTTTCAAATCGAGCCATTCTCAGATGCCTGTCGTCGTGGCGTCACACCGTCAGAGGCCGCTCCCACAATAGTTGATTGACATGAGCTCTTACCTCAGGCCAGCTGTCAGAGTCCGGTAACTTTCCATGTTTTGATGCCAGAGCAGGGATGTACATTAGACAAGAATATCTCCGATTGAGCGATTGAGGTGTTGTGTTGCTGGATGTAATAATGAACATAGTGGTCGTCATTTACTCCCGACATCTGAGCCGCTGAAGATGCAGTAGATTACGTTTGTTTGTGAAGGGAATGCGCCTCCCGATCCACATATGGCCGTCTATGTTTGCGTGAATCATTCATGGTCCAGCTTCACTTACAGCAGAAGTGAGTATAAGCATTTTTTTATGAATCTTTGCGATCGCCTTTCCTTATAACGTGGTAGTTAGGAAGTTTAGCGGCTAAACGCAGCTAATGTAAACAAGACCGTCTTTCCACCGAGAGAAGAGAGGGACGGGGTGAGCAGAGCTCATTTGCATTTAAAGGAACAACCCCTTAGAATGAGATCATTTTTGCAGAGCTGATTTTGGCAAGGTAAAAAGGGTGTTGTTTTACAAAACCATTGAGAAATTTTAATCAAAGTATATTAGAGACTTTTCATTAAGACCCTAAAGAATCATATCAACTTGTGGAAAATGGGCATCCGATAACCCCTTTAAAAAAATAAATAAATAAAAAGGAGTTTAAAAAAAAGGTACATAACTTTAAAAAATATAATCTCTGCGGTCGCATTTACAGTCTGGAATTTTGCGAGAGGGCGAAAGATTTTCCTATGCAGACTTTAAAATAGGCTCAAGTTGGTCATGCAGATTCGCCATGTTGACCAACATGAAGCTGCTTGGTTTAAAAGTGACTTCCGTGTGACCTGTGCTTTATATACTGTTCAATTATCCAAACTGGATCAAAATTTTGCTGATGTGACAGTCTCTGTAAGTGTGCTAACCTTTAAACAACCTAAACGGGATAGGAAAAAGTGCAGGACTTTTTGTTATCATTTTGTTCCTCAAGATTATCATGTATTTCTTGAGTTCTGTATGTGGTGCAAGTTAAAAAGCTGACAGGCAGTCAAGAAGCAACACAGATGTGTACACATCTCTCCATTTGTTCGGTACATACCATATATGGGAGTATTGTTCCAGTCCAACTAAAGAATGCTCAGGGTTATTGAAGACTGAGGGTTCAATCTTTAAGCTGGCCCGAGAAGAACTGCATATGGTGGGTTGTCGTGGAGTGCCATTTTTGACTGCGAAACATGAGCTTATGTATCCAATGGGTACTGTCTGAATACATCCTGAAACCAACAAGACAGACAAATACAGTTTATTTGACACGAAAACAAAGCTGTGACCAAGTGGTTCTGTTTAGACTAGGTAACATGACGACAACAACAATATCTGGACCCAAAGAGGGTCTCTTTCATCACTGTCAGTCATTTTAGTTTATACATTCAAAGCATATTACTCAAATGATGACAAGGTACACAACATTTACATCTTATTAAATATGGTCTACTATAGTGGACTGCTGAATCAAAAGTTAAAGTGTCAATGTGTGGTATTAGAATCATTTTACCTTGCTCTAATACTTGATTAATTTCACTAGAGCTTTGAGTTGGGCTTTTGCTCACTGATTGTAAGCTATCATCGTGTTTCAGCATGGACTGAAGTGATGACATCTGCTTCCTATGTCCTCGTATGGCTCCATCCATCTGCTGTCTGTGTTTGATCAACAAACCAATCAATGAATGGAGGGAACGTCTTTTCAGAATAATCATATACATATATGCACAATCATGATGATTTGAGAACCTACCTGAGATTTTTTATCTCTCTTCTCATTACTGACGCCTGCTGTGTCAGTTTTTTGACTTGGTCAGCACAACTACATATTGGAGGCGACATTCCAGTAATAGCTGAAACCTTATACTCCAGAAAATATTTTTATGTGATCGTAAACTGGTTTGTTTGTTCCATCAGCTATTGCTTCCACTGCAGTACGACCACGTGTTATGCTTTTGGGAGGAACACGTTGGACGACCAACTACTTTCACAGAATAACGCTACTATAGGTTACTGGAGAACAGAACAACATAGTGACATACTGCCACCTACTGTTTTCTGTGCAAACAACACGGGCCATGACTCTGCTCTAACCAAGCCGGTTTAGTTTCCTTATCCTGATATCTGTTAAAAAACAGCAATTTTTGTTTTTGCGAAGTAAATTTATGTATCTCAGTAACGTTACACTCATTAAAATGAAACATATATATTTGTTCACATATATATTTGTGTTTTTTTGTATACTCTTAGAATCATGCTATTATGATTTTTTTTAATTGTATACATATTTCTTCAAAAAAATAAATAAATAAAATAAAATTAAATAATAATAATAATAAATAATGGTTGAGCAATTTTTTTTCTAATTTAAATAATGATTAAGCTGTGGATTGTAGTGTGCCAGGAAGATATTTTAGATATTGAAATATTTTACTTCAAACTGTTTAAATATTAATTTAGTCAATACAATTCACTGTTCTAATATAATAAGAACATCACTTTTAGCTCTACTAAAATTAACCTGTTTGTTTGTCTATTTATTTTATCTCTCTCTGCGACCACATTTACATAATATGTCCTATTGTCCAGCCTTGTAATGCTAATGGGGTGGTCGATTTTGTAAATAGGCCTGTTCACCTGGTCATGAACTCACACTATATGTGAACATGCTTTAAAGCACATCTCTTTGGTTTACTGGACTGGGTTAATCAATATTCAAGTAAGTTAAAAATGCTTAAATTGTATATAAATTGTGTGTGTGTGTGTGGGGGGGTTAATTTTTATTTTATTTTTTTTAAGTATTCTTGAAGCAATAGATGAAACTATTGGTATCTTATCATTCATAAAATCTACTTAACTAGTCCTGTTTTCATTTCTAGGCTTTATTTGCCCACCCAAATATCTGCTTGCTGCATAAGAGACAGGGGATAATGTTCTGGAATGTGGGGGGTATACACGCTATTAGCATGATAAGTAGAGGGCACAATAAGCTAGCCAGGCAGTTATGCGTGAATTCTGTGGAACGTGTTAATTTTTTAGGATGGGTGAATTCTTTACAACATGTAAGTATCATAGGGATTAATTTGCACTGAGATTATTTAGCCTAGAAAATAATCACTGTTTAAACTATGACATCTGGGAGGGACCCGGAGAAGAGCTGCTGCTCCTCGGTTGAGGTGAAAAGACATGTTTAAGTTGAGAGGCCTTACATCATGAGTGCCCGTAACAAGGAGGTGTTGATTTGTTGGACTAATTTGCAGCAAAATACCAGTTTCCAATGAAATCCCACCATTGGTACATTTACATCTTTTGGCACACCATCATCCTAGACGTGGTAAACGCCTGCATGGCTAGTATACAAATGGAATTGGAAATTGCTGAATGTTACCAAGAAAGAGATACTAAATAGGAGATTCAGGAGTTTCAGGCTCGGTTAGCATCCTGTCTCATCGACACAACTCCCATAAAACGAAATCATAGGCATAAAACGAGGCCATAAAGGCTACACCAAAATTATGGGACTATGATAACTGAGCATGGTTATAAACAGAGCTAAGTTTTTATGCAATTCATAAGGTTTTGTGAGTAAAATCTCAACATGTTGTAAAAACGTTTATTATAAAAAACATTTTTTCATATTTTTCATGATTTGTCTGATTATATGTGCGATTATATGACATATATAGGCTACTGTTATGAGGCTACATAAGCAGTGAATCCTGCAAATGAACCCTTAGATGTTCTTCACATTTCTTCAGACAGCAAGTGAAATCACTGAAATTCTGCTACCCAGCAGGCCCAACTTTGCAATATTACAACATTTCCCTAAAAACGAACAAAAATGTCACAACGAGGAATTTGCAACAGTCCCGTAGATGGCGCTGTGTACATGGAATGCGAATCACCAATAAACCAGAGAAGAAGAAGAACCGTATTTCCGTATGTTACGCGGTGGTTTTATCCAATGAGGTGATTGTGCGTTTTATTTTGAACGTGTTAGTGGCGGTTAAGTCGATTACGCTTGTTTTTACAGTATTCAAGTCAGGATTAAAATAAACAGTAACGTTACCGTTCAGAAAAGCGCGTATGAAACGCAAAGGTAAGAATTAAAGAAGGAACACTTTAATATAAATGAAATCATTAATAATATTTTGGGTTTTTATCTACTTTATCCGTCTCCATAAACAGACTGTGTTTTAGAACTTATCACGTTACCTACCTATCTAAGCAGTATTTGAGCAATATTTGATGTGTATCTGTGATGTCTAAAATGTGTAGACAAGGCAGCTGGCTGGGCGTTGAGACACAATCAGAGTTGACATTTCTTGAGAGGATGCAAGCAGTGACGTTTATGTCTTATTGTCATTATATGTTTTTGGAATATATTAACCAGCAAAACTACGTAAACTGTTACTTTCTGTGGAGAAGTAACGTTAGTCTTGATATCAACAGTTTGTAAGCAGATATGTAAGAAATAATGTGAGAAATAGGTATTATATTATTTAAAAATTTTAACTGTGATGTTGTGAACACAGGCAGCATATCCCTTTCTCTTTTTATTTATAAATATCAAACTATTCTTAAACACCTGTTTATGGTTAATGTTATTTCCGTTATTTAATAGAGCCTATTTATATATTTCTCAAAATCTTTCTGAAAATGACAGTTGAAAGGTGCTGATTTATAATGTGTGGTGATGTAAAATCATGAAATATTACTTGATATTTATGCCTTCTGAAAAGTGTGCCAGTTGAATAATATTGCAGGAAATCACATGCATCTAAAATCACCTCCATTAATTATTTTGTGTGATTGCAGATATTAATCTAAAAACATGTCATCTGTCAATGGCTTGTTAAACGTGAGTACTCCACATCCATGCATATCATAACTATAAAAAATGAATATTATCTGTCTTGTTCTTACCATCTGACAGTTTAAGCTCTGATCATAGAGGTTTATCCCTTTTTTTTTTCTTTTCTTTTTTAGCCCAGATCAGATAGAGTTCCACTCAGAGATCTGCAGAATGAACTGCTGAATTTGCAGGACAGTCCAACTATGAAGCTTAAATGTGCATTGATGCATGAGAGGGACTCTAAAACAAAGGTATGGAGACATTCCTTCACTGATTTAAAATTAGCTTTGTCTTTAAAACTTTCTGTGATTTCAAGTTCATATGGAGTGGAAAGAAAAATAACTTACTATTTTGACCTCAGCTGAGATATTGTGTTTTCCACCAGCATGAAGTTGCCCCTGATGAAAACCTATCAAGCTTAACTATCACAACAGACAACCATGATGGGAATGCTGTGGATGCCACTGAACATCAAGATGTCACATTAAAATCCTTTGTGTGTCTTGAAGGAGAAGTCGTAGTTGAGGATGAACCTGTCATGTCAGATGAGTCTGTTCTCATCAGGCGTCTAGCACTGGAGGATAATGACCCACTTCAAAGTGACCCAAATGAAACCATTGAACCTGATGGCACAGAGGATAATCAGATCACTGAAGAGCATTTTGATCATGCATACTATTATAGAAACACATCTATTGGTTTAGATGCTTCATCTATTCTGTGTCAGGAGGCAGAAGTTTCGTCCAATGAGCTGGGAAATGTCACATTCAAATCCCTCATGTGCTTAGGTGGAGAGGTTCAAGTTTCTGATAACTTGTCCATCTCTGATGAATCCATTCTCATAAAGGATCTAGGATCAGGAAATCACTCACAATGTAAAAATACTCCAGTTTCTAAAATGGGCACAGAGGCTATATCAATAAGCAGTCAACCTTTGGGTCATTCTTACTGTAATTGGAAGTCTTTATGTGAAGATAGCAGCACCATCAGTACAGTTGATGCAGATGACGTGCCTCAGTCAAATGTTGAACGCGTTGTAGGTACTCAGTGTGACCCTGAAAATACAGTCAACCTAAACAATCACGATCAAGCTGATCTCTCTGAAGGACGCCATGGTGTATCTAACGAAGAAGGAGGAATCACATTCAAAGGCTTGTGTTGTTCTGGGGTTGAAGTAGAAATTGCTGATCTTTCCAACGTGTCAAAAATGTCTGTGCTTATGGAGAATCTTGCTGAGGAACAAAGTCTGCCTTGTTTAAGTGACATCAGTGAAAATTATGGTCAAAGCTTTGCTAATTTGACACCAGGAAGGAAGCATGTTGACCATATTTACTGCCATGCTAAGGAAAACTCACAGGTCCTAAATATATTGACCACTGAAAATGAGGTCTGTTCCAAGTCACGGCTTTCCTCATCAAGTCTTTTGGAGAAGACTGGAAATACAGTTGGTAGTTCAACATCACCTCTTGGAAACAATACAGAGAAAATGAGTGAATCTGTCACATGCTGTGAAACAGAAGCATCAAAGACAGTTTCTAACCAGGAGTCCAGCCAAAATCTGTCAATACTGAATGGTAAAAATAAGATGGAAAGTTCAGATGTTAGCAACAGTGGTGACAAATACAAGGTGCCCAAGGATGACTCTTCTGTCATAACAAGAAAGGATGTGGAGGAATACTGTGAGCAACAGGTTCTGCCGAAAAAGAAAGAAGGTTCACATTTTGAGGAAAAACTTTGTCCTCAAGGTGTCTTTGAAACCAGCATTCTCAAAGATAAGACACTGAGTTTAAAGCACGAGGTGGTCCACCCAGACATTGAAGTTATGCGGTTCTGTGATAGATCTAGTGAAGCTGTCTCTGTTAATCAGGAACTTCCTAGTGCTATTGCTCTAACGGGTTCCTGCACTCCAAAGACGCCCACCCTAAGCAGAAGTGTTTTACATGACCACACAGCTGAGAACCCAATGAGCCATTTGTGGCCTGAGCTCCCAGAGAGTCCAATGCCTCCTCCACTGTTGAACTCCACATCCCTGGCTAATGCTTTTAGCTATACACCTGTTCCTCAAGACCCACCCAAGAAAAAGAATGTGGAAACTAAAATGCCTTCTGCAGACAATCAGAAGTTGTTGAATGTCCCTCCAGTTTTGGGCAACGGGCCTCTACAGGAACAGCTCAGACAGATGGCTGAATTGTTGATGGTTGCGTCAGGGAAGGTGGTTGTTCCTACTCCAGCACCAGTGAATCACCACAATGCTTTAGTAGGCACTTCTCCAATTGCGATGCGTAGCGCTTGTGTCTGGAGCACCCCTGTTCAGCGCATGGAGCGGAGTGTTAATACCTCGGCAGCGGTGGAGATTTTAAAGGAGGTTGATATTTCTGATGCCAGCACTTCAACTGACTCTCTGCTATGGAAGTAAGTATGATAAGTGGATTAGCAAGAATAGTTGTCTCTCTGTTGATGTGATCTACATTATCTATATGTGACTCCCTCTTTGAAGCCTGATGCCTGGAAATATGGAGCATCTGTCTAGATCAGAGTTGGTGCAGAGATTGACTTCCACGCTCGTCATGGTGGAGGTTCTTTCCCAGCAGCTCACTTCTGCACGGGCCCATAATCCGAGCAAAGACACTTCTCCATCAGATCTCAGAGAGAAACTCATCCAGACAGACCACACTGAGCTCAGACAGGTGAGAACCCTTAGCCTAACATGTTGTTAACAAAATTGTCAGAATTTAAAATAACTCGCCTTCAATTTGTTCCAAACCTGTATGAATTTCAGCTGTTGAACACAAAATGAGTTTTTTTTTTTTTTTTTTTAAGAAAGTTGGTAACCAAACAGTTGATGGAAACCAACAATTTCCATAGTATAGAATAAAATAATCTCATTAAAGATTTATGAATTTATTCCATTAGACTAAATTTTTGATGAATAATTTATATCAAATCATAAAACAAAATCCAGAAAACAAACAAACATGAAAACAGAATTTTGAAAAAAAAATAAGACCTAAATTAAAAACTAGGTGTATATGAAGTCATGTTCGTATTCATTCTCGATGTCTGACAAATGTGTTATAGATTTCCTTCCCCATTAATAGTGTGAAATAATTTGATAAATATCAATAGGGAATGATGGAAAATATATTATGATAATATTTTGGACCATATTTGCCCAGACCTAATTTCCAGTGATTTTACTGACCTCATTAAAAGTTGTGCTGTGCTAAGCTTACTATCAAAACATTTTGATGTTTAATAGACAGATTTATTTAGGACCAATGAGATTACTCAGTTTGAGGAGCGACCCAGCTCCACAGACAGCTTTTTGGAAGAAAAACTCTGTTTCTGAATATGTTTTCGCTTTGCTTTATTTTGTCTTTATTTGCCAGAATGGGACATATAGAGATTTGTATGGCACTGCCCTGGAGAGAATTCAGAGTCTTGAGCATGATCAGGAGGTTCTTCACAGTTTATATAAGAGCATACAAGCAATGAGGATTGGGATGGTGAGAGATGCCCTATTTTTAAAGTTATGCTTGCATTTTTAAATTTTACAGGCCTTAAATGTTATAATTCTTCTACAGAGTTCTTTTAAGTCTAGCACAGAGGATGCCATCTTCCAGATGAAACAGATTGGAGATACTGTTAATGTTGATCAGGAAATTTTATCTAGACAGGTAAGTCACTACTTAATTTCCAATACATTTTATCAGCTTCATAAAAGATATTTGTGAAGAAATCACATCTTATCTATGTTATGTAGGTCAGTCAGATGAAGTCTCTTTATGGGAGGTACAAGGAAACTCTCCAGAAGATGGAGCAGAAGATGAAGGATATGAGACATCGCATGGATGAGGCCCTGATGGAGAAGGAAGCGGTTAGAGGACAATTTTATCCATTTTGCTGAAGTTTAAGAGCGCATGATTATTTTTATTAATATCCTATTGATATTTGCCTCTCATCCTGTTCATTTGTCTTTGTGTGCAGGCCTTCAATGTAACCCGTCAGTTGAGGAACTATCATGCTGCTCAGGTGGCAGAACTAGAGCACACTGTTGGGTCTCACCAGGAACTGAAGTCAGCCCTCAAACTGGCCTACCCATCACTGGTCTGCTCATTATGCTTTAATCCCTACCTCAATTTATATGAAAATATAATTTTCCCTCTATCTTAATAGTGACCACAGACACTCTGGAAGTCTTGCTTGACTGTGTGTGTAATGTCCTTGTATTCTGAAGTAGTTGTGTGTGAACTCTTCAAGGTTGAACTGAGCAAGTTATACATGGAATCCATCAGTGCAGCAAATGACCATTTGAGAAAGAAGCACGAAGATCACACAAGCTTGTTAGCGGAGGTAAGACTTCACATTTACAACCATCAGTGTGCATTGTGTTTAGATATTAAAATGAAAATAACATGCAAAGTTTGCTAATTCACCCTTTAAGGAGCACAATAACAAATTTACACCCTTTCTTCCATGGGAAGCTGAGAAAGGCTCAAGAGCTGATTCAGAGGATAAACCCAGTGCTTCACCAGCTTCATCAGAGGACTACGACTGCCGTGGAGAACAGCAAGCAGCATCTGGCAATGAGAGACAGAGCCATGGAAGAGAGAGACCTGGTTAGACATTTACCACTGAAATGAACTTCTCTCATTATTTATTAATCCTCAGTTCTGTGTCTGTCAAACCTTAAAGGAACCCAAACAATAGTTAGAAGGAAAAATTCTTCTGAAGTCCTATAAAACTTTGTGTGAAAAACAGACAGAAATTTTAGGGAACAGATCCAGTGATGGTTGATTTTTAAAATCAGACTGAAATCTCATTTTGACCAGCTATTGCATGTTAAAGGTGCACTAAGCGATTTTTGCCAAATGATGTTGATTTTTGAAAGCACCAAAATAAACATGCTCATAGCCCATATTTTGATATCTCCGCCCCACATGTACATGCACATCCCTGGCATAATGACAGTCGTGAAAACAAGTGAAGATGACACAAGCATATTCAAACAAAAGCCAGTACAGATAAATTGTATACTTGGATACTTGGATTGAAAGTGACATGATGTGTGAGCTGTCATAGATCACTACATTATTGACAATAGAAATGTCATTTTTGCATGTGGAAATTGTGGTGAATTTTGCTAATGTGACTGCACCTTCACTTCCTACTGGCATCACAGCTGCTTGCTTGTCTCGCTTCATTGCTGTGCACACATACCAGAAGACAATTAAGTGTCTATACTTTTCCCTGCATCTCTATTAACTTTTACAGATTAATGAATTCAGGTCTTATTTCTGACTTATTTTTATGCTTATATTAATTTGCAAGATTAAAAGATTTATGTTGTGCAGCCTTACAGCACATACATCCAATTTGTTGTTCTGTAGAACTGGCTGCCCCCACTATGCCTTTCATCATTTGAGTGATGAAATTAGATCTGTTTGTGAAGACAGTTTGATCGATATCTGGTTTGCTGATTATGTGGTTATGACTTCAGCACAATGGAAAAAGACAATAAAATAGAAAGAGTAGATGTTAGCATGGAAAGGCGCAGCAAAATTTATTTCTTGTTGCATTGAATCATATTGTGTGTCTGCAACTGCACCCTAAGATGTTACAGTTAAGTACTAGATTTTATTTTATTTTTTTTATTTTTGCCTGTCTAAAGCCTCACTTTCAATAAATGGGCAAATGGAGGTGGAAACTTTTTGAATATTAGAGTGTATCTTCATCATTCATGAAACTATCATTTGAAATTTACTCCTTTAATCTCTTTATGCATTTACTTTAGATACAGCCTCTTTTTTTTTTTTTTTTTTAAATCACTTTCCATTAATCCCCAGATGGAAAATGAACTAGAGCGCATGAGGTCAAGCTTGCAAGATGCCAGTCAACAGATTTCAGACTTGAACATGCAGCAGACCATTATGACTTCAGGTGTGACAGTGATTTACTTTGAATTGACTAATTCCCTCTGTAGTCAAAGGTGAGCTTTTACTTGATTCTGCTGTGTGTGTTTGTTCAGAGATGTCAGTGCTGAGGGAGCAGCTGAATCAGGCAGAAGAGGAGCGCTTTCAGCTGCAGAGGAGAAGCACTGAGCTTTCAGCCACTGTCACGTCCACACTGGCCTCTTACGCCTTCCTAGAACAGACCCTCGCCTCTGAGACCAGCAAGTATGCAGAAATCCACTTGTGGAATTTGCTTTTTGAATTTCAATTCACTTCATATTACTTACTGGATGACTGAATTACACTCATTATTTTGGAATACACAAATTTAGAGTTGTGACCTATAATCGTTATTTGTTTGCACGAGAATGTAGAACAGTGGCTATTCATTTAAAATAAGCCAAAACAAGCATTACAATAATTAGTGCTGGCAATGATTAATCATGATTATTTGCATCCAAAATAATAGTTTTTGTGTACATAATATATGTGTGTTCTCTGTGTATTTATGTATTTATAAATACACATACATGCTTGTATATTTAAGAAAAATGTTGTTTATATATTAAATTACAATGATATATATAATATATACTATATGTAATATAAATGATATGAATATAAATACATGCATGTAAATATTTTAAAAATATAAACACTATGTGTATCTTTAAATGTATATAATAAATGTACACAGTACACACACATATATATTATATAAACAAAAA
The DNA here is from genome assembly GCA_036247105.1 of Cirrhinus mrigala. Classification (NCBI taxonomy): domain Eukaryota; kingdom Metazoa; phylum Chordata; class Actinopteri; order Cypriniformes; family Cyprinidae; genus Cirrhinus; species Cirrhinus mrigala. The sequence goes on along the minus strand of CM070007.1, from coordinate 43,650,198 downwards.
CGTTTTATTTTGGATGTGATTAATCGTTGGCCAGCACAAAAAATTATCTAAAACAACTAAAAAACAAAGATTTAGTTTGGGAACTAATTTTCACTATTAGCTAGTTGCTTATTCACATGCATATTACTAGTGTATTGGCTGTTTATTAGTACTTATAAAGCACATATCAATGCCTTATTCTGCACGACCATATTTTAATAAGCAGCTAATTAGGATTTTATTGAGGCAAAAGCATAGGTAATAGTTAGTTAACAGTGAGAACTGGTCTCCAGCCGAAGATATTTCTTATTTTAACCTCCCATGGATATCTGAAAGTCTATTTTAAAAATCTAAAAGTGTGATTCTAGAGCTGGATGTAAAACTCAGTTCCTGGAGGACAACACCCCTGTAGAGTTTAGTTCCAACCCTGCTTTAACATATACAATATAGTTTTTTAATATGTATCGATACTCAAAACTCTAATCAAAAAAGCAGTGATCGGATGGCGGCAAGACAGCAATGTAATGATATCATATAATTAGGATCAAGGCAACAGCCAAGTGAGCAAAATGACATAAAAATTCTAAAAAATTTTAAAATGTACAAATGCTAGAATTCATTTTATCTCTGTCAGGTGTATTGTAATTAGTAGTTCATTTAATTTTTAGCAGATTTGTTTCTTAATCCAAAAGATCTATTTTAAGAGATACCCGACTGTTTAAATTAATTGTGCATCATAAAAGCATTTTGAGATTTGAGAAGTGGACTGCATCTCCTGTCATGCATCAGAGTCACCAGCATAAAAGTTCACTGTTCAGATGAATGCATGGCTCAGACATGTGCACTATACACAATGTGTGTATGACTGCAATAAATAATTTAATTTTCAAAATAATTTGAAAATTATTAATATTTTTAAAAATATTTTTCCTGGTTCAATAAGGTACATTGTAAGAAAATAACAGTGGTTGGGACAGACTTGCAGTATCACCTTCACTTAAAATGATACAATCTAATCCTGTTTACATGAAATGAGCCTGATGCTGAGCAGGTTTGAGCTGATGGACCTGTTGCTATAACAGCAACTCCACGCTGAGCTTCGAAGAATTTAACAATCCTGATCATGTCTAATTGCTAACAATAAAATCCAGCTAAATGAGTAATTCATATATGATGAATAGCCCCTGGAAAGATTTAATTAGCTGGATCAGGTGTGTTTAATCAGAGTTGAAGCTAAACTCTGCAGGGCTGCCTTGTGGAACTGAGTTGTGGAACACCCCTGTTCTAGAGTCGTTTAAGTCATGTAAATTAATCAAATCTATGGGCATTTTTATATCTAGTACATTTCAAACCAGGCAAATGAATGGATACCTAATTAAAACAATTTATTGTACAGTTTCAGTTTTATTAATCACATATTCCTGAGAAGCGATAAAACTGAAATATATGTCTAACATATAATTTTGCATGTTTGGATGTATTGATCATAAGAGCAGTCTACTGCTGCTTCGCTTTCTCAAAATGTGTTTTTCTTCACTCATTATTCAGTATGGGTAACACCCTCAGATGCAAAACAATTTGTCAGTTATTTACTATAAATATTGGCAAAAATAAACATTGTTAATCATGTATTACATGTAGTATCCATGTTGTTCTTCTGATGTTGCTAAATAGAAACATTTGTGAGAAAAGTGAGGGAAGAGGTTAAAAAAAATGTTGATATGATGGTTGTGACAGAAAATGCAAACTTAAATTATTGTAAAAAAAAAAAAAAAAAAAATTGTGAAATTCCACAGAGCCTGTGTGAACTTGTTAAACTCATACCAGGTAAATCACAGAAAGAGGACATTAACTAATTACACAATTTAATAAATTTTGGCAACGATATGGAAACCTTCTAAAATGGATACTGTTTAAAAGGGATAGTTCACCCAAAAATGAAAATTGCCATCATTTACTTAAATTGCTTTAAAACCTGTATCATTTGTTCATTCCTCTGCAGGGCACAAAAATATATTTTGCAAAATATTTGAATGTTTTTGCCAGTGCAGTTAATAACATTGGACACTGACCTACATGTACACTGTATGATCAAGAATTTAAAAAATCATACAGGTTTGGAGCAACAATAGGGTGCAAATATAGCATGCAATTCTATATTATTTTATTTTTCTGCTTTAGGTTGCAGCAGTCAATGTGTGATGCACAGCAAGCTACAGAGAGAGTGAACCGGTATGTCTTGACATTTTGATCCCCCCTCTTTTGTTTATTGTTGTTGTATTAACAAATGTACAAAATGTAAATATATAAATGCTTTTGGCAGTCTTGAGGAAGCGCTGGAGACTTCCAGGAAACAGCTAGAGGAATATGAGAACGCACTGTCACAGAGAGAAAGCCTGATTAAAGAACTCCATGGTGAAGCTGAGATTCATCGCCACCAGCTTGGTCAACTGGCTCAACTGCACACTGAACTATCTAGTGCCAAAGAAATGAGTGAGGTGATGAGTTTACACCAGAACATTACTAAACGTTCACAATACTTTAGCTATACCAGTTATTCCCATAATAACAGAAATGTGGTTCGTTCTATCAGTTCTTGCAGGCAGAAAATGAACTGGCACGGGAACAGATGGAGGAAAGTGAGCGATTGCTGCGGTGTCACCTACAGGGCCTGAGAGAGAGAAATTTGGAGTGTGAAGATCTCAAACTTGCGCTGGAACAATTGCGGTACAGAATATTCCTGACTGCCCACTGTTATTTTTAAAACAAATGTTTCAACAGATCACAATAAATGGAAGTCTGTTTCTGATGCAATCTCTCCTTTCAGGCTTGAGAAAGAGTCCCTTCAGGAAGAGCTGGACAGTACACGAGACAAAGCCCGCAGCATGCTGCTGGAACAAGGAGAGCAGATGGCACAGGCATCTAATGATGTCATGCTTCTAAACCACAGAGTTTGCTTTCTCATGAGCATCTTAAAGGAATCCCTAACCGCCAAGGTCACTATGCTTAACTGTACTTGTCATAATTTGCTTGCTGTGAATTACTTTGAATTAGTTTCATTTTTGCATTTTCAAATTTTCATTTTAAGTTTTAGTAATATTGATGTTTTACTCATTTGTATTAGTTGTTCTTTTTATATTCATACATATATATGATTATATATAAATTATATAATATTTATTTATTTATTTTTAATATTTATTTTTTATCTTATTTACATGTTTTATTTTAGCTTTATTTAAATTAGTAAAATTATTTTTAATAATTTTTGTTAACAGTAACAACACTGATTTACAGTTTGCACTTACAGTGGAAGCTTATTGGTCACTTACACAAAGTTTCAAATCAGAAATCTGCTTATGGGTATTCTTTAGTAATTATTTTTGTTAATTTAGTTTTCTAAATCACCCTTTTAAGGTATACCAAGTAAATGTTACTGGGTTTACTTGTCTCTGGTTATGTTCTAAGTTGAAAAAAAAAATGATATAGAATAGTACAAATGAGTTGTTAATTGACATCACTCCAGTCTAATGGTTATAGTTTAAAAACTATTGTGTTTGCATTGGGTTTGCAATATTTATTGATTGCTTAACAGGCTTCAGTGAATTAAAATGTTCCTAATAAAAAATGTACCATTAATATTATGCAGTCAATAATATTAGTTCTAGTTTTTTAGTGCATCCCTCCCTTCTCCTCTTCTCAATGAGGAATGCTTAGAGAATTGAAAAATAACTCTTCACAAAGAGTAATTTATAATGTTATTATTAATTAATAACATTGTTTTGCATTTGCATTGTTTTGTCAGGAGTCAGAAAACTTTGATAAGGCATTGCCGTCTCATCGACATCCCTCCAGCTCTTTTGTGGATTCTATTATGGTGGCCATGACAAAGACACAGGAACCCGAGATAGAGTCTCCTGAGGGTTCAGGTGTGTTAGTGTTTGGTACTTGTTTTGTCTTGTTGAAAAGCAGTTCTAATGCTGCATAATTTATTGAGGATCTATTCCTGTAGTGTCAAAGGTTTCAGTTTGCTTGCAAAACTTAAAGTAAATAATCACAGACATGTTTGTGTGTGGTAATGCGATTCAAAAGGTTTTAAAGGTAGTTTAAACACCTTTGGATTTGTACATTTAAGAACATGGAATAAAGCTCCACACAAAACTGTTTTGATGTCAGTTCTGTTGTATTCAGCTTTTAATGATTACTTTTACATCAAAGGAAAATAGATTAGAGGTTTATTTATCATAACTACTTTCTTATGTTGTTTAATGTTTTGCAGAAGAGAGGGAGGAGCAACAAGATGGCATTGGCAGTCTAACCAGTGCGTTTACCCGAATACCACCAAATACACACATAGAAGTGAAAGGTACATTCATTACCGCATAATACATTCATATACAGTTGAAGTCAAAAGTTTCATAAACTTTGCAGAATCTGCAAAATGTTAATTATTTTACCAAAATAAGAGGGATCATACAAAATGTTATTTTTATTTAGTACTGATCTGAATAAGATATTTCACATAAAAGATGTTTAAATTTACTCCACAAGAGAAAACAATAGTTGAATTTATAAAAATTACCCTGTAAAAAAGTTTACATATACTTGATTCTTAATACTGTGTTGTTACCTTAATGATCCACAGCTGTTTTTGTGTTTTTGCTTAGTGATTGTAGTTCATAAGTCCCTTGTTTGTCCTGAACAGTTAAACTGCCCTTTCTTTTTCTTTCAGAAAAGTCCTTCAGGTCCCACAGATTTGGATTTTGGTTTTTCAGCATTTTTGTGTATTTGAACCCTTTCCAACAATGACTATGATTTTGAGATCCATCTTTTCACATTGAGGACAACTGAGGGACTCAAATACAACTATTACAGAAGGTTCAAATGCTCACTGATGCTTCAGAAGGAAAAACTATGCATTAAGGGCCAGGGGTGTAAACTTTCGAACAGAATGAGGATCTGTAAATTTTTCTTATTTTGCCTATTATTTATATATTTTTTTCATTTAGTACTGCCCTTCAGAAGCTCCAGAAGATACTTACAAGTTCCCCAGAAGGCAAAATAAGTTAGATTTACCCTGATCTTCAGATTCAAAAAGTTTTCACCCCTGGCTCTTAATGCATCGTTTTCCCTTCTAAGGCATCAGTGAGCGTTTGAACCTTCTATAATAGTTGCATATGAGTCCCTCAGTTGTCCTCAGTGTGAAAAGATGGATCTTAAAATCACACAGTCATTGTTTTGAAATGGGCTCAAATACACAAAAATGCTGAAAAACCAAAGAATCTGTGGGACCCTAAGGATTTTTCTGAATAACAGTGGGCAGTTTAACTATTCAGGACAAACAAGGGACTCATGCACAACTATCACTTTAAAAAAAAAAAAAAAAAAAAAAAAACAGCTGTGGATCATTCAGGTAACATCACAGTATTGAGAATCAAGTGTATGTAAACTTTTGAACAGGGTAATTTTTATAAATTCAACTATTATTTTCTCTTGTGAACTAAATGTAAATGTGTTTTATGTGAAATATCTTATTCAGATCAGTATTAAAAAAATAACATGCATTTTGTATGATCCCTCTTATTTTGGTAAAATAATTTAGCAGATTCTATAATGTGTATGTAAACTTTTGACTTCAACTGTTTTAGTACTTATGTTAGATCCAAACTCTAGTATGCATGTATATCAATGTGTGTATCCTGGCATGTATCTATATACGTATGTTTATCTCTATCTACATCTACATCTGCATATATAGAGAGGGATGTAGATGTAGATAGATGGATAATAAAAAGATGGTTATGTAGATGCTCTCTTGTGTTCTTAGAGGAAAAACGGAGCCGAATGTTGGAGCTGTTGTCTGATTTTGGTGAAACCATCTCAGATCTTCAACTCACCTTAGACCAACTGAGAATCCAGAAAGACACGGAGCAGCAGACTCTGAAGCAGTCCATGTGAGTTACTCAAACTCAGGTGTACTCATTAATGCTCATTTGCAGGGTAACAGGAAAATGGTTGGGTATATATGGCTTAATTGTGTTAATATTAATATTTATCATGTATATAAATATATAACATTCAAAATGCACTGAATGGTTTAACAGTAGATGGGACACCTAGTGTAAAGTCACATTTAAATATAATATTATCCAACTGGCTATCTGAACTGTTTGTCCAGTTGTTTTTTTGCTTAATTTAAAGGAATAGTTGAACTAAAAATGAGAATGTACTTGTTCTCATTCCATTCTGAAACTGATTTTTTTTTTCTTCTCCAAAACACAAAAGAAGTAATTTTAAGAACATTGGTAACCAAACAAAATTGGTAGCCTTTAACTCTCATTATATGCCAAAAAAAAAAAAAATCAAAATGACGTCTTTAATGTTCCACAGAAGAAAGGCAGTCAGACTGGTTTGGAACATCATGATGAGTAAATAAAACGATTTTCATTTTTATGTGTGCAAATGAGTGCCTCAAACAAGCCGTAAGTGACAAGCAAATAGATTACAAGTTTCGTTTCGGAGTTAAACGTCAAAGCCCAAATCGTACCTGAACAGGTCATACCTGAACATCACAGTACTAAATGTTTATCATTTGTTCAGGATTTTACTTCCTCATATTAATACATTTGTTGTTGTCTGTATGCAAGTGTTTTTTCGCTATCAGTTAGTTGGGTCTAACCCCCTCATCAGTGACATTTTTCAGTATTAAAAATCTATAACTGAAACGACACATTTGACAGTGCTTATACTGATGTGGCTAAGATATATATATATATGTTTATTTTTTTCCACAAAAAATCTAGTTTCATAACTACTGCATTTTACAATTTTAGCCTTTCTGTTTTGCAAAAGAACTTAATTAAATGTAAAATCAGGGTAACACTTTAGTATAGGGAACAATTCTCACTATTAACTAGTTACTTATTAGCATACCTATTATTAACACATTGGTTGTTTATTAGTACTTATAAAGCACCTATTCTGCATGTCTATATTGTACATCCCTACCCAATACCTGAACTTAACAACTACCTTACTAACTGTAAGCAGCAAATTATGAGTTTATTGAGGCAAAAGCAGTAGTTAATGGTTTGTTAATAGTGAAAACTGGACCTTAAAATAAAGTGTGACCAAATTTGGATACTTGTTAGTGTTTGCACATGCATGTAAAATAATTGGAGTGCAACAGAGAAAGATGCAATCAGAGTGCAATGGAGAAAGTGCAATCATTTTGATCAAAACCACATTCATTAGTATACATGAAATTTAGGTTTTAAATTAAGTTTTGTCAAACAAAATAATTTTATGTGTAACAGTACAACATTACTGGAAAACCAAAGTATAGTAGTCACACAAAGTTATTTATGTGCTATTGCCTCACCTCAGGCTTAGTTTTAAAACCATGAAACATTCCATGTTTCTGATAACCTGCTGTTTCAGATGTGGCCTGCAGGAGGCGCTGCAGGAAGAGTCTCAGAGACACAAACTGGAGGTCTCAGAGCTGAGGCAGAATGTGGACCGACTGCAGACTCAGGTGGACAAGGATGCTGCGGTCCTGCAGCAAAAAGCTCAGGTAATTGTTCAACTCGCTGTTTATAAGCCATATTTGATAGAAATTTTCAGGGTCAGTTTCCCAGCGGCAAAACTCTTTAATTTGGCTCTCAAGGATTTAGAGCATAAGAGGATTAAATATGTGATTACATAATAATTTGTATGTCTGCGCTCTTTAAGGATGAAAGAAACTTGAGGAAACTGTGCAGCGAGATGGAGGAAAATTTGGAGGCGGCACACAAATACAGAGCAGAGAATAGTGTATGTATCCTTTGACAGTGCAATCACTGCCCACAAACATAACGCTGACTATCTTTCCACATACGGTTTTAGACTGTGGACAAATTACTGTGGTCGTTGATGCTATTGTTAGATTGTTGTATGACAACTAACTAGCCTTTGCTCTGTTGTGTGAAACAACAGGAGTTGCGTCGAGAAGTTGCTGATTTGCGTCGACTGGAACAGCAGGCCCAGGTGGAGGCTCAGGTCTTGAGGGAGGAGCTTAACCGAACAGGTGTCCAATCAGCAGCCAGTGCCAAAGCGTTAGATGAAAGAATCAAACTGCTCAGAGAGGTATGTCTGTCTATCTAGTTTGTCCTCTGTGACTGGCACGAAACAATAATATTCAATAATAACAGCGTATACCCCCCCCCCCCCCCCCCCCCACCTCTTAAACGGTCCAAAACTTGTTTGCATGCCAAAAATGTGGTTTTATTAAATGTCATTATCAAAAATCAAATGTTAGTAATTCACTATTTTAAGCAGTTCCCATTTCATGGACTCAAGACTTAGTTTTGGAAACCCTAAAAAAAAAAAAAAAAATCAACTCCCCACATACACACATTCTGTTCGTAGGTTGAGAAGCTCAAGGCAAATTTAATGGAATCAGAGGAAAATCGTGCCAAGGTCTTGGAGAGAGCAAAACGACATGTAAGTCTTACCTGCATTATTATAATTGTTGTAATTGTGCAGATGCAAGCAAGTTGATGTATTGTATTGCATAGGTTTTTCTTATTGTGAACAAAAAAAACAAAAAACCCTGCTATCTGTAGAACAGAAAATGTAAACATTTTCTCAGTGATGTTGAACCAAATATATGATTTTTTTTTTTGTCTAAGTCATGCCTTTAAGAACTGTAAGTGATAAGACAAAATACTTGTGCACATTTAATTTCACTGTTTATTTTGATGTCATTTTGATTTTGTATTACATAAACTGTTGTTCTATAGCAAAGGGTCCATGCCGTGAACCAGAGTAAATTGGAGCGAGAACTACATCTGCTTGATGATATGATCGAAACAGTGAGACAGGTGAGGAGACAGGAAAAAAAAAAAAAGAATATCATCTATATAATATTGTGTATATTGGAAATATATTAACAAATTTACTGTTTTCTTTAATTCACAGACATTGTCTTCTATTCCTGATCTTGTTAAGAGCTGTCCTGAACTACAAAAGCTTGTAGAATTGCTTGAATAAGTTACTGAAAATTCAGAAATGTGTCCGTTTAGTTTTTAAATGCATAATTGTTGAATAAACAGGCTTCTTGATTTCCTCAAATATGTTTTCATTTAAACTAAAGAAAAATCTTCAGACTTTATGTCTGGTTAAGTTGTAGGCCATTCTACTCATTTTTGTGAACACTCTTTTACATTAAATTTGTAAGTGATAAGTTAGTGTATGGATACGCTCTTTAAAAAATAAATATATTGTCTAATTTAAAATTTAAAGGTCTGTACATGTGTATTAAACTATTAGAGTTGTTATCAGGACATCAGTAACATTTGTGTTTCAGTGTTTTTAATTCTTGTATTACAGATTGGGTTTAAAAAGAAACTCTTGATTGAGTGCTTTTTTTGTTGTTTACTCATAGTCTGAATCATATACATAAAGGCTGATTGATGAGCAGCTAGTCCAGCAATTAATCATAGTTTTTCTAATCATGCCAGTGCTTGTGAAAACCCTGGTGAACGTTGTGATGTTTTAATCCACCCATTCAAGCACAATGTTCACTAATGTGTTCTTCTGCTTCACTGATACTCAATACCTCCATCTCTACTTTGGCCTGCAATTTAAAACCTACGCAGTTGACTGCTCAACTTTGCCTTCTCACCATATTAGGACTTTTATCTGTACTTTTTTGCCTTTTGTTGAATAAATACAGATTCACTGAATTTGTGACTAATACAGCAAGACAAATATAATGAAAAATTTCATTTTAATCCTAGTGCAAATACTGGCCTCTTCATAAGCTTGTCAAAAATGCCAGGATTACACTCTACACTGATCCTTGAGTCATTACACATAATACAATGCTTAATGATTGTGGAGTTCATTCAAATATTTTTTATTTATATTTTCAATTTTATTGTTGGGTTTAAGACCCTTATTTGCATACCAAGTGATTTTAAATTGTTTAAAAGAGCTTTACATTTTTAACCTGTCACTATTGGGTTTTTTTTTTTTTTTTTGGTTTATTTTGTTTTGTTTGTTTTTGTCACCGCACACAACTGGTATACTTTAATAAGTATAGTACTATATAAAATCACCCTTTTTTTAAAAAAAATTGAGACATGCCGTCAAATAACAAGTGTGGAACTGGAAGACTGAAAGTCTAATAAAGCACAGCAAAGATAAGGTGCAGAACAGTTCTATGAAAATTATATTTACCTGTCTTGTAAACCTTTTTGCGCTTGTTCTAACCATTTTGTCAATTAATTGTGCAGTGTAAACTTAAAAATGCCATGGATGACTGATAATTTGCATCCAACTGCATGCTAAAACATAATATGCATATATAATGTTTTTAAGTCAGCTTTCGTTATTTTAGTACTAGATATGGCTGAAAGTTCTTTCAAATGAAAAAATATTAACAAAATTTAAAGTTCAGCTGAAGGACATTTTTAGTACATGATTTATTTATTTTTTTAAAATGGTTTTCTTGCTGTAGAGCGTAGTGTTCTTTGTATATGATCACTATTAAATCGTTACATTTAACCTAAAATGTTTTTTTTCTCAGAACTCCTCATTGTCTAAAGGATATAGCAACACAGCGTCTTGTAAAAACATTTTACTGAATTAAGCAAATGTAGTACCTTATTTCATTAAAGTAAATGGAAGCATTTACACTTTTACCACAGATGGCAATTATAAGAAAAGCGTATACAAAGCATATGAACACATTTCACTCAAATAATTAAAAAAAGAAAAAAAAGTTTGATCTTTGTAAACATTTGTTTTAAATTTGAGCACTTTGTGCTTTTTGTTTTTTGTTTTTTTTTGTTTTGTTTTTTTTAAGTTTGTAATAGGAAAAGTCTGTACATGCGTAAATTGAGATTATCATTTCAATTTACTCAACTGATGGGATCACAATAAAACAATAACAACATCAGTTTAAATATCACAGTTGTTTTTCACAATGTTTTTCATATTTGCTAAAATAGTCCCGCCAAATGTTCCTGTGCTCCAGCGGTTCTTGTAATGGGGAAAAAAAAAAAATCATTCTTGATCTTGTTTAGGTGGCAGACACAAACCTGTCCATGTTACCTGAGTAAGCTGGATGCCTGATGTAGGCTCCTGAGCTTCCTACTGGACCAGAGTTATTATACTGAACAAAAGAGCCCAGCTGTGCAGGGGAGGTTCTACCATAGGGGTCCCCCACAGCATCTCCAGCAATGGGGGACAAACTGGAGATGGCCACCCTCCCTGTTGGCCCGTAGGCCTGGGTGCTGCTTTGCGGGTATGATACCTGAGTTTGTCCATGTCCTGGGCTGGAGTAGGCAAAGGCCATGTTGTTTGAGGAGCCTGAGCAGCACGACAGCACCGTCTCCCCGCTGCAGGACTGATGCTGGAATCCCGGTCCTCCCAAACTGCAGGAGCCACTGTCAGGGCTGAAACTGCGGCAAGACTGCTGAGGCATCATCTCTGCACTTTGGCCCATCCTGCCAGGTGACCCGATGATAGAGTTGATTCTGAAGACCCTGGACTGACCAGCGCTGAAGCTTGGAGAAGAGGACTGGTAGTAGGCGGAAGGCAGCTGTTGTGCATATGGCGGACTCACGGCCATGTTGGAGTACACCGAGTTGGCGTAGGCTGAGCGCGCAATCTGAACTGGCGAGAAGACGGGAGACTCATGAACGTATGACGAATACGTAGTGAAGTCGCTGCGTTTGAACCGCTTTCGCCGTCGTAGAAAGCTTCCGCTCTCAAACATGTCTTCAGCGTTGGGGTCCAGCGCCCAGTAGTTGCCCTTTCCGGGTCTACCGGGCTCTCGGGGGATCTTTATGAAACAGTCGTTGAGTGTCAAATTATGGCGAATGGAATTCTGCCATTTCTTGGAGTTGTCTCGATAGAAAGGAAACCTCTCAGTGATGAACTTGTAGATCCCTCCCAGAGTGAGTTTGCGGTCGGGCGAGTTGGCGATGGCCATGGAGATCAGAGCGATGTAGCTGTATGGTGGTTTGCCTCGCTGAAGGGGCCTCTTCCTCCGGCGCCCTCTTTGCGGCTCTGCTCTCTGACTGTCATTCACTGGAAGAGTGGTTTCAGAGGGAGAATCACTCTCCACTTTAACCACAGGCATGACTCTAGTTAGAATGGCTCCCAACAGTAGCACGGCTTGAAAATCACGATAGTCTGACTGTCACGGTTTTGGTTCACTTGGTTCTTTGTCAGGAGCAACAAATGTTCTTTGCTTGCTGGAAATATTCTGGTGAAAAAATACCAGTCATAATGCAGACTTTAAAATCCCCAACCAGAAATATCAGTTCCTTTGCACTTCATCTGGAACGTCAGGTGTGTCCTTACACTGATGCCCTCAATTCTAAGCAGTTCTTATGGTACCAAGTTTAAAAAAATGGAAGCACTCACATAAATTTGATGGTGGTCTTCGTAACGTTGAAGAGAGAAGTGAGCAGTCAATAACTGGCTGTGTTAACCAAGGAACACACTACCTGAAGAGATATTAGCCACACCTCCTCAAGCAGGTTATCCGTCACGTGGTTAAAAGCACATGCCTTTGCAGATTTGGATATCTTTAAGTGCTTTCTCAATTGTTATCATTTATTTACTTAACTTTAATACATTAAAAACACAGATGCCCTTTCTTTCAGAGCCGGCAAATAAAAATGTTTCTCTGTATTTTCATTCCAAAATTTTGAATTCTATGGAATAGTGTAGTCCATGTATGTATATGTGTGTGTGTGTGTAAAAATTCTTCACCCTCAAAGATTACTTTCTGTTTGATTATGTTCCTAAGACTCTCAAGTAGCTACCGATCTCTATTGCCACCGAAGTTCTTTTTTTTTTTTTTTTTTTTTTTTTTTTTACCTCAGAGAATATCCAGAAGATTTAAGGGTATCTATTATTTGACTACTTATCCTATTTTTGTTTATACTGCAGATTAGTGACTCCTATCATTTTTTTTTTTTCCCCTACATGCAGCTTATCCTTCTCCGAGAACCTAATTTTTGAGCTCTCCAGCAAGTAATGGAAAACAAGCATGTTTATTTTTGTAGCAAGCAAAACAGATTGGGATTCATTTTGGCTAAAGTGGGGCATTATTTAGCTCTAATAGCCCTGTTTAGTGGTAATACAAACTCCATTGCCTCCGCAGAGTATTTTTTTTCTTTAGTGCCGTGTCAGGCGGTTTCATCTGTGTGAGAAGATGTAAATATGTTATTGTAAGCCACTGTGTGTGCCTCCCTCTGTTTTAACAGCATGCAAATCTGGGTCACATTTTGGTGTGTGGGTATAGACAGGCTGATACCAAGGCCGGGTATCCTGTTTCCATGTTGGGGAGATGTTTAATAAAGGAAATAAAAAAATGCAATTGATTCTAAATGGTGTAGAACCTCTAAGCTATGTTTTTTTTAAATGGAAAGTAGCCTTAGTTAAATGCTAATTCAGTGGTCGTCTTAAGCAAATTAAATTCTGTCCTTAACCTCTCTTAACTTCCACGCTGATCAGGTGGGCTTCTTGCGTTATATTCAGTGGTTTGTTTCAAGCTAGTGCTTAGCAAATACTCAGGCAAAACCTCTTATGCGAGAACCCGCACTTGAGGCCAATAGAGGGGTCTTGTGCTGTGAGAGTTTGAGAGGTTATGCTGAAATGGGTTGCTCCTCGGACAGACGCCAAGACAACGAGCCTCTCTCTAAAGGTTAAACATTGCTTGGGCTTACAAAGAGATTCCTCACCTGTCATCTGAGGGTAATCTCTTGTGCTTGGCGGATTTATAGAGGATATTTCCCAAGGGCTGCCCACCCTTGTGCAGTTGGCAGAAAACGCTCTAGGGATGAGTCATAAAATGTTGCTTTCTGTCATACAGATGATTTTACATTTACGAAAATGAGTTTACCTTAATACCCCATCTTTTGTTCGTTCTCTATCACTGACGTCATCACAGTTAATAAAACATCAGAGGACATCAGAGATAATAAAAAAATGTCATGAATAAATATATGGTCCACCCCCCAAAGAAGATAAAAACAATTAGTCTTGTAAAGTACATACACCAACTCTCTTAATTTTAAATGTTACAATTTTGAGTTGATTATATGCAATAGCTCTGTTTACGCAATTGATAATCAGAGGGATAATTGTGTAATTACATGCGTTTTTTTTTTTTTTTTTAAAGATAATCCATAAATTGTTTTTGTTGACATGCTATTACCTAAGCAGGTCCAGTGAATTTGTGGAAAACTGTACTGAAAGAACAGGGAACGTTTTAGAATACTTCTCTAGTTACTTATTAGCATGCCTATTAACATATTGACTGTTTATTAGTTTATTATAAAGCACCTATTCTGCATGAACATATTATACATCCCTAATCTTACTCAATATCTGAACTTAACAACTACTTTACTAATTATTAATAAGCAGCAAATTAGTGGTTTGTTAAGGCAAAAGCCATAGTTATAGGTCATGTAATCAAAATGCTATTGTGTTTCCATGTATGAGTACATTTGCTACACAGCTGACACTTGAACATATGAGTGAAATAAAAATATGAAGCTATTATTGTTTATTTATGAAAGCAGGATGTTTTTTTCTTGATATAAATACTGCTGAAAACTAAGTAAACACTATTTCACTAAAGATATCATATTCGACAGAAAATGACACAATTCACCTTCGTGACAGACACAATCTGTTAAATTCCTTAAAAATATTTTTTTTTGACTATTTAAATGAATTTAAATATGAAGGTTTAGAGCACAATTTATAATGGTTTTGGTAACACCAATATGGTTCCATTAGTTAATGTTAATGTATTAACTAGCATGAACAAACAATGAACAATACATTTATTACAGTGTTTTTTAATCATTCTTAATGTCAATGAAAATACAGTAATTCATGTTAATGAATGTTTTACAGTGCATTAACAAGCACAACTTTTTAATAATGCATTAGTAAAGGTTGAAATTAACATTAAGATTAATGGTAACACTTTAGTATAGGGAACAATTCTCACTTATTAACTAGTTACTTATTAACATATGGGCTGTTTATTAGTATTTATAAAGCACCTTTTCTGCATGACCATATTCTACATCCCTAATCCTACCAATACCTGAACTTTTAATTTAGCAACTACCTTACGAACTATTAGTAAGCAACAAATTAGTAGTTTATTAATGGTTTGTTAATAGCGAGAACTGGACCTTAAAATAAAGTGTGACCAGATTAATGAATGCTTTAGAAGTATTGTTCATTCTTAGTTAATTTTAACTAAAGTAGTTAATGTTAACTAATAAATCTTATTTTTAAACGTTACCTGTTTTTATATTTATTTTACGCATAATGTTTTGTTTTGTTTTCCCTACATACATTTTCAATGCTTGATTTGAAATAGCAGTGTTTTCTGCATATATAATCTACGTTGGATGCTACATTTACCAAAATCTATAGCAGACCTTGCTGTGTGGAGTCATGCATCTGAATATGCAATGCTTTTAACTTGACCTGTGATTTCCAATGTGAAGAATGAAATAGAATAACCAGAAAAAAAATCTCTCTGTCTTTATTGACCTGGGAAGTTCGTATTTACAATTTGTAGTTTGTATTTACGAGTTGGCAAGTTGTAATGACCACACACAATGAAATTAGGTGGAGGTTGTGTAAAATTTTGTGAACGGCAGGAATTTGAATTCTGTGGAAATCCCCAGCCCTTTCCTTGGAATTTGTGTATATAATATGTGTAGCTTGGTACTGATTGTTTGGCTAATCTCTGAAATAAATAAATAAAAATACTATTTATTTAACTTTCCGATTAACTTCTATCTTGAATTAATTTATAATATATGTATAGTGCCTGCTTTTACTTTATCATCATAAAAACGACCACACAAATGAAAATATTTTATTTAATTTGAAAATTACTCTATTTAATTTGTTCTGAACAAATGTAGTGTGTATTCCAATGTGAATAGAACTATGTATTTTTTCAGTAGTGTACAAACTGGAATGGTCCAATGGGCTGTCCACTGATGAATTATGTAAATCAGAGTTTTGTCATTATAAGCCATGCAAAAAACCTCTGACATCCCCTACACTCTTCAGGCAAAAAATGGTGACATGCAAAAGAAAACTTCAGTATTTATTTAGAAAGTCACTTTAGATAGTTTGTTTCATGTGTAAAAGACTTCAAACGCACAGCCTTCCTTCAAAACACAAACAATGTTTTCTTGTTCATTTCTGTTATAAATCTGATCACAAGCTCATTTGTAATTAGAATTGCATTTCAGGAAACATCTGCTGTTGTACTATGATTTGTTCAAATCCACTTCGCATTACTCTCCATTACGCATTACTTTTTTTTTTTTTTTTTTTTTTTTTTAACAGCAATATTATTATTATGCATATCATTCTTATAACCACAACTGTAATTTGATTAAGAAAAAGCTAGTGCAGTGGACAGACAAATCTAGCGTGTTATTCGGAGTGTTTGGCATTAGCGCGTAGCTGACGGCTCACTAAATAACCCTCTGGTGCTGTGCTGGTGACAGTTTATTTGTGTTGGGTTTCTTTAAGTGTTTCTTATGCTTGCTGGTTTAGAATAATAGACACGACTAATTGCTCAGGCGTTCAGTGTGTAACAGGGCCACTCATTTGCTCCTGTCATGGTCTGTGTGTATCTCAGTGCGTGTTCAGCACTTTACAAGTTGGTAAATTTGGCAGGTTCTGGAGGTTTTGCTGATTTTCATATGCTATTGGTGTTTGATCTTGAAGTAATAATGGTCATTATGGATCTAAGGATTTAAAATAGCTTTAAATTATGAAATCAATCCCTGACAGATTTTCAGCTGATTATAATTGCAGGTCAATTATTTTTAAAGCCCTCTGTGGGTGGTGTGGAATAACTGACCTTCTTTTTGTGGCGAACATTTGCAGTTATGCAAGTTTGTGATAGAAGTGATTTGTTGTCGAAAAAGTGGCAGTATAGTCTAGTTGTGGTAGTCTAGTGTAGTTTACAAAGAAACGTTTATCTAGAGAAATTGTCCTTGCAGTTATAATCTAGGCTGCTCTAAGTCACTTTGAATGAAATGCATTTGTTAGTTTTCTGATATGATATATATATTTAAATATATCTTTAAATATATCTGTGGAATTCATGTTCCTTTTTAGATCTTCTTAAATGAATATGACAAATTATATATATATATATATATATATATATATATATATTTTTTTTTTTTTTTTTAAGCTCTGCCAGTGTATTATTATTATTATTATTTATGCAGTAACCTATATTTAATTTTTTTTATTTATTTCATATTATAAAACTTATGTACTTATATTATATTAATTAATTTTATATTAATTAATTAATATTTAATATTATATTAATTAATTTTATACACTAGAAGTTTTTAATAAATAAGATTTATGAAAGAGGTTTTTGTAAAAAGTTTCACCAAGTTTGTATTGATCTAAAATACTGTATATTATGAAATATTATTAAAATTTAAAATTACCCTTTTATAATTAAATATAATTATTACTGGTGCTATTGGTGTTATTAATATTTGTTCTTATTACTATAAATGTTATAAATATTTTTGGCATGATGCATGATAACATTTTTTAGGATTCCTTGAAGAATAAAAAAGTTCAAATAAACAATATTTATTTGGTATTAGGGCTGTCAAACGATTAATCGCGATTAATCACATACAAAATACAAGTTTGAGTTTGCCTATGTGTGTGTACTGTGTGTAATTATTAACTATATATAAATGCACACAATTTACTGTATATATTTAAGAGAAATATGTTACGTACAAAATATTTTATTTATATATAATATAAATTCTATAAAATACATATACAAATAAATATTTCTTAGATATATACATGAATGTGCTTGTTTTTGTATATACATAATAATTACACACAGTACACACACATATATTAGACAAACTCAAACTTTTATTTTGTATGCGATTAATCATGATTAATCGTTTGCCAGCCCTATTTGGCAAACTATTTGGCCCTATTTGGCCCTATTTTCTTCTTCTTCTTCTTCTTCTTCTTCTTCTTCTTCTTCTTCTTCTTATTATTATTATTATTATTATTATTATTATTATTATTATTATTATTATTATTGTTGTTGTTGTTGAAAGTCCAACTATATTGTGTTTTTGTCCAAGAGCTCAGGTGAACTCCAAATAAAAATGTCTCAAACATTAGAAGATTTTGTTTTATATGATCAGTCGAATGTTATGAAATGGATTATCTGACCCATTGTGTTCTTCCTTACAATTTGTTTTAACAGTTCCTTGATTCTCATATTACCTATTTAAGTGTTGCACAAGGCATAAATCTTATCCTCTTCTCTTCTCTTCTCTTCTCTTCTCTTCTCTTCTCTTCTCTTCTCTTCTCTTCTCTTCTCTTCTCTTCATAAATCGTATCTTATCCTGTCCATAATATTTTATTATGCGTATTACTAGCTTATTGGCTGTTATTCAGTACTTATAAAGCGGTATAAATGTATTTATTTTCATTTGTGTTTCATGCATTATTCTAGTCATGGTTGCGTGTGTTTATTTGTGTGTACCTGAACATGTATACTGTTTGCATTTAGCCCGGGTCTTGTCAGTGGCAATGCAAAGTCCCAGTGCCGGTTGACTGGTTCTCAGGCCAGGCCAGTTTACATAACTGAAGCAGAATGCTGCCTCTCTCGGTTAACGTTCACTCTTTATGACCCTCCACAAGGCAACCACCTGTCTGTATTGACACGGCCAATCAGCACTGCTCTGTGTGCATTCGCATTAGAATAACCCAGTTAAAAATACTAACTGAATCATCTGTCTGAACAGGCTTCTCAAAAAATAAATTCACCCCAAAGAAGAAAGCATCTTACCAAATATTTATTTTAATAACACCTCTCACCTCTCTGTCCACATCCAGGGAGGTTAGCTACAGTGCCATGGGCTGTAAACCTCTTGATGATATTGCACACAGTGGAGACAGGAACATTAAGATCTCTGGAGATGGACTTGTATCATTGAGATTGTCCATGTTTTTCTACAATTTTTACTCTCAGGTCCACAGACAATTCTTTATAGTTCTTTCTTTTCTCCATGCTCAATGTGGCACACAACACAAAGGTTGAGTCAACTTTTCTCTATTTTAACTGGTTGCAAGTGTGATTACAATATTGCCCACACCTGTTACTTGCCACAGGTGTGTCTAAATACAAATTACAGGAGCATCACATGCTTGAAAAGCAATTATTTCTTACAATTTTGACAAGGTGCCAATCATTTTGTCCAGTCCATTTTTGAGTTCTGTGTGAAGTTTTATCAAGTTTGACTTTTCTTCTCTGTTTTTTGTGTTGTTGCAGTGCAAACAAAAACAATAAGCACATGAATACCAAAACATTTGCAATTGGAACAATTTTCTTAGAGAATTACAAGGGTGGCAATATTTTTGGCCATGACTGTTGTTTCTTGTATTAAAGTATGACTGAAATATTTGCTCAAAATGTTAAAATATGGTAAGTAAACAGCCTGAAAGCACCAGAAACACGTCTCTGCAAACCCTTTTCTGGGTATGATGCACATCAGTTTCATGGATTTGCGTTGGCTCCATGTGTCTGATAGTATACATTGGCCACCAAGGTACTTTTCCAATGCTTCTGCAGACATACATAGACTTCTGTTGGCTCGAAATCTCATTTTCTTTCCCCTTGCCTGCTTCTGAATGGGTTGCTCAATCCAGTTGTATTGTGAGTGTGAAGGTTCAATGTTCTCCATGGAATGTTCTCTCTCATTAGTAAAACTGGTTGTCTAGGAGGACAGATGTGACCACGCCTCGCTGGAACTTGACGATGAAATGAAGTTCCACAGTCCTTAACCTTGAGATTTATTTCATTTGTGTATATGGCGTTCACAGATATTGTGTAAAATGACAGAGTGGTGATAGAAATGATCTCATTTGGCCCTTGGAAATCGTGGCATGGATTTTTCGAATGTAATCCAGATGTATGTGTACGTCCTTTGCTTTGCTTTATGAGTTCATGCATGATGTCTAGTGTTCTGAACAGCCAAAGCTCTGCATCTCTCATGAATGTCATTCAGTGTCTAATCTTTCAGCTCCTGCAGATTTAGTTAAGTGTTGGCAGGATTTTGGCTGTTTAACTGGTTGAACCTTTTAATATAACAAACATGGTTTTGAAATCTTTGTAAAACATCTTGAGCTTAACAAATAAAATATTAAGAGAACATGCATAAGATCAACTGATCTGTCTATCTATCTATCTATCTATCTATGCTTTAAAAGTGAAATAGAGAAAGAGCTAGTGGATGGTTGGCATTTGGGGATGCCTGACAAACACAAAGAGAGAGAAAAAAAATTGCATGGTATGCAGTTCTTTTCCAGTGCCACCTGCATGTCTGTTACTGCAGGATTTGTATCTCCTCAATCACTGACACTACTGGATTACCTGTTCTTAAAGCAAAAAGCCAATGCAAGCCACATCTTGCGCACAAGTATTCAAGCTCTCACACACTTGATTTTCTTTGCTTTGTGGGATGGATTTACCCTATTATTACTGGCAGTAGTCTGATTATGATTTCATGATATACTAATTTCCTGCTCTTTAAACACTGATTAACCACTCTCAAATGCTTAGCGTTAATTTTTTCTTTTACTTAAAACTAAAACCTTGTTTTCGAGGAGCTGATGCTAGAAAATAGTTATAGCAGCAAACAATAAATAATTGTTTGTGGATCAGATCCAACTACAATTCACTACTTTGGTTTAGCGGCTTTTGGTTCAGAGGTCGGGTGAAAAGGTGAGTTATTGTCCTGGAGAGACAGACTCACCCTGGATAGGGAAGCACTTTGACAATCAGACTAATCTCTATCAATAAACAACTCCCATCGCCTTGGGTTACACTACAGCAGGTGCATTCTGGGTTTAGACTTGTATGCATGATCTGTCTACGGGACTTACTTGGAAGACAGTCTTATATTACAAACACCTCACTTAGATGTTATTTGCCAGTTTTCAGGAGCTGTGTCAGAGGAAGGTTACTCTTTATTCTCTATTACCTTTCTAAAACTGCTGCTTTTCAGTCATTTTGGATTAAAATCAGCATATAAAGGCACATATCCATTAGCATTCCCAACACTGGTGAAAAAACCAGCATATGCTGGTAGGTATGTTTTGATGCTGGTTTAAGCTGGTCCTTAGCTGGTTTATGCTTGTATTTTGCTGGTTTATGCATCAAAACATACGTAACCAGCATCCCAGCATCAAAACATACCTACCAACATATGCTGTTTTTTTCACCAGGGAAGCCATTTTATTCCTATTCTAAACGCATATAACTAAACACATATCACTTTGTGGTGTAATCAAAACATGGTGTTATGGTTGATTATGAAAAAAATAAAACAAAACCCAAGACCATGTTTTTTTTTTTTAACCTGTAAACACATCAGTAAATTGCTCAATCAGTTTTTTTTTTTTTTTTTTTTTTTTTATTATTTGTTTTTGTCATGCTTATTTGTGGCTTACCCACGCCATGTCAAAGTATATGTGTATGTGTGTGTGGCTTTATTTGCATATACTAGTATATTTGCACAACAAATGGTGCCCTCACTGAGCTGTTTTGCATGGTGTGTGCCTGCTGCTTTAGCTGACACTGAGGGTGAACGGCTGCTTTGTTTTTTCTGAAGCTGCACCCAAATATGTGTCCACCTGTCACTCATCCACACTGCATTTCTGTCAGTCATATTCTGTGTTATTATGCTGCTTGTGTATTAAATGTCAAATTAAGTTAAAGTAGTTTAGCAACCAGTGCCTGGAGATTTTTAATTTGAAGCAGTAAAGTTGTATACTAGAGAGGATATATTTTCTTTAGTATATATATAGACTCTATTTCCAAAAGTATTGGGGCTCCTTCTTCTAATGAGCAGGTTTGACTACTTTAGTAATTTCCGTGAGTACAAATCTTAATGATTAAGCATATAATGATATTCTAGGCAATTGTGTGCTTCTAATTTTATAGCAACAGTTTGGACAGGATCCTTTTCTATTCTAACATGACAATGCATCTGTGTTTAAGGCAAAGTTCAAAAAGAAATGATTGATTCAGTCATGGTGGAAGAACTTGACTGGTCTGCCTAAAGCAAAGTCCCAATCCCAGAATACCTTTGGTGTGACTTTAAATTCAGACCTTGAACCAATAACTCATCACCATGCACCAATGACTTGTACATACTCTATATGGACAAACGTATTAGGACACTCCCTTCTTTAGAACAGAAAAAGTCACTTCCAAAATTGTGGCAACAAAGTGTCCCCTTGGAATTATAAGGTTCTGTCTGACATTTTTGTCAAAATTGAGTTATTCACATATTCTTATTCTGTAAACAACGTATTTACATTATGTGATAGATTTTTGGTAACACTTTAGTATAGGGAACAATTCTCACTATTAACTAACTTATTAGTCTGCCTATTATTACCATATTGGCTGTTTATTAGTACTTATAAAGCACCTATTCTGCATGACCATATTCTACATCCCTAATCCTACCCAATACCTGAATTTAACAGCTACCTTACTAACTATTAATAAGCAGCAAATTAGGAGTTTATTTAGGCAAATGCCATAGTTAATGGTTTGTTAATAGCGAGAACTTTCTATTTAAAAAACAAAAAAAAAGTTCTATCTACACATTCGAATGCAATGCAGAAAGTTTGAAACTCAATATCTCAGAACTACTCAGACTGATGCAGACTGATCCTTATAATTCCAAGGGGACAGAAGATGGAAACATAATTCATTTATTTAAAAATTGTACTTCCATCTATGTTGCAACAGTTTTGGCAGTGTCTAAAATTACTGTACCAATATGTACATGTCATTGGGGTTTGGTGTTGAGATTTTTGGTTCAAGGTCTGCATTTAAAGTCAGCCAGAGGTGTTCAGCTGGGATTAGGACTTTATGCAGACGAGTCAAGTTCTTCCACACTGTTAGAATAAAAAAGGGTCCTGTCCAAACTGTTGCTATAAAATTAGAAGCATGCAATTCCTTAGATTATCATTATATGCTTAGATCAGATTTATAGATTTATACTCATGGAAATTACTAAAGTAGTCAAACCTGTTCATTAGAAGGGGGTGTCCCAATTCCTTTGGCACTATTGTGTGTATACCCACTACCTTTTAAATTTACAGTAAGGTCAGTAAAATATTTGTAAAGAAATTAATAAGTTTATTCAGCATGCATTAAATTATTAGTGACAAAAATATTTTACATTGTTTTTTTTTTTAAACCTATTCATCAAAGAATCCTTGAAAAAATAATGTGGTTTCATCAAAAAATTCAACTTTAATAATAATAAGAAATGGTCACACTTTATTTTAAGGTCCAGTTCTTGCTATTAACTAACCAATAACTACGGCTTTTGCCTCAATAAACTCTATAAACCTAATTTGCTGCTTATTAATAGTTAGTAAGGTTCAGGTATGTTCAGGGATGTAGAATATGGTCAAGCAGAATAGGTGCTTTATACAGCCAATATATTATTAATAGGCATGCTAATAAGTAGCTAGTTAATAGTGAGAATTGTTCCCTCGACTAAATGTTACTTGAGCTCCAATTAGTATATTAGAATGATTTCTGAAGGATCATGTGACACTGAAGACTGAAGCAATGGCTATTGAAATTTTAGCTTTGCCATCACATTTAAATTTGATACAAATGAAAAAGAGTTCTTTTAAATTTCAATGTTTCACAACAGTACTCTTTCACTGTATTTTTTTTTTTACATTTATTTTATTAAATAAATGCAGTGAGCATAACAGACGACTTTGAACACGTTAGTACATAGTATATGCACGTACGCATACACATACCGTTGACCTAATAGTTCAAGTAGTTATTAAAAATATTTTGTGGCATCACATTTTACAACATGTCCAGATATATGATATATGATATAATTTTATAATATATATTCAAATGTTTGTATATATTTGTTAATTTATACATCCATAAAATTTATACAATTATATTTAATAAAATTATATTACGTTATTTTGTGTGGAATGTTGGGAGGAAATTCTCTTTTTCACTTTGTGCTATCTGGACCCTTATCTAAATTCCTACTCAAATCCTGGTTGACTGGAGACATGACACAGATTTGGACGTTAGGTCATAAAATAGGCTCCAGGCCCACTATGAGTGCACTGGTGCAGGCAGGAGCACTTTACCAGACACAGTATTCAGAGAGGTTTCTTCGTCTTCCACCCACATACATTCCTACTGCCACTTCTGGCCTTCACCCTTATCTTTTTTTTTTCTTTTTTTTTCCCCAATTTAACTCTTGCCTGGCACTACTTGTGATTTACAGATAAACAACTTTAGATTACTGATGCTATGAGTAGTTAGAATACTTATCCTTTCTGTATTTTTTTTCCTGTGAAGAATAGTTTTACTACAACAGAAATATAGCTCTAATTGTCATGTCTCCTACATTAATATTTCAAATATTAGGCAGGCAAAAATAATATCTGGCAAAAAAACAGAAATTTAGTAAATAAAAATGTGATCAAGTGATCATTTTTAAAAGTTTTATTTAGGAGGATGCGGGTTTCCAACAAACTGTAGTCTAAACGATTGTTGGATTTGTGCACTGACACTCTAACAGTCATGTTAGCACACCTGAGCTTGTTGCAGTCTGACCTGTCTTACCGCCTCATTTGTCATCTCCAATCACGAGCTCTTTTGAGGGGAGCTGAAAGACAAGGAATTATCAGCCCTTGCTTGGTGATGAGAGCTCAGGCTGCTGCTCAAAAGAGAAAGTATGTGAGAACACCAGCAAGTTAAACATGTAAGAACACAGGCAAACACACACTTCTCTGCCAGCCCTCCGCAACGTCCAAAGAGTGACTCATGCTGTTTGCATAAAATATTTCTGACATTTAGGCAATGATTAGCAATGCAATCTGATGACCTATTTTATTGATGTATGTATGTCACACAACTGATTTAATGTCTTTGACTATGTCTAGGAGAGATGTAAGATCATGCAGAATTGTTATTACCAGAATCAGACAATATATATTTTCTATTTTTTCTATTTTGTAACCAGGGGAGAGGTCAGGGGGGCAAAAAAAACCCCCAAAAAAAACAAAACAATTTTTTTTTTTTTTTTGCGATTTGAGTGCACTAAGCCATATTCAAAATGTTGATTTAAATTTAAATGACAGATGATTTGCCAACCTCAGAGATCTTCTATGTTATCTGAGGTGTAAAAATATGGGTAGCACTTGAGGTTCCATTTGTAAACATAAGTTAACTACATTACTAACAATGAAAAATACAGTATATACATTCTATACTTTCATTACAAACAATTAGTTGATTTCAACATTTACTAATACATTGTTAAAATCAAAAGTTGTAGTTAGTATTACATAATGGACCGGAGCATGAACTTTATTATGTTACTAACATAAAGATTAATTTAGTCTGTAACAACTGTATTGCTCAGTGTTTATTAACATTACTGCATTAACTATTGTGAAGTGTCACCAAAATATTTTTGGTTCATTATGAAACTTTGACGGGACAGATTAAACTGCCACTAGGTAATTAATGAGAGATTCTGTCATGTTTACATGTCGGGATAACAAAGTATATTATATAATGTATGCATCAATATAAAATTACAAATAGGCATATACATGCCACATTTATGCATTTAGTATTCAGTCATGTAGTAATAATGACAGTCGTCCCAGGCAACACTAAATAAATTATCACTTGTCTGGGAAAAGCTGTCTGTCCTTCATACACCAAAGGTGATTCCAGACTTTTATTTTCATGTTTCATGTTGAGGTTCTGATCATCCTGTCAGGGTTTGTTGCGTGATGATGATTGATTGTACATTATCTTTCATACACATGTCCATGAAAGACCGATTTGATATGAAATACAAGTAGATTTACAAATATGTACTTTCAGTCACAGTATCTGCAACGCACACTGTTAGTCTTTGGTGTGTTTGCCGACACGCAGTGAGTCTGGGAACAGGGTAAATGTTTACATTGTGGCCGTGTAAGAGTGAAGCTTGCTGGTTGGCTTGTGTTCATGAAGGGGTGGGGTAGAGCATAGGGTGGATATGATATGCCTCACTGACTGTAAGTACAGTTGTAGGATGAAGTGACACATCCCTGGCGTGCCAGTGTCTGGGCGGGCCATGTTGGGGTGGAGGTAGAAGTGGAGAGTATCGGTGGCTGAGAGGCAGTTGAAAGCTTTTGGTCAATGCTATAATATCCTAAAATCCCAATGAATGGGGGCCTAAAATTGAAGCACACCAAAGATAACATGGAAACCCACAAGTTTGTTACTTATGTTCTTTCAATCTAGCATCATTATTTGCATTATTGCAATTGAAAAAGAATTTAAAACAATTTACTGTAATGTTGTTAGTAGTAGACCAAGTGTTCCTTTTGTAAATAATTAGAAATAACTAGTTTGATAATATAGTAAATATAGAATATATTTTATATATATATATATATATATATATATAAAATATTAAATCTCAAAAATATTCAAGAGTGTTTAAAGCTTCCATGATCAATTACACATTAGTGAAATTTGATTTCGCTAATTTAGATTTTTGACAAATTCTGAGGTAAACAAGGAAAAACAGTCTGTGTTGTGGCAGCATCACCTACTGGTTATCAAACAAAACACACACACAATCCACCATTAAACTGTTGTTTTTATTGTAGTTGCACTATTTTTTCGTTCTCAGTACAAGCCTATTAATTCAGATGATTCACTGAAAATTCATACTGGAGTTGATATGTAGTGTTTGCAACTAAACACTCCCCCAGCACTTTAATAAATATCCAGTGTCTATTTTATATCTAGTGGTAAATGCTGTAACACTGATCCAAAAATAACACATGGTACTATAGTTACATGACTATACACAAATAGGAAATAAAACACAAAAATGACTGTACAGACCTCACTGAGGATAAACAACAATTGAAAAAATATCAGAATGTCCTGCCAATACAATATATGCTCATTTTATTTATTTTTTTTAATATAAATGGGATCTTAGATTTGACAATAATAAATAATACATTAACTAAACACTTAAATCTTTTAAGAACACATAATTTTCTTCTGTCTGTGGAAATTTTAGACCAAATTATACATCATTTACAGTCAGAAATTCATTCTTGCCTTAAATCAGACATCAGGTGATGCATGTAGTTTTTGTGATGTTAAAATACTTTTTCTTACTCCAGTTTAGCATGATGAAGTGCAACAACAATGTGATCATATCCTCAAAGAGTTATAACACTCTTGCTCCGTGGCACTTTCAAATTCAGACCGGAACTCTCTCTTTTTTTTTCTTTTTTTTGGAATGGCGAAATGTTTGAATAACCCATTTATGAAAGTAATTTCTTTAGAATTCTGTTTGTTGTGATTACTAGCAAAACAATTACACACTTCACCATTACAAAATGAAAAGAAAAATATATGAAACGCACAGTTTCATGGGTTCAGATAACACACTCACGCATATTTATAGTAACACACACACATACACACACACACACACACACACACACACTACTTCATGAGAATCCCAAAAGAATTTTGGGTTGCCTTTTAGTGATCAGTTTACCATCTATAGAATGTGATATGGAAGCTTGAAAATGCCCGCAGGATTCATGGTCCATATATAATGTTAGAATGTTACCATATAGAATGACACAGTGTAACACAACAAATAAATGACTCACTTAACTTTCCTCGTCTCTTTTTTTTCTTTGCTGCTAAATATTAATTTAAATAGTCAAATCTAAAACCACTTAAAGGCTATTTTTATAGGACATTAAACATTGGGACATTTCACACTATGAACAGGAAAGATGTGAAAGCATATTTGTTTTGCAATTATTGCATTTTCAAAGAAATAAAACCCTCAAATGTTTAATACAATGTCACATCACCTTGATGACCATTATCCTTCAAATAATTTTTCATAAATACATTCTGCTAAGAACTTAATACCAAAATCTTACTTTATTGCAGATTTTTTTTTAAAAGGGTTTGGGTAAAGAGACCAATCATGGCTTGTTGTTTCAAATGGAAACAGGCAAAAATGAAAAACATACAGTAGGAATAGCAGCAGGCAATGCAGAGGTCAGATCAACCTCAAGAAAATAAATAAAATAAATTAATACAACAAAGTGGTGGCATTCCAAGTCAGGAATAATATTTACGAAAGGGCACTCAAATGTTTTCATTGCTTGTTTCCTATGAGCAAATACCACAGAGCTGTTTGTGCTGTTTGTTTTGGTTATTTTCTCTTCTTGCAGAAGAAGTGGTTTGATTGGTCAGGTCATGATTAGGGTACATGCATAAGACTTAGTGGGGTAAAGCTACCAGGATATCTACATAGTTGACAGGGAAGAAGCCAGATTGCCCATTGATCATTCCTTCATACCAGTTGTCGTCAATCTTGCTGGTTAAGGTGATGATGTCCCCTTCCTTGAAGCCTAGCTCACCCTCATTTTCAGGGTCGAAATCATAAAGTGCCCGACAGCAAGGCTGGTCCATTGGAGCTGAAACAGGACAAAAAGGGATTCTTTAAAAGACAGAAAATTAAATCCTCAATTTCATAGCATTAATTATATTTATTGCCTTACCTGGTGACCTGGAAGGGCCACTGTGCCCAATATTCCCATTGTGGTTCTCACTGAAATCCACAGAAGTGCGAGGTTTGGGGACATACTCTCTTCTTGGCTTATTAGAAGCCTCTCTTATTCTGTCAGGAAAAAAGAAAAAGAAAAGGAAACATTATAAAAACAAAGGTCTGATAATCTTTTTTATAATCAAAAAATATGATTAAATAATTGCATATTAATTTTGAGATTAATTTTATAACAAAATAACATTTAAAAATTAATCATTCATGCCATCAAAATGCATTAAAAATAAGTGATTTTTACTTAAGAAATGTTCCACCTTCTGAGCAAGACTAAATGCAAAGCATGTTTTTGCATATTTTCGTAGTCAGACCATTATCAGTTGCCACGACAGGCAACTAACACATTTTACAAAACCACACTTATTAAGAACAGTTGGGGTCATTCACACAGGATGTTTTCGTGTTCAAATAAGGATGGAGTGCAACAGAATGGAACTGAATGGGGGTCTCTGGATGTGCTGAACTATTTTCAACTTCACAGAGTGTCTGAAAATGTGACATTCTTGATGTGAGATGTGATGCAATACAGCGAGATGCACCGCAACACCCAAGTGCAGGTGGGATACAAAAATGCATCCTGTGAAAAGGCACCTCAGGCTACCTCAGGCAGACTGACAAACTCCAAATTGGACTGCTATGAAATAATGCTATTCACTTACAAAGCCACTTTTTTTTTTTTTTTCTAATGACCATATGCAGTACTTTTGTCTACCATAAAAATGTGACATTTTTAAATTATCTTTATTTGCAGGCTTTTCTCACCAAAGTGGCCTGTGTGTGCTTAATTACAAATATTTGATCAGATATGTGACCCTGAACCACAAAACTAGTCATAAGGGTCAATTTTTTGAAATTGAGATTTATACATCATCTGAAAGCTGAATAAATAAGTCTATTAAGCTATTAATAGTTTGTTAAGATAGGACAATATATGGACGAGATACAACTATTTGAAAATCTGGAATCTGAGAGTGGGGAAAAAAAAAAAAAAAAAAAAAAAAAAATTCTAAATACTAAGAAAATTGCCTTTAAAGTTTTCCAAATGAAGTTCAAAGCAATGCATATTACTAATAAAAAAATTAGTTTTGATATATTTACGGTAGGAAATTTCCAAAATATCTTCATGGAACATGATTTTTAACTAATATCCTAATGATTTTTGGCATATTGATAAAAATCAATGATTACGTCAATATATACACAATGTATTGATGGCTATTGCTACAAATTTACCCGTGCTACTTATGACTGGTTTTGTGGTCCAGGCTCATACATCATGTAATTCATTTGATTAAATTTTTCTAATTGATTGCAAAATCTAATGAAACACTTAAAAGTGCAGTAAATCAGTCATGATAAGAAAATACAATTTAACATTATTACTAGAGTGGTGTCTTTTCATTATTTGCATGTGTGGTATGGGATTTAACTGTACCACTGAGTGTGCCACTGTACATAATCATCAGACAAAGTCTGCAAAATTGCAAACACATTAACTGCTAACTGCTTTAGTTAACTGTAAAACAAGCGTTGCAAAAAGTTCTCTACATTACACACATTATTCTTGTGCTCTCGTGTTTTGTTTGGAAAACACTGCCATTTAATTTGCCTTACCAATTACAACTAGTGCTCATAAGTGCAACATTTACAGCTAATTTGTGTGCTTAGAAATAATTTATTTTTACAGTGTAAACATATAATGAATAAGCATACATAATATACAGTATATACTAAACAGAATTTGTACACATACACTACCAGGCAAAAGTTTTTGAACAGTAAGATTTTTGATGTTTTTTTTAAAGAAGTCTTTTCTGCTCACCAAGCCTGCATTTATTTAATCCAAAGTACAGCAAAAACTGTAACATTCTGAATAGGGCTATCAAGCGATTAATCAAATACAAAATAAAAGTTTGAGTTTGCCTAATAAATGTGTGTGTACTGTGTGTAATTATTACGTATATATAAATGCACACAAATGAATGTATATGATTAAGAGAAATATGTTAATGTACAAAATACTTTTATTTATATATAATATAAATTGTATAAAAATTATAAATACATATACTTGTTTATATTTCTTAAATACATACATGAATGTGTGTAATGATTACACACAGTACACACACATATATTAGGCAAACTCAAACTTTTATTTTGTATGAGATTAATCGCAATTAATCATTTGACAGTCCTAATTTTGAAATATTTTTACTATATAAAATAACTGTTTTCTATTTTAATATATTTTAAAATGTAATTTACTCCTGTGATTTTAAAGCTGGATTTTAGCATCATTACTCCAGTCACATGATCCTTCAGAAATCATTCTAATATTCTGATTTGCTGCTCAAAAAACATTTATTATTCTGATTTATTTTCAGGTTTCTTTGATGAACAGAAAGTTCAGAAGAACAGTGTTTATCTGAAATATAAATCTTTTGTAACATTATAAATGTCTTTATCATCACTTTTGATCAATTTAAAGCATCCTTGCTAAAAACAAACGAACAAAAAATACTCCAAGCGCTTGAATGGTATAGTGTATAATGTTACAAAAGCTTTTTATTTCAGATAAACGCTGATCTTTGGATCTATTCAAAGAATCCTGAAAAAAAGTACTCAACTGTTTTAAATATTGATAATCATAAAAATCAGCATATTAGAATGATTTCTGAAGGATCATGTGATACTAAAGATTGGAGTAATAATGCTGAAAATGTAGCTTTGATCACAGGAATAAATTACATTTTAATTAAAATAGTAAAAATGTTTCAACAGTTTTTGCTGTACTTTGGATCAAATAAATGCAGGCATGGTGAGCAGAAGTGACTTCTTTAAAAAAAAACATTACGGTTCAAAAACTTTTGACTAGTGCACATGTATGGGTGAATGCTTTGACAAAAAGCATCATGCTGTGCTGTGCAGTACACTGCACTTTGAACAAAAGACAAAATTATAGTGTTTTACATTTGTCACATCCATGTGTAGTTGGCAGTTTGTGTTTGTGTAGAGTTATGTACAACACCATTTTAAGACGTTAAAGTTTTGAAGTGTTTGTTTTTGCAAGTGATGGGTTTTGTGTGTGGTTTGAATATAGAGTTTAGAGAAAAGGACTCATAGTTTCAGAAATCATGTGCAACTGTAAAAAACAGATGCAGATCTCTAATAGTCAAATTAATCTTCATGAAAATACTTTTAACCTTTAAGATGCCTGTAATTACATAGCTTTTTGTGAGAAGGGAGAAAACATTTATGATTGTTGATTTGTTTGAGAATACAGACCTGTCCTCTAACTTGCTGGACAGCTGCTGAAGGATCTCTGAGGACTGTCTGTGGTAGTTCACCTGAGCATGGACCAGAGCAGAAAGCTGACTCACTTGTTCAATCTGCAGAAACACAGGTAGAACATCAACTACTACACATGAAAACAAATAATGCCTAACTGATTGCACATGAAGGTCAAGACTAACAAACAATGGCTACATTTACATGCACCCTTATAAAGCAATAAAGGCAGTACTGTGAAGCACTGCAAGCTTGTGTAAACACTGTGATTATGATTACGATCATATTTGGAGCAATCATGAATCACAGTAAATATGTGTTACTATGTTAAGTACTGCAGTTTTAATCTGACTATACGCTCATGCATGGCTTCGAAAACATGCTGGAACAGAAGAAGCCACACTTCTTGGCATCATGCACATCGATGTCCGGAAATGTGCCCAATGGAAGTGTGTCCATTCCGATGTTTCCGACCATCAATAAAACACATGATGTCGATGTCATGTAAAGCTATAAGCATAAACTCCTGAGCTCCCCAGAAGTGTGGCATCTACAAAATGAGGGAGACCGTGTACCCTAGAACTGGCGAACAGGTCCGTGTACGCAGGAAGGGCTTGAAGGCTGCCTATTTTAAAGCAAAAACATCACACCTCTTAGCAAATAATCTAAATAATGGCAAGCATCATGTAAACGGGACTAAAAATGTTTGCCCATGTCATATAAACATCTTAATTCTTACTTTGATTACTGGCAGTAATCAGACTATTAACCATGTAGACATAGCCATTGTATAAGATGAACTGATCAATAAAAAACAAGAGAATCCTGTGACCTATAGTGGGTTATTGCTTTAGAATAAAAGGAAAGGTGTAGTCAGAAAGACTCATTGGACCTTAGGAGAGATAAAAGTAAACAAACTCTACAGAGGCATGAAATGGATTGTGAACTAGGGCAAGCAAAGGGCAGGTCACAGATCTTACATCACTCTCCAGAAGGTTAAACATGCTTTGTTCGGCAATGTCCTTTGAGTCATCAAACTTCTCCAAGGCCTGTTTGATCTCATCTTCCGTGACTTTTCCTTGCCTTTTCTTCTTATAGTCAAAGTCCAATCGTCGCCCTTCCAACTTCTTCAAGTGATGCTGTCGTAATGAGAAAAGATGCAATGTTCAGTTACTGACCTCTAGTGACACATTCAGTTATACTGTCTGCATCAACAACTGCGACAATAAAGTATGATCAAGTACCCTAAAACTTCTTCAAAGCCATGTCAAATATTGCAAAATTTTTTCATGGTAATGTAATAATCACAAGAATATTTAAATCTCACAGGCTTTCTAAAATCTGTAGCCTCAACTTGAAGTTTAACCAAAATCATTAGCTAAATATCAGTGACTGACATGAGTGAATCGTTGGCATTTAAAAGGTCATACATACATTTATATTCACTTAAAATACAGTTAATATAGTTAATTAAGTCCAAATACAGTTATGATTTCATTTTTATGACCAGTTCTGTCTCCTTTTTCTGACCTTGGAATTAAATGAGCCATTTTTGCTGATGTGTGTGAAATGAGATTTAGCACTTTTACTCTCAAGCTGCTTCCAGTATATTTTTTAACAGCCCCATCCGTCATCCAACAACCTCTTTGTGTCAAGTTCATGAAACAATCCACACTTAAATGTGCCACTGAAACTGTTAAGGTTGAAGTGAAATGATCAGTGACACTGTAACTGCTTTCCAGGAGTGGTAATTGCGGCGTCTTGACTAAACTGCCACAATTAATGATATGCTATGAGAATGACTTAATTTGAATGTGGTTCAGTGCTATTTTGGAGCTTTTAATTGTCAGGTTAGACTGGTTTGTGGGAGGTTTGTGAATAAGAGAGATTTTTTTACACTGAAATACCACATGTACACAACTGTGAATTTTTCATTAAAAGGTCATAAGACAAAAAGGGTACACATTTTGTCTTACAGGATGGCTAGTCTTAAGTACACTGGTTTTTGTGAGGGGAGGTGCAATAATTTCAATGCAATAATTTCTTATATCTCACCTGGATTTCTTTTAAGTCTTTATCATGCATATTCTGCAGGGGATCAATAAAGTTTTGCTTGACCTCCATGTCTAGAGCATCTTTAACTTCACCTAGCTCTCGCATGGCTTCTCCAACATCGATCAGAGCCAAACCTGCAAAACACAAGAGTACAATATATCTCTCTTTGTAATATAGCTGTATCATTTAAAGAAGTTTACTTCCAGAACAAAAATTTAGATAATTTACTCACCCCCTTATCAAAGCCTAGTAACTGTCTTGAATCGGAATACACAGAGTTTACACAGAGCTATACAATACAATAATTTGAGGTTAAAAAGTATATAAATTGTCAATTTGTTTAGAAAATGACCGATCATTTTGCTAGATAAGACACTCCTTCCTCAGCTGGGATCGTTTAGAGCCCTTTGAAGCCGCATTTAAACTGAAGTCCACTATATGGAGTGAAATCCTGAAATGTTTTATCGACTGAAGAAAGAAAGACATGAACATCTTGGATGACAAGGGCGTGAGTAAATTATCTGTAAATGTTTGTTCTTGCAGTGAACTTCTCCTTTAAGGGCAAATCAGTGAGAATTCAATGTTCAGAATGAAGTAGTTTTTAGTTTATTCATATACTAACACAAAACTAATTAAATAAAAATGATCTGGTTACGATAACAATAGATTACTTGATTTGATTTTAATTTTTTCAGCAACCAACAGTCACAGCTATTTTTTAAACTAGCCTCATGCTTTTATTCATTTCTTTTTTCAAAACGCTTAGTACTGGTCATTTTCCAGAACATACAGTCAAATGGTATTTAAACATGACAGATTTATTTTTATACAACATACAACATAAATGCTTACAGTATGTTAATATTTAACTGCTATTATCATAAATCTTTCCCGCTAATTGCCACACCATTTGACATTTGCATAAGCTACAAACAGTTTGTCACTATGCACCAATCAGAGATTGATTACATTATTTGCGTATCCTGAAGCTTTGCAAGATGATTATTAAAAAAAACTCAATACGAGTTTATGAATTGCAAAACCTTTTGTAATTTAATCTGATCACTCTACCAATTAAATGTAA
Source organism: Cirrhinus mrigala (assembly GCA_036247105.1). Lineage (NCBI taxonomy): Eukaryota > Metazoa > Chordata > Actinopteri > Cypriniformes > Cyprinidae > Cirrhinus > Cirrhinus mrigala. The sequence goes on along the minus strand of CM070007.1, from coordinate 43,614,969 downwards.
TTTAACTGAATGCAAGCAAGCAACATGCACAAAAGACTAAATTGCTATCGTAAGTGCTTGGAACGTAGGCAGATTACTTTATTATAATGGGAGATTGGGAGCACGAATAGTTTTGTTGCTTTGTTTAAGCTGCTCTCTCCATGCATGCTATTCGACTGATGCGGTCTCGCTTGCATCACAGACAGCTTCATTTATTATAAATGAGAGCGTTCTGATTCATCGTGCTGCATTGTCCATGTGGTGCAGCCACAAAAACAGCAACTACATTGTCAAAACAGTCTGGATTGTGGTTGCGGGTCACTGATAACCTTGCCATGGGCCAGATTTTTGCCTGCTGGTAGGACGTTAAGCAACCCTGCCATACAGTACAGTCATTTTAGACAACCACATTAAATGCATTAAAGGGTGCACACACAAAATAAAAATGTTTGTGCTGATGCTAGGGAATCTCATCAGATTTTGTGGGCTGCATTTAAACAATATGAACTTGGAATATCATACTTGTGACAACTACTTCTATCATGTGATTAGGGGCATACTTCAGGGCAAAAAAGCATACATGAACAATAACTGCACTCAGACCTGCATCAAAATAATCTGTCCGAGATCACCTGAATGAGGTGTTCTTGGTCTGACTGAAAACAAAATCTGGAGTGGTTTGGTTGTAGTGAGACTGACACAACTGACCAACTTGTGAAGCTCTATCATAATTTATAATGGGAAACGTGTTACGTAAAAAGCAGCAGTGTATGATTCTGTGGGTGAGCGAGCACATTAATTATCGCAGTTGAAACCTAAGAGCGCCTCTTTATCTTAATGTTGCCTAATTGCTCTACTTCCCTTGATTCCCACTCTAACTGATCAATTACAGCAGGAATGACAGCTACATTTATACAAGTGTATGCGTAACGACAGCTACAGAAAAAGCCACAAAAAGCCCACAGAGATAACTTGCCAATCCACCTTGATGGATGATACTGAACAACATTAACAGATGTACTGTTAATAATAGACCAATTAGAGGTTTTACTCACATGTGACTTGCATAAACACTTTTGGAAATGTAAAAAAAAATGCTGTGTGAAAACAAACTGAACCAAGAAGAATACTTTTAATAATTTAAGTTGATATGTTTCAGAACAAAGCAAACCCTCTGCAGGTCTGAAAACAGCCTTATTGAATGACCTGGTTGTGGATTGTGTTGAACTGTGTTGAGATTGCTTAGAGGGGTCATGAACTGTCCTTGTTTTTAATGTTATCATGATTTTTACATCAAAAAACATCCTAAGTTAGAAGTAATAGGCTATTTTCTGTCCTGTTTTGAACCCCCTCATCGGAACACTCTGTTTGAATAGGCGTGGCAGCTTGTAGACTTGAATATGATTGGCTAACAATAATGTTTGACAGCCTACATCCTTCACAGATAGACACTGCTGTAGGTTAAAAGTGCATAAATAGTCAATACATATCAAATGATCTGTAATAACAGAAAGCAATAGTGACCATGTAATAAACACAGCTACTCACACTCCAATCTAATATAGTTGGCACAACATCGTTTTTTTTTTTTTTTGTTTCAATCTTTCTAAACATCTAAAATGTGGCTTGTTTGTAAACAAATCCGCAGTAAATTTAAGTGAACAAAGGACCAAGTTCTTGTTGATGCGGTCTGGAATTTTATTAAAAATAAAGTTCATCCACTCTTTCCTAATGTTGTGATCAGAAGGAATGCAATGCAAAGATTGTGTTCCACAACTTGGCACTGTACAGCGTCTGGTTGTCTTCTGAGCCGTCTTTATCATTTGGCTTCTGCTTAGACCACCGTACAATGACCTCTAATACGTCAAAAGATCAAGAGAATTTTGATTTCTCAGTTCATGACCCCTTTTAACATTTAAATATTAACACAATATTTTCCTAATGATCAATGAATTCAGTTAGTTGATGGATTTTTGCATGCCAACATAAAGATGAGGCATAGTTTATCGTTTAATCTAGTTTTCAAACCAAGTAACTATTATGTCAAAGGAGCTTGTTGATAACTTGCAGATAAAACTCATTATTCTGGAATAAGCCAGTTTACATGTGTGTATGTTTATACTGCGCTATGTGTGGGAGAGCTGCCCACAAGGCTAACAGCTCTCACATTGTGTATGTTTATAACAAAGCAAGCATTACCAAAGCAGGATTCCTCTCCGAGTTCCCTGCCAAACTTTTGCATGGACTCTCCTAGGATGACTTCAGTCTGTGTGTAGCCAGGACCTTTATCTCCACCACGAATTTTAGACATGGAGCTCATCATACTCATTTTGGCACGAGTTGCTAAAACAAAAAGATGTACATTAATGAGATTTTCATTTTTTAAACTAGAGATATACTAAATTATTCTTTACATTTACCTGGATTGGGCTGCAGGTACTCCGTTGTCTTGGTCATAATGTCCAACACCGCCCTTGTGGTGACATCAACTTTCTATGTTATAGTAAAGATGAGAAGGTACAAGAATAGCAAAGAATGAATATATTTGACGACATCATGTCAGGAGCAAAGCTATCTTCATAACAAAAACAGAATAAATAAAAGTCATACAATTAACAAGAAGCTATTTAAAGTTTTAAGATTAATACTAGACAAATTTAATACATTCAGATAATAAGAATGAATGTTAAGAAAAAATTAAACACATGCACATCTGGCAAAACCAGTGTCTGACATTATACATCCAACTTCACGCAAGGGGCCTATGTCGAGGGTATATCTCTTTATGCATCTTTTGTTGCCTACAGACCCCAGTAGTTGCTCAGTCCTCCATTTTGTCATTCATCTATCCATCCTGCTGTTTTAACCATCTTCATAAGAGACACTTTAAAATACAGTAGAATTTTATGTCTACAGATGACCTAATTAAACCTTCCAAAATTAGAAACTTCTAATAAACAACAAATGCTCATATGCTTCTTAAATGAGAATCACCCTCTTGCGGCAAGAAACTTACCTTTTCCATTTCCAAGAAGTCTTCATCTAGCTTGGTTCCTTCTGCCCCTCCAACCTTCTCACTAACTTTCTGCAAAATAAGACAAGACAGTTTTACGCTTTTTTTAAATTCATTCTGAATTTTTTGTCCTGAATATTATTTCTTTTGTAAAATCTTTTTTCTTTTCCTTTAAATTTTCCATGTACCCCCTAGCTTGAAAACTCCTACTCTGTGGGACATATATGTAACATCCTGTTTGGACCATAGATTTTGCCCAAACACATCTTAAACTTGTACACTGATGCAATACAAAGCATTAAAAGGAAAAAAATAAAAATAAAAAAAATCTGAAACTGAGTCCTGAAGTCTTTCAATCATAAAGAATATATTATCATTGTAGAATATCCAGTAGAACTTAGACAAAAGAAACAGCTTTCATTATTTGGAGTCTAGTGTCATATGTCAGTTGTCTAACTAGTAGGGAAATCTTGGCATAAACACACCACAATTCAGACACACCTTGGCACACAAATCTCAATTCCAAAAAACTTGCAGTTGCTTAACTTGCAAGTAAACACACAGTTGAAACCATTAGTTTGGAGTGACTGAATGTAAACTAAACTAAACTAAACTAAACTAAAACCAAACTAAACTAAAGCATTCTTGCTCAAACAAAAGAGAATACTATCAACATCTATGTCATTGGGTCCCCCGGAATTCATAAAAATAATAAAATACGTTGAGTGCAATGCAAGTCACTTGGTAATATGTTTTGTAACAAGACTTGGTTAATCTTGGTTAATCAACTGAATTTGAAACTCAAACATTTTAAAAGACAGACATGAGCCCAAGTCTCAAATCCTTTTTGGTAATAGGACAATTCATTTTATGTGTATACATATGTAATCATTTAAAGTAATGCTAAAAACAAGCATTTAATAAAAACAAATGACTTTTTATATTTAATACATGCCTATTTTTCTAAATTGGCAATAAAGGGACTGATCTTTATTTTCAAGTTTTTAATTTCTGGGGCACAGGACAACATTTCTACTTGTGAATCTAAAGAAACTGTGTTGTTCACTAGTTTCTAATTTGGAGTCAATATTCAAGTCAACTGGTCAAATCCAAAGTTGTTAGACTAAAAAGTTAGTCTCAGATTCTAGTCTTCATCTCTGAAAAAAACATTATATTGTAAGGTAAATTGAATTCTAACGGCACAAAATAATACTTAGGTGGTGGTATGTAGGCCTACTGGTTCTCACCAATATGACCTACCATAAAAACTGTGTAAAACAATATTATGTGCATGGGACACTACATGTGATTAACGTAGTAAAATACTAAAAACAGCACCTCAGCAGAAAGCTAATTCTACATATTAGTAATCCACTAATCCAATTTAATGCTAAAAATAAACAATATTTAATTATATCGGTATTATTTAATTAGATTAATTATTTATTAGCTCTGACAAGCTCTGCTGTATTTTGCTATTGGAAAGGAAACCAGTATCAATGCAGTACTTTAGTCCAGAGCATTACACATTCAACCATTTTCTTTTTAAAGTCTTGTACTTCTACGAATACGCCAAGTTAAATGAAAGACTTGGCGTGTCTGCCAAAGGTTTGTCTGTGACAAAGACTTTACCTGAAGTTACAAACTTAACCAGAACACCTTGCTCAACATCGAGCTGTCACGAAAAGTGAATGTGAATTCTACCAGTGAGATACTACATGTCTTATTGAAACAAAAATACTTAATCTATAGTATTTCAAAGAATCATGGGAACGAGGGGATTCGGATCATGTAAACTCTATATAATAACAGAAGTGAGAGTGAAAGAGATGCTTAAAAAGGCATTAACAGTTACATTAACTGACCTACTGTGGTATGTATAGTAATAGCTGACATAAAAATTACATCAACAGTATAACAAACTTAATTACAAGTGAAATACATTAAATACTTCCAATTATTGTACTATAAAAAAGCACCGTGAAGGCAATTTCCTACAATTCAGAGAAATGAATAGTTTAACTATATCCAATTAACAGATTATGAATTACAACAAATTAGATCAGATTGATTCAGCAATGAACTTCACTATAATATGAAAGATGATCTTTCGTTTGGGTGGACTTGTCAATGAATTTCCTGTTGATAAATGAATGAATGAATACATTTTCAGTGGAAAGCATAGCGAGGGTGTTTAATCTCTGTTGACTTAAGGCATTTCATTAAAAAGAAAAGAACATAAATCAAGATACAAATGGATGACAGCACCATACCAGTCTCATATTTAAAATGATTAGTGGCCTACATTTCCTAATTCATCATTAATCCTAGTCTGGTACTGTTAAGTGAATAAAAAGAAAAACTGATAAAAGGTACTAAAACGCAGTCTCTGTTTTTATTCAAAAGTTTATTTGATAAATGCTGATTATAAATAAAAACTGATTATAGATTAAATGTTTTCTTATTTGTTTTGTTAATCTTCATTTTTGAATGGTCTACTGAAGCAGTTTCCTTTGAGTTCTATGAACCAAATTTTGCTCAAAGAGCAATTAGATTCATGCCACATTTCAAAACTGTATCCTAGACTAGCATAATGTAAGATTTAAATCATACAAGGATATGGTCTAATCATACAATATCTCTAATATTATCTGACTGAAAAAAAAAAAAAAAAAAAAAAAATTCTAGAAAGTTCTAAAGTGTTGGCCATTATAAAATGGAACATAAATTATATTTATATTATATTAAATTATAAATATTTTTTTTTATTTAATCCAAGAGCCCTCTGACCCTCCATAGACAGCAAGGGTACTACCATGTTCAAGGCCCAGAAAGGTACTAAGAACATTGACAAAACGCATATGCATGCATTCCTCGCATGTAATTAACGCATGCTGCTGACGCAGAATATGTGTGCGGCATGCTTTGTTTACATGCGAGGAAAACATGCGCATGCGTCTAATACTTTACAAAATGCCGCTAGGCTGACGCAGAGGAGAAGAATTGTTGAATAAAGTTGTTATTTTTGCTTTCTTTGCTCACAAAAATATTCTCGTAGGGGGTTGGGTATCGTTAGAATATTATCAATTCCGATTCTGCTTATCGATTCTGATTCTTTTTGATTTCCAGTTTCGATTCCAATGTAAATAAAAGATGATATTAAGCATATTTATTCTGTTTATTTTTTTGCTAAACATTTAGTTGCAGCTGAATACCATGAACAAAAATAAACAGGCTACATAAAAACAAGATTCACTTAACAGCTGTTTGCAAAATAGAGCTCCGTGATTCTGGATACATTGGGTTGTTGTTGTTGTTGTTGTTTTAAATAGAAGTTGTGGTTCTCTTACGAATCTGAAGAAGAAAAACAAAACAAAAAACAAAACAAAACACACACAAAAAAAAAAAAAACAAAAAAAAAAAAACAAAACAAAACAGACAACTAAACAAAATCACATGTAGGCCTAATTTATAAGTAAATGATTCAGTGATTCACTCAAGATTTACTTAGTTCATTAGGCCAAGACAAATACATTATTAACAGACCACTTTCGCCATCTACTGGCATAACAACGTAATTGATAAATCTTTAACATTAATTGGAATGCCAAATTAACTTTCAAAAGGATGATTTACTCTAATTTGATCTTTAGGATACATATCAGAGTTTATATTCAGACTATGAACTTTTATCCCAGTACTTCTGTGATTATTTGAATGTTTGTAACTAATGTAAATAATGAACTGTGTGGTTAAAAAGACTGTGAAACTGTTCATATACATAATTCATATAGCCTACATGACATGATCTCTTTAGGTCAGCGGCAGCACGAACGCAGATTTGAATGTTCAAATCACACTAGTATGATCATATGCTGCACGGAAGAACGGTTGAGGAATCAAACAGATGAGTCATTGTAATTTAGGAACAGAATCACGTTGGTATTTGAATCGTGTTTGTTATCTTTAACGATCTGTGAAATTAAAATGCTTTGTTATATTGGTGGTGACACCTCTATTGCAACATGTTTAGCTTATCACAAATGTTATACTTTACTTTTTCGGCTTCCAATCGCAAGTGTAGCGATTCTTTGGAGCGCTTTGCGCTTACATTAGCGAGTAAGGTCCTGGCAGATCGCTAGGTAGGGTCTTCACAGATGAAAAAAAAAATAATAATAAAAAAAAAAACCGCATATAGGAATCGATAGCCGGAATCAAAATTTTAATTTCACAAGAAGTATCCGATTCCTGACCTTAAGTAACGATTTTCGATACCCAACCCTATTCTCGTAGCTTCATAAAATTACGATTGAACCACTGATGTCACATGGACTATTTTAACAATGTCCCTACTACCTTTCAGGGGCCTTAAACATGGTAGTTGCATTGCTGTCTATGGAGGGTCAGAGAGCTCTTGGATTTCATCAAAGATACCTTAATTTGTGTTCTGAAGATGAACGAAGGTCTTACGGGTTTGCAACAACATGAGGGTGAGTAATTAAAGACATAATTTTCATTTTTGGGCGAACTAACCCTTTATGGTGGTGCTTTAACATTGTAGGGGAAGATGGGGGAAGATGCCCCTCTTAAAGGGGTCATCGGATGCCAATTTTCCACAAGTTGATATGATTCTTTAGGGTGTTAATGAAAAGTCTCTAATATACTTTAATTAAAAATCCTCAATGGTTCTGTAAAACACCACCCTTTTTACCTGGTCAAAATGAGCTCTGCAAAAATCATCTCATTCTAAGGGGTTTTTCCTTTAAATGAAAATGAGCTCTGCTGGACTGTGACAGCTGGTCTGAGGTAAAAGCTCACGTCAATCAACTATCGGGGGAGCGGCCTGTGTTGGTGTGACGGCACACCGACAGGCATCTGAGAATGGCTCGATTTGAAAAAGGGGATATTATTTTTACAGATTAATTAAAAACCACTGCATGGATTTTAATCATTATAGGGTAGATTTGTACACTGCCAACACACATTAATGTTACACTGCCAACACACATTAATGTTCAAACAACATGAAAAAGTGAAGTTTGCATCCGATGACCCCTTTAAAAACAATGTGCATTTACTTTTAAATTGTAACAAATATATTTCGGCATGTGCACGATGATGTCAATGTGTTATTCCAGGAAATAAAAAGAAACATTTGCCAGTTTGGTAAGACAGCTCCTAATGTATTTTTTTAAATGCCATGGATGTAAAATACTAAATCAACTATTCTATGTAAAATAATGTTTTAACAATACAGACGAATAATTTAATACTGCTGACAGACAAAAAATTATTGGTTTACATATCTTTAAAATATGGCAAAAATATGTCAAATCAGCTTTAGGTCTATAGGCTTTAATGAAAAGTGAAGATGTCGGAAATGTGTATGTAATTCGTGGAATTATTTAATAATAACCCGACGAATTATATGTAAAAAAATAAAATAAAAAAAATGTAAAATAAATAATAAAACTACTACTTAATGCAAGTAAAAATGTACTGCATATTAGCTTGCTTACTGTGGCCAAAGGCATTACCTATGCAAGTCCACGTCATACTAACAAGCCACTATGCTTCTTATCATAGGTTAAGAGCTGATTGCGAATACTTACTGAAACTATGGTTCTAGGAAACTGCAAATCGTTGAACTACATTAGTAACTACAGACCCTTTTGTGATTCGTTAGGAAAATTCTTGGAAATGTGGTCCCTTATTATTTAAAATATAGATTTCAGAATGATCAAGTTATCAGTGGTACACTCCCAATAACCATTTTATAACCTATTATAGTATAATGGCAGTATAAAAAAAGAAATACTGTAATACTGCAAATATCAAACAGGCCTTAATTAATGTTATATGTGTTGACCTCATAAATTTCAAAATGATCATAACCTTACTTTGTTGCAGTTTAGAATATACTCAGGGCCTGAACAAATCCGTAGACTTTATTCAAATTCGGGTTTCTCAAGCCCAGCAGACATGACTTGTATTCATTTTATCTGATGTGTGGCTACAGAACCACAGATCAACCTGAGACTGATCTCACAGACAAGTTCTTCAATCTAATCATGCAGTTAACACAGCCTGGAAGGAAGTGACACTAAATGGAGAGAAAGAGAGAGATGTACATATACATGCACACACTCAAAGGATTAAATTAGAACTTGCCAAAGGTATCGGATCAACCTTGTTACCTGAAAGGAAGTGTTGTGCTACTGACTAGGTGGATGGCAGTCACATGAAACCCAATGTGACAGCAGCACATGGAGAAGAGAAATCTCCACCCCCATCCTCCAGTCAGGCGGTCTTAAAATATTCCCTCGAGTCCGTGCCTCCTGGATTACAACCACCAAAGATTAACGAATTATAAATAGAACAGATAGATGAACAAATGAAGGAGGTTATGGGAGGATGTCCTCTCCGGATTTGTGATTGTCTGCATGGCAGAAAGGGATGCACATCCTTTGGGCTGGACAGACAGTTCCAGGAACCCTGCATCTCTCTTCTATTATTATGTGTGTGTGTGTGTGTAATTAAGGGCAGCTGAGAAAGCTCATGCATAAAGATGGCTAGAAGAGACATATGACATGAGAACTGAGGGGGAACGGATTTTATATGGTCTAAATGTTCAATAATAATAATAATAATAATAATAATAATAATAATAATAATAATAATAATAATAATTTAATTAATACATTTTGGGTTTTTTTATCTCAAAAAAAAAAACATAAAAAGAAAAGGAAGACTTTAAAAACTGTGTAACGTCAAATGTCAAATACTTTGAATGTCAAAAAATAACAGTACAATGATGTTAAAATAGCTGGAGAAAGACAAAAAAAAAAACTTTGCTTGTCTTTAAGAAAACATGGGTTTTAAATGGGAATTTAAATGCACATATGAAGAAAAAAATTTCAGAACATTCTACTCAAAAGGGCTAATAGCAGTGGACAGCCTGTAAACAAGTGTCTGAGGACATGGGGGTCCTTGCTGGAGTGCATATATGACTAAATGCTGAGGGAGACAGAGGAGCACTGAATCCAGTATGACACAGCAGTGATGCAGCTCATTTCTGATGTGCATCAGATCGTGAGATTCATATACATTCTAGGAGTAGCAAGAAAAGCACAGTATGGCATCAACTCTAACAATCATAAAATACCAAGGACATGTGCCCGTGTCATTCCAGTGTCATTTTGATGTTGTGGGAAACGTTACTGTGATGGTGATGTAATTTTTAAGCCTCACACAGCTCTTATGTAACAGCAGGATGAGCCCCTGCCCTGGCATGCAGTATCATCAGACTACAACTAAGTCAAGATTGGCAGAATAGAATAGAATAGCATAGAGACACATGAAAGGGAAAATTCAAGCAAGGTTGGTAGAAAGTCATAGTTATAACTTTGTATAGCATATTCTATACGTCTAGGAGATTATTTACATGGAATCAGTCAAAATTCTCACCCAACTTTGCATGTACAAGAGGTACAGAGATTAAATTATGAGCAAAGCAATTCTACCATCTCTAATGCCTTTAAAACATGCATTTCAGTTTTTTAATATTACATAGGATATGTGTTTGTTTTTTGCACACATATAAAGAACATGATTAAATGCTCTTTAATGGCTGTTGATTTATTTAAAGCATTGAACTGTATGAGTAAGTGCAATCTCTGATGATGAGATTCTGCATGTTAATGTGCCATTCTGGCGAGCAACAAATAGTATGGGTTATTCCTAAAATTAGTCAGCATTTTGCTTGTCATCAGTAGAAAAGAGGAGTTTAAATGAAAACTCTCATCATTTACTCACCATTTTTTTCTTCAGTTGAAGAGTTACTGATAGTCATTGTCTTCTATTTTCACATAATATGGAAGTCAGGGGGTGAGTAAATGATAGAATTTAAATTTTTGGGTGAGATATTGTGCCTGAAATCTACACATACCTCAAAGAAAAAAAACAGAGGCATAAAAGATTAGCGATGTTTTCATTTGGAAAACAAATGTGTATTTCTTATGTTCTATCTGTTTACTGCATTAGCCCACATGGCCTTAAACAATCTTCTCCCACCAGGCAAAAAAAACAAAAACAAAAAAAAACAAAAAATTCGAATCAGAATCTAAAATAGATATTTATATGCAAGTATATTAGGGTGCTTGAAGTGACATGGCTTTAATGTATCCAGAGTGTTACACATAAATAGAAAATGGTCTAAATATGTACACATAGTGCTATTAAAATGCATTGGTACTGACAGTTCACAAACATCTACTAATTCTAAGCTATTGTCTGGACTGTCTGGAACATATTCTTCTCTCTTTACTCAAAAAAAAAAAAAAAAAAAAAAAAAAAAAAAAAATTAATGATTCGGTCTAAAAAAGTTATTTTGCAACAGTTCTAAAATGTTCAAAAATAAACAGATTTAGGACATTGGTTTTGTATGGTTTTGAATTGGTTCACTGCTCTTGGTTGTCAAAAATACACTGCACAAAGCACATGGTGGTCAGCACAAACTAGTTTTTGTTTGTCCTCATTTCAATTTAATCTAATGTGGTTTTCATATTTTATCTTCTTTTAGCTTCTGTGGTTTTGTTCGTGGTTTTTGTGCATGAGAGTATGACACACAACCTGTGACCCTATTAGAAATGAAAACCTATGAAGAATCACAAATTATGGCTGCATCTAGCCCAATGTAATATAAGGATAAATTGGTGATGTTTCCAAGCATTCCAAGTCACAGAGATTAGCAGTGGTGCCTGCAACAGGACGGCTGTATGCTCTGTCCGTATGCGTCATCTTGACTGACCCGAGAAACATTTTATTACGCAGTTATTATATACGTTTTTCGGTTGACTGTAACAGTGACGCCAATCTTTTGTGAATCAGTGTCTGTATTGATTCACATTCATTCGGAACTCTCTCTCGCTGAATCATCTTAAACGCTTTCTCAGTCAGTACAACAAATAGTATCAACACAGAGAACAAACAGTGCGGGATAAAGTGGATATTAACCTACAAACAGCTGAAACAAAAGGCTACTTTTTCAGTGGCAACTTCAGCCACTGCTGCATCATCTAAATAAGCAGCCATTCACATGGAAAGTGTTTTCTTTCTTTTTGTTTTAAACCAGTCAGTTTTTTCCTATGTGAACATGCGCTAAATGGGTGTCTTTGACTTTTTCATTGATTTTTGTTTTCATGTTTTAAAATGTTTAAAATGTGTCTAGAGACACCTTTGTTCTGCTTCATGGCTCTCGCTGATTGTTTGGTCCGAAAAGTCTTAAATGGTCTCAAATAGAAGTGTGTAATAGTTACATGAATGTTAGACATACTCAAGAAAATTACAATTTCTCTTAGTTTGCTTTTTAACATGAACATGCATTTAATTTATACATTTACGTTTTAGTTAAAAATAAATAAATAAATAAAAAATAAAAATAAAAATTAAGATAATATAAGATAATTTACCACATAAATCAACCCAGTGTAGGCTTTTTAAAAAAAATTGACTGTTTTTGGTGGTGCAGTAATAACCTTTTTTGGTGGTAATAAAATCTGTCTGGATAAAATCCCAAACAGAGGACTTACCCTATCAAAAAATGAGCAATGGGACTGCCACTACAATATTAGTAGTCTAAAAAAACTGGATAAAAGTCAAACTAGCAAATGACCAATTCTCTATAAAATGTTTACCAATAAAAAAAAAAAAAAAAAATAATAATAATAATAAAAAAGCCCACATCCACAAGGCCATCACCATTGTCCAAGACCTTTCTTTTCCATCCTATTGACTTTACGCAATCTTAAAAATGAAGAGAACCAAATCAACTGGAACAACATTTTCACCCACTTCCACCAACTCTCTGCACTAGACAACCTGCTTGCACTGTATTCTTTAATTTTGTCTGTCCAACAGTGTTGTTTGCCAGTGACTATGCAGCAATTTAGTCCTAACTACAAGACCTGTTTAACACTAGAAAGCCATTCTATCCTCAAAGTACTATTTCAGGAGGCAGTATAATCTGCTTCCCTCAATTTCAGACAGCCTTTGTGTCAGGAGCTGCCCAGGGATGCCTAGAAATCCCGTGTAGGTAGACACAAGACAGATCAGTTGTTTGATAATAGTTTTGAAATCAGGGAAACTGGTAACTGTATTTTAGCAGTGATGTTGAACATAATTCTATACTTGTCTAAAGACAGGACATACAGTAGTCCACAACAATACAATATATCAAAAGAATAAACCATATTTAATACTCATAAGACAGAGGAAAAAAAAGAGAGAACATATTTCTCAACCTTTGGGTTTTAAACGATCCCAGTTTGCACTCTTTAACAAAGATAAAGTCAACACAAAGACATCGTCAAAAATCATTTTAAAACCACCGGCTTGCCAAGTATGCAGTATCGCTGACAAAAACTTAAATAGGAAAGTGCACTGCAGTAGGCAATGTCTAGAATTTGTAATAGAGAAAGCAGAATCATCAGCCATGTTTCAGACAGACACTGCAGTGCATAAGCAGTGCCTAACATCAAAGAAATCAAGGGAGAGAGAAGCTAAAGAAAAGGGTTACACTTCTACACTTTTAAGTACAATACTGTATATGACTAAAATAACACAAAGAATAGCGGCTTCATGACAATGTCATCTCGCAGATTCCATTTTTCAAATATCCCCAAATACCCAATGGTAAATGGAAGGAGGAAGATAATCTCTAATCTTTTGATTCACATCCTTTACACTGCATGCGATAAATGAAAAATAGAAGACAAATAGCAAGTGAACTTTATTTGCAGGCTCATAATGACCCTCAGTTAATGAGAACTTGTATTACAAGCTCATAGAATGCATGTCTATTTTTAAACAACAAACAAAACTCATTTTTCATGAGAAATTGCTGTGCAACATATTTACAAAACAATGCATCTAGATAACTGTATACATGGCCATGAGCAGAACATGAAATCTCACTTCTATTTTATGTAACTACCACCCATGACAAGAAAAAGGCAGGAGAGATGCACTGAAACAAGTGTTAAAAAGCTTGAGCAATAATGAATCACTGTATTTGTTTTAGTTTAGTTTGTTTAGTTGTATTAGTTTTTTTACTAACAAAATATATATGTATATTACATGAACTGCTTATTGTATCTAAAGGCCCATCTAAGCAGCGTACTGATATTTTGAACGTAGTTTTTATTTATTTTATTTTTTAATTCCACATATAGTACTTGTAGAACAAAAATAGGCAAATATTTACTATACAATCACATGCATCCAAAAATAATGCAGGTAAAACAGGATAAACCTGCCTCTACATTACTGAAAGAAGGTAAATAAGGGCGAAAAATATCACAAAGCAGGCACTATATTTTGTCACGACTGCAAGACTGCAGGATGGTTGTGTATAAAGCACACAGCAAGCTGTGAGATGAAGCAGTGCGTTTGAGGAACCATCTGTTCTACAGAGCAGCTGTGAGTCATGCCACCCTCTCCACTGCGCAGCGTGCACTGATGATGTCAGAGCCTGACGATTGGTCAGAATGAGACAGATTATGTTGTCTAATGTCAGGCAGTGAGATGCAAGCCCAGCTCCACAACTCACAGAATTTCATGTTCCCTTCAAAACAGATAGTTAAGGCAATGGTTTTCAACTACTACTTAGCTTCAAGCTTGTTCCTGGATTCTTTTTTTTTTTTTTTTTAATCAAATGCAAATGACTTTGTTGTCAGGAACAGGTTTGAGTTAAGGGATGCTGGGGTCATGCCTTTAGCATGTGAGAGCAGTGGTGCCAACAGATGCTGCTGTTTCAAAACTATCCTTAGAATGACTAAATGTTCCTCCAAAATCTTTTTTTGTACAAACCATCAGCATTCAATTTTCATTCCTGCATTAATGCAAGGTGAAGCTTCAGGCAAGGACACTAAGATGGACATAACAGACCTGGGAGTGAGGCTAGTCTGACGGCACCAGAAGATACTTAACCAGCTATTAAATCTGATTTTATGCTGTCCTGTCTTAAAATAAATTATTATAATTATAATCATTATATAACATAAAAATAATCAAATAAATCATTATGTAAACATATAAAATCATTCACAAAACAAATATTTCTTCTAGAAATATTTATATATCAAGGATATATATGATTCGAGACCCAATAAGCAATGCACTGACTTGAAAAAAATATTTTAAAAAATGTTAAAAACATATTGTACTATAATATGTAATAAATAAATAAATAAATAAATAAATAAATCAAATAGAAATAGAAATGCAATATAGCACTGGACCCTAAAGCCTATATGCTTGGATGCTTAGAGCATCATGGATTTGAACATCACGACTGCTTTAGAGGGTATCGAGGTCAATTTAAGGGTATAAGCTATTATGTAACAACTTTCCTCAACGCATCTTAAATATCCATGTTCACGCGTTGTAATTTCATCGCTGCTAATAACATATAATGAAAACCTCACGAGAAAAAAAAAAAAAACAGAGCATACATTCATTCCAACATCTGAATGAAATGATTGTGGATGACATGAAGAGATGACAGTGACTAGCCTGTTGGTAACAACGTTAGAGCATGTATGTTTATACTCCTATTACGCTGCGTTCAGAACAGCACACACTGTTCAGCGTGAAGATCCGCATTACGATTCAGGACACAAGCTGCTCGGTCTGCTGTAGCACTGCAGCAAACCCATTTTCACGGATGTAATGGTCAACGGAACGCTGAATTTCAATGCCATTGCACCTTACCTGAGTGGCTTTGTGGAATTGCTTCTTCAGTCCCGCTACAGACATGATTCCGACTGGACTAGTGCTGTTTCTGTCCTAACGCCTGAATGTGATGTGCTAAGAGGTAAATATGCTCAGAGGTACAGTGGATGTGAAACGTCTAGAGATAAACCCGTGTACGCTGGGAATCACCACACGCGTAGGCTGATTATAGCAGCTGATGATGACGCGTCAGTGACATCATGCGTCAGGTACCGCCTCTCCTCAGATTACACCAAAACCCCTCCTTCAGGGGAATCTTCAAGGTTATTTCAAACCATCGACAGGTAGAAATTAGAGGCAGTTCTGTCTGAATGGAGGTCAGAGAAGGAGATGCTTTCGTAAACTGAATAAACTCTAAGAATAATCTTCAAATTACATGGCATTTATTTGGTAAATAGATGGTAGCATTATTCGACAGTGGAAAATGCTACCTATCAGATTTTGCTTACAGCATGATATTAATGTTGTGTGAGGCTTTATTTACGTGTACACCTATCCCAACCCTAAAACCTTACCTAATCAGTATGAAAAATACAGTGTTGGTAGCATAAAATGATTTGTAGCATCATTTGTTAAAACACCGGCACTGTTCATGAAATCGGTACACTGTGGTGGAAAAATGAAACATAAAATATATGTGTACTTAATCCAACAATTAGAATCAATAACAATCAGAACAAAATGTCATCATTTTGTGACAAATCTGTAAATCGGTGTATTTATTCTGATAAATACTTTAATTATTAATTTTATAGGCTACCCTAGGGTTGCTCAACCCTGTTCCTAGAGATCTACCTTCCTGCAGAGTTCAGCTCCAACCATGATCAAACACGCCTGAACCAACTAATTAGGATCTGAAGGAGCACTTGATAATTACAAACAGGTGTGTTTGATCAAGGTTGGAACTAAACTCTGCAGGAAGGTAGATCTCCAGGAACAGGGTTGGGCACCCCTGGACTCATGACACCTATTAACATTAGGCTTCGATAAATTCTCTTGCCATGATGTAACATAGGCTTAAATAATAAATTACAAATAAAACAAATAGTTCCAGCTTTGATTCTGATTGTTTGTACAAAATACTGTACAAACATACACCTCTGACCTCATCACATAAATATTTTTGCGCCACTTCATCTGAGTGTTGCCGCGGTTCCATGTAGCCTATTTCAACAAAATTAGTTACTGTTCATTTAAAGGAGACCTATTATGCCCCTTTATAATACGTAAAATAAGTTATAATTAATTTAATATTATATATAATCATATTTTTTATATTTAATAGCATTTTTTAGGATATTTAATATAAGTCTCGGGTGTCAGAATGTGTCTGTGAAGTTTCAGCTCAAAATACCCCACAGGTCATTTATTATATCATTTTTAAAATTACCATTTTGCGTGGAAGCAGAAACACACTGTTTTTGTGCATGTACCTATATATGAAAATGAGCTGCTGGGAAGGAAATCACATGTTTATATTAGATCTGTGTGGCACCAGTAATATACAGTAAATAAATAAATCAACTGCTCTCCTGTCTCCTCTGAGGCCACCTCTCAGCCAATGACAGAACAGTTAGCATACTTTTCTTGAACTTTTGCCATGGCGTTAGAACTGGTACACCGTTGTCACTTGTGAAAACAAAATGACGGTGCAATGCACATGGGTGGAAATGTGTAGATTAAGGGGTGGTAATATTATAATAAGATTCCGTTACCATGTCACAGGGGAGCAAAATCTGACATGCTCTTTTTTTTCCCATGCTTGCAGAAAAAGGCTAACCAAAATAAAGGTACTGTTTTTTTTTGTTTGTTTTTTTTCATGTTTTCTGGGTTGGCAGATGCACTGGGGACCCGATTATAGCACTTAAACATGGAAAAAGTCACATTTTTATAATCTATCACCTTTAAAGGTGCAATATGTAATATTGACAGCTAGCAGTTCAAATGGGTACTGCAGTCCAAATTTAAAATGTTTCTCCCACTCACTCCTCCTCAGACTCAATACTCACATGCTGTTAGTTTGGGCACAGCAAAGAGAATGAGGGCAATTATCAATGGAAGGCAATCAACGAGCCTTAAACTGTTCTCACGCAGGGCCCATCCACATGAAGCCAGAGCCTTCCCTATTCAATCTTTTTTCTTGTTCAAAAAAAAAACCAAAACTATCACAGCATCATCTCAAGAACTATCTGTAGCACACTATTTTCCGCCAACTGGCAACCCAGGATGTCAAAATACTCAAAATACTACTGGGTAAACTGCCAGTGGGCAGAATCACACAGACCGAAACAAAAACAGACATTATGACATGAAATGCCCATTTCAAAGAATAACTTTCTGTAGCATTGTTTTCAGAGAAACATGTAAACTTAGTATTTTATGTTTTAGTACAGTCAAAAAATGACATACAGCAGCTTCAATAGATTGACCTCTTCTGGCATTATGTCTGCTTTAGAGTAGAGTTCTATATTTCTCACTTAATCCCTATATTTTTTTAATCCACTATTCCTAATAAATCTCATAATTGCATTGCACTGGATGGCTCATATGGTGCAGAGCAGGGCTTTTTCAGAGTCGCAGTATTTATACTCCAGTGGAATCAGTTTTCCTGGGGTATGCAACCACTCTTTTGTCATGGTCATGCCGTTGGTATAGACTAGTGGTTTACCGATCAGGCATAAAATTATGACCACCTTCCTAATATTGTGTTGGTCCCACTTTTGCTGTCAAAACAACCCTGATCTGTTGAGGCATGCACTCCACTAAACCCCTGCAGGTGTGCTGTGGTATCTGGCACCAAGATGTTAGCAGATCCTGTAAGTTGTGAGGTGTGGCATCCATGGATCGGACTTGTTTGTTCAGCACATCCCACAGATGCTCGATTGGATTGAGATCTGGGGAATTTGGTTGTGCTCCTCAAACCATTTCTGAACCATTTTTGCTTTGTGGCAGGGCTCATTATCCTGCTAAAAGAGGCCACAGTCACCAGGGAATACAGTTTCCATGAAAAGGTGTACATGGTCTGTAAAAATGCTTAACTGGTGGTACGTGGCAAAGTAACATCCACATGGATGGCAAGATCCAAGGTTACCCGGCAGAACATTGCCCAAAGCATCACACTGCCTCCGCTGGCTTGCCTTCTTCCCATTGTGTATCCTGGTGCCATGTGTTCCCCAGGTAAGCAATGTACACGCACCCGGCCATCCATGTGATGTAAAAAAAAAAAATGTGATTCATCAGACCAGGCCACCTTCTTCCATTGCTCTGTGGTCCAGTTCTGATGCTAACTTGCCCACTGTCGGCGCTTTCAGCAATGGACAGGGGTCAGCATGGGCACCCTGACTGGTCTGTGGCTATGCAGCCCCATACGCAACAAACTGTGCTGCACTGTGTTATTCTGACACCTTTCCATCAGAACCAGCATTAACTTCTTGAGCAATTTGAGCTACAGTAGCTCGTCTGTTGGATCAGGCCACACGGGCCAGCATTCACTCTCCACGTGCATCAGTGAGCCTTGGCCACCCATGACCGTGTCTGCAGTGCCGATGGAGCAAATGTTAGTGAGCGACATCTGTGCCACAGACTGGCCTCGAGTCACTCACTGTTTTGCAGCACGTATGCCACATTTGTCCTCTTAGGAGCATGAGAAACAAAACTGTCTTTAAAATTCTGAATGGACTATACATATCCAACAAAGGGCAGAAAGAGTGCTCCCTTAATCACTGAAAAGCTGTCACTCATATGAAAATCTCATATGAACTTAGGTTTTAAACTAAGTTGCCATTTGAGTTAATTCATGACATTTTCCTGATGGGCAGGCCTTTCTCAGAAGGGAAGTTAGGGCTGTGCAATGTATGAGTGGATCTCAATGAACTGCTGTGTATAGTTGCACATGCCCAGAAAACTTTGCAGCTCTCAGACGTTTGGTGGGTGCTTTAATGGTCTGTATGTCCTGGACATTGCTGGATTGGGGCTTGGATGCCATGTTGCCCTATGGGTAGGCCCACAAAACTGAATTTGGTTTTGCACCATTGTTCTTTGTGGAGGGCATTTTTGGCACAGGCTATGGTTAATTGGTGCAGGGCGTGGTCTATCTCTTTCAGTTGATTAACCACAGTTGTGCTCTTCATAAGGACATTGTATACACATAGTATTGTAGCTGCCTCTCACTCTTGTGTCCGGGCACAGGATGTTCAAGATGATGTTCAATTCAGCTGTCGCATAGGTTCAGTTGCCTGTAGTCTATTGTTGGTTGCCACTTGCCAATTGGTTTTAGAACAGGCCAGATGGGGGCAGCGTAGGTGCTGTTGGAGGGACAGGTGGCATCTTTTTGGCAAATTTGTATTGCTTGATGAAAGTGGGAGGAGCAATTGGGTGCAAAGGTTGGTTAGGTTGCAGTCTAGATAGCTTTTGTTAGATGATGCTTTGTATTTGTACAAGACTTGCCAGAGTTTCTGATAGTCAGCATCTGCATCTTTCAGGTATTTTTGGACTTGTATTTTAAATCCTGGGTATGGCTACTCTATCGCTATGTTGTCTTTCATGTTTGTAAGTCACAGGTGCAGTACTATTGTCCGTTTAAAAGGTGGGTTAGTTGCGTACACTGCAAAGTTTAGGTTCTCATTAGTTCTGCTCTGCACATGTGTTCCCTGGCCTTCATTCTGAGGATGTAACACAGGAATTAAACTTAGTCTTAAGCTGGGCATACACTGTGCAATTTCAGCAAAGTTTTTGTTAAATACCAACTCTCACTGTATGAGTAAAGTACATGGGATGTAAAGCTCACACAATACATGTATTAAAATGTGAGACCCCCCAAAGCCAAAAAAAAAACAAAAAAACAAACAGAGTCATACAACTCAGAAATCAGCTAAAAAAAAAAAAAAAAAAAAAAAAAAAAATCATGGCAGCACGTGTTGATTCATTTGTCATATTTTGAATTTGCCTCCATCCTTTTTTGCAATAAAGAAGAAACAAGATACAAGTGCTTGAGAGCATTATCAGTGTAATCCTCCATAGCCTCCATAGTAAAAATGTCTAAGTGTAAACAGATTTTTGAATAAAAATATGGCATAGTATTTATTTATTTTTTTTTATAAACACCAAAGTGAATTAAAAAAAAATCAGAATACCTGTTTGAAAACATGTAAATATTGTTTGAATTAAGCAGGTGTCAGAAACAGAACGTTGTGCTTTCACAGTGCTACTTTGTGTACAGGGATAACCATGGAAAGTATTTCTGTATTTGTTATATGCAGTGTTGGGGAAAGTTGCTTCAAAGTAATGCATTACAATTTTGCGTTACTCCCTGAAAAAGTAACTAATTACTTATTACTTTTCATGGAAAGTATGCGTTACGTTACTTTTAATTACTTTAAAGGTACTTTAAATCTGGGCAGGGCTTGCTTCTTTGTTTTTAATATAAAACAATTCTAATGTAAACGCCCTTTTACATCAAAATTGAAATGAATTCACCTCAGGCAAGGTCAGCAGCAAAGACACTGATTAATAAAATGTGATTGAATACATAAAGGATACTTGTTTTATTCAACATATTTAATTATTGCAGGGTTGCATCATATTCTAAGTTTGCATTTCACTGTTTTTATTCATTTTGAGGAATACTGAATCTGTTTTTTGTGAGTGAGATGAATTAATGCATGTTCACATTTAGTCTAGAATACAGTAACATCATGTTTCCTGACAGGAGATTTGTCAGTCAGTAAATGGGAAAAAAGACCGGTGTTACTTATTTGAAAAAGTAACTCAGATATTTTCAAAAGTAATGCGTTACTTTACTTGTTAATTGAAAAAAGTCAAAGTCAAAGTCAAAGTCAAAGTCAACTTTATTGTCAATTTTGCCATATGTGCCAGACATACAGAGAATTGAAATTGCGTTACTCTCAGACCCTATGTGCATACACGTAACATTAAATACAAAAAGTACAATTTTAAAGATGCAAATAAATACGATTATACATATAATATATAGAATATATAGAAATATTGTGCAAAAAGAGCTTATGTAATAAAGTGACAGTCTTTAGAGGTAGTCTGGGGGTAGTAATTGAGTAGTATGAGGTAGTTAGCAGAGCACCAATACTACACAAAGTGACTGGTGCCGGTCGGTGGGGGGGGTGTGTGTGTGTGAGTGTAAGTGTAAGTGCGTGAGTGTTTGTGAGTGTGTGTGTGTGTGTGTGTGTGTGTGTCCCAGTTCAGGAATATCGTGGGGCAGGAGAGGGGAGTGGGGGCAGAGCTGGGAGAGAGTTTAGCTTCCTGACGGCCTGATGGGTGTCACAGTACAGGAAGTCTGTGGGGCAGAAGAGGGGAGTGGAGGCAGAGCCGGGAGAGAGTTTAGCTTCCTGACAGCCTGATGGAAGAAGCTGTCCTTCAGTCTGCTTGTCCTGGCCTGGAGACTCCGCAGTCTCCTCCCTGATGGCAGCAGGCTGAAGAAGCTTTGCATAGGGTGGGAGGGATCAGCTGCTATACAGAGGGCTTTTTTGGTGAGACGGGTGCTGTAAATGTCCTGGAGGGAGGGAAGAGGGACACCAATGATCCTCTCAGCTGCTTTCACTATGCGTTGGAGAGTTTTTTGGCAGGAGGCATTGCAGGCTCCAAACCACACAGTGATGCAGCTTGTCAGGATGCTCTCGATGGTGCCTCTGTAGAAGGTGTACATGATGGGGGCCGGTGCTCTTGCTCTTCTCAGTTTGCGGAGGAAGTAGAGACGCTGCTGTGATTTCTTAGCCAGTGCAGTGGTGTTGTTCGTCCAGGAGAGATCCTCAATGATGTGCACACCCAGGAACTTGGTGCTACTCACTCTCTCCACAGACGCACCGTTGATGGTCAGAGGAGCATGCTGAGTGTGCGCTCTCCTGAAGTCAACAACAATCTCCTTCGTTTTCTCCACGTTCAGAGAGAGATTGTTGTCTCTGCACCACACGGCCAGGCGGCTCACCTCGCTTCTGTAGTCGGCCTCATCCCTTTTGCTAATGAGACCCACCACAGTCGTGTCGTCCGCAAACTTGATGAAGAGGTTGGAGCTGTGTGATGGTGTGCAGTCGTGGGTCAGCAGAGTGAAGAGGAGGGGGCTCAGCACACATCCCTGAGGGGCCCCCGTGTTAAGAATGATGGTGCTGGAAGTGTTACTGCCGACCCATACTGCTTGTGGTCTTCCGGTGAGGAAGTCCAACAGCCAGTTACACAGTGAGGTGTTGAGCCCCAGCTGGACCAGTTTTTGTCTGAGCTGTTGGGGGATTATGGTGTTAAATGCTGAACTGAAGTCTATGAACAGCATTCGGACGTATGAGTCTTTTTTGTCCAGATGTGTGAGTGCTGAGTGGAGTGCAGTGGAGATGGCGTCATCAGTCGAGCGGTTGGGCCGATACGCGAACTGAAAGGGGTCCAGGGAGGGGGGCAGGACAGACTTGATGTGTTGCATGACTAGCCATTCAAAGCACTTCATGAGGATGGGAGTAAGTGCAACAGGACGGTAGTCATTAAAGCAGGAGGGAGATGACTTTTTTGGGACCGGAATGATGGTGGTGGCTTTGAAACAAGTCGGGACGACGGCCTGGTTGAGAGAAATATTGAAGATGTCTGTGAAGACATCAGTGAGTTCCACTGCACAGTCCCTCAGTACGCGACCAGGAATGTTGTCAGGACCCGGGGCTTTGCGTGCGTTGATCCTGCTGAGGGATCTCCTCACACTGTCTGGGGACAGAGTCATCACCTGGTCACCAGGAGGGGGTGGGGTCTTTTGTGCAGTGGTGCTGTTTTGCACTTCAAAGCGAGCGAAGAAGGTGTTCAGCTCGTTCAGCAGGGAGATGTTGCTGTCACAGGTCTGTGGTGGGGGCTTGTGATCTGTGATGGTCTGTATGCCCCGCCACAGGCTCCGTGTGTCTCTGCTGTCTTTGAAGTGGTGGGATATTCCCCTGGAGTACTGTCTCTTAGCCTCTCTGATGCCACGGGACAGGTTGGCCCTAGCCGTCTTCAGGCTCGCCTCATCTCCAGTTCTGAAGGCAACGTTGCGAGCTTTCAGCAGCCTGTAGACCTCCCCTGTTATCCATGGTTTTTGGTTGGCACGGACAGTGATGGTTTTAGCGACTGTTACATCCTCAGTGCATTTGTTGATGTAGGCTGTAACAGTCTCTGCGTACTCCTGGAGGTCGGTGGTGTTATTGTAGGTGGCAGCCTGCTTAAACATACTCCAGTCTGCGGTGTCAAAGCAGTCCTGTAAAGCCTCTGAAGACCCTTCCGGCCACACTTGTATCTGCTTACGAACCAGTTTGGTGACTTTAACGAGTGGTCTGTAAGCAGGCATTAGCATGACAGTGATATGGTCCGAGGCACCGAGGTGGGGGAGGGGGAAAGCTTTGTAAGCTCCTTTCTGGGTGGTGTAAACAAAGTCCAGTGTGTTATTTCCCCGTGTTGGAAAGTCTATGTGTTGCTGTATTTTGGGAAACACACTCTTTAAGTCTGCATGATTGAAATCCCCAGCCACGATGAGAAAAAGCATCAGGGTGGGCTGTCTGCTGCTCACTGATGTGCTGGGACAGTTCATTCAGTGCCTCACTCCTGTTGTTGCCATTGGAGGAGGGAGGGATGTACACAGCACACAGCAGTATGGCTGTATATTCCCTCGGTAGATAGAACGGCCGGCACTTAATAACCATAAACTCCAACACTGGTGAGCAGTATTTGCAGACCGCAACAGCATCGCGGCACCAGGCGTCATTGATGTAAATACAAAGTCCGCCACCGCGGGTCTTACCTCCCGCGACAACAACTCTGTCAGCACGGTAGCATGTTAGCTGGTCGAGCTGAATGGCGCGGTCCGGGACACTGTCGCTGAGCCATGTTTCCGTGAACACAAAAACACAACAGTCCTTTACATTCCTCTGAGATGAACGTAGTAGTCGGATGTAGTCCAGTTTGTTGTCTAGTGAGCGTACGTTAGCCAGAACGATGGAGGGGATAGCGGGTTTGTGTGGGCTAGCCGCTAGCCTAGCTCGGATGCCTCCGCGCTTACCCCTCTTCTGCTTCCTCTCACGCCGTTTGAGGCGCCTCCATTGTGGGCGAGGTGCAGGAGTGGGGGTCGGTGATTGAGTAGGCCTCCGGAGCAGACTCAGATCATTCAGCTCTTCGGCGTCCGCGGAGTTTAACTTAAAAAGTTTGTTCCTGCCGATGTTGAGCAAAAATGTTCGGCTATACACACGCTTAAAGACAGATAAACGCGACGAAGACGTACAAAAACACTGCGACTTACAGGACGAAAAACACGAAAACACCGTTTTGTCGGGAGAGAGAGAAGCCGCAGCGTGAGCGCGTGAGCACGCGCCGCCATTATTACGTAACTCGTGTTACTTGTAATGCGTTACCCCCAATACTGGTTATATGTATCTGTATATGGCTGTATTTCTGCTGTTCTTAAAGTGCCACCTCCTGTCAGAGAGTGAATTTGCATTTTTATTCAGCCTGTCTGCTGCTTTTGTTCAGATCAATGAGAAAATCTGACTGAACTTTTTTGGAGCAAATGTGCATTGTTGAAAAACTTAAGCTTAATAAGCTAACGTGTGTTCTAAAAATCTAAACCATTTGGATATTATGATATCAAGAATTATTAATGTATTTTGAAGTGACCACAGTAACAATACCAGTCATATTTATTACTGTTGTTACAATGGCACAGCACGTTGTTAAAGCATTTACAAAATGCTGAAATAAACCAATAATTCACGATCCAGCAACTGCCATTTCAACAATATATTTTCAAAATCCATCACTTACCCTTATCTTGCTCACTTTCTTTTCTCTTTTTCTACTTCTCTGCACCGGTTTGATAGTGCCGCCTCTTAAGTTTTAAACATTAACCTACGTGACTGAGACACAGAAACTTTATCAAACTTCTTATTACCAAACAATACTGTCTAAAGCTTGACATGAGGCCCACTGGTTGCCACAGGGCCCTATGCAACCACGTATTTCACTTATTAGGTAGGGCCAGCACTGCCCCTTACTCTTTAATTAACTCTCTCTTACGCTGGGCCAAAAACCTTTCTTGTGGTACTTAGTCTCAAACTCCGGTCTCCTAGTTTCTACCACACATCACTTTCTACATCCACTCCTTCCTTTCAGTCTCCCTCCTTTTCCACCTAAATGCTTTAATTCCTAAAACACTTTAATTCCTCTCCTAATCTACCGGTTCTCAACAACTTGCCACTAACCAGCTCCCTTCTTTCAGTCTCCCTCTTTAACACCTAAACTTCCATTTTCTATTAAACAATTCCCTCTGCCATATTGTTGCCTTATGTTAAACTTCTTTAAATTGCTTTGTTCCACATCAGTCTACACTCTATATACCATAATGACAAAGCAACAACAAAATAATAAAACCAATGTGCAATAAAAACAAGGTTCAATAAAACTGGTGCAAAAAAGCCTGTAGAGCTCAAAAACAGGACTGTTTTAGGACACAGATCTGAGGAAGAGTTCAGAAAATTCTGCTGCATTGAAGGCTTACAAAAGCATGTATCCCCTTATCCTTAATGGATGAAGTTTAAAACAACCAGGATTCTAACGAATCAAATCAATAACCATGACAACGAACAGATCATGGAAAGAAAGACCAAACTAACAGAACTGTGACAGTATATACTACTGTATGTTATATTGCTGAAACATGGTATCATACTACATCACTACACTTCATTCTAATGCTAATGTCCCATAATAGATCATCAACATTATATTGTAATATTGCAAGTTAAGTCAAACCAACTTCTGCTTTTTCTATACTTTTGCTTTAGGTAGTGTAATCTAATGTAATGAATGTTACATATCAAAGCAATTTGATATGTATTCATTAAGTTACATGAAGAAAAAATATAAACATTATTTTAGTACCTGATAGTAATATAAATATGTCTCAATGTTTGCGCATGTATAATGTGGCCTCTATTTGCACAGCAAGTCTTACCCTGTTTGCCCTGTTCTGAAAATGCAGGACTTGTATCTCCAGATGTGTTACACGATGGTGCGGGAGAGCTGCAGCGCAGCAGTGGCGGTAAATCATCACTGTCGTTGATAGCAGATAATTGTATAAACAAAAACAATGTAACAGTACTTCAAGATGACAGATTCTTGTCCACTACACTTTCTACAATGTTCTGTGATACTTTATACAATTAAATCACAGATACTTTAATCCTAGCTAGGTTAGCTATCAATCAGCAAACCCTGATGCATGAAATTAGTATCTCGCTAAACTGCTAAGAAATACATAGCTGGTTGGGAACAAGCTATAGAATGTAAAAATACAACTTACCAGGATCAGTGCAACTTTGCTGCAGTGAATCATCCACCACTGACTCGAGCACTGTTGCTGAGTTCAGTGCCCCAGTCACCTGTCGAGAATATCAAAATGCGGATTACGACATGGTTGGCCATTGCTGCTTCGACTGAGGTCTTTATTTTGGTCCCTGTACTCAAGTCAAGTCAAGTCAAGTCAAGTCAAGTCACCTTTATTTATATACCGCCTTTAACAATACAGAATTGGGACAAAGTGGCTGTACAGTATTAAATAGGAAATAATACAATTTTCAGGTAAAGGTAGTTAATCAAATACAATAAAATAAAATACAATATCATGTGAAGAGAAAGTGTCCCCAACTAAGCAAGCCAGAGGCGACAGCAGCAAGGAACCAAAACTCCATCGGTGACAAATGGAGAAAAAAACCTTGGGAGAAACCAGGCTCAGTTGGGGGGCCAGTTCTCCTCTGACCAGACGCAGAGGACCCACCAGGTTCCTGTGGTCTTGTGCCGACGGCCGTCTAGGTGACGAGGTCTTCACTGGGGATCCGTCTCTGGGGCTCATCTAGTTGATGTGGTCTCCGCTGACATTCAGTGCTGTAGAGGTCATCTCTAGGTGCTGATCCACCGTCTGGGCTGGGTACGGACTGGATCCGGGGGACTGCAGTGACCATTTGATCTGGATACGGACTGGATCTGGTGGTCAAGGTGACCTCGGAATAAGAAAGAAAGACTAATATTAGCGTAGATGCCATTCTTCTGACGATGCACTGAATAAATTGGGTGTTATGGGAAGTGTTCCCGGTTCCGGTTGACCTAATTAATGCAGCCTAACAATCCTTTAACGGATTTGAATATTAGAAATATGTTGATGTGTTATGTCTAAGCAAGGTTAAAGAGATGGGTCTTTAATCTAGATTTAAACTGACAGAGTGTGTCTGCGTCCCAAACAGTGTTGGGTAGATTGTTCCAGAGTTTGGGCGCTAGATAAAAAAATGATCTCAGATAAGTCAGGAAGATTACTTAGAAAACAATCTTTTGTAGTAGAAGTGATGGTTCTACCATACTCCTTGTAATAAGGAGTTGAAATTACAGTTTTAGTAATCTGGAGTATACATGAGACTAAATAATGATCAGAGATATCACTTTGCTGCGGAATCTCAACGGCATTGACATCAATTCCATGTGACAGTATTAAGTCTAGAGTATGATTTCGACAATGTGTGGGACCTGACACGTGTTGTCTAACTCCGATAGAATTTAGAATGTCTGTAAATGCTGCTGCCAGTGCATCGTTTTCATTATCTACTATTAAGACCTTATCTGTAGCCAACACCAGCTCAGATATAAAATCAGCGAATTCTTTAAGAAAATCTGTATGGTGCCCTGGTGGCCTGTATACAGTAGCATGTACAAACGTCATGGGGGATTTATCATTAACACTTGTTTCTCTGGATAATGTTACATGAAGCACCATTACTTCAAACGAGTTATACTTGAAGCCCGCTCTCTGAGAAACACTGAAAATATTGCTATAAATTGTAGAAACACCTCCCCCTTTACCTTTTAGACGTGGCTCATGTTTATAACAGTAATCATGAGGGGTAGACTTGTTTAAAATAATGTAATCATCTGGTTTTAGCCAAGTTTCTGTCAAACATAGCACATCTAGGTTATGATCAATGATCATATCATTTACAAAAAGCGCTTTTGTAGAGAAGGACCTGATATTTAATAGGCCAAGCTTTATCATTTGTTTCTCTGTATTATGTACATTTTTTATTTGTTGAACGTCGATTAGATTGTTACTCTTAAATTGGTTTGGACGTCTTTTGTATTGTCTAGCTCGGGGAACAGACACAGTCTCTATAGCATGATATCTAGGTGAAAGGGTCTCTATGTGCTAAGAAATAACTGATTTTGGTGACGTGAGGCAGCTAGCAGACGGTCGGATTAGCCAGTCTGTCTGCTTCCTGACCTGGGCCCCAGTTAGCCAAGTGCAAACTCTAAGACTATTTGCCATATTACTAGAGAGAAGAGCGGCACCACCCCTGGAGGGATGAAGACCATTTCTTTCCAACAGGTCAGGTCTGCCCCAAAAACTTGTCCAATTGTCTATGAAACCTATGTTATTCTGCGGGCACCACTTAGACATCCAGCCATTTAGTGACGACAGTCTGCTATGTATCTCGTCACCACGATACGCAGGGAGGAGGCCAGAGCAAATTACAGTGTCTGACATCGTACTTGCAAGTTCACACACCTCTTTAACATTATTTTTAGTGATCTCCGACTGGCGAAGTCGAACATCATTTGTGCCGACGTGAATAACGATCTTACTGAATTTACGTTTAGCATTAGCCAGCACTTTTAAATTTGCCAAGATGTCAGGCGCTCTGGCTCCTGGTAAACATTGGACTGTGGTGGCTGGTGTCTCTATTTTCACGTTCCGTACAATAGAATCGCCAATAACTAGAGCACTTTCATCAGGTTTCTCAGTGGGTGCGTCACTGAGTGGGAAGAACCTGTCTGATCGGAACGAAAGAGCGGTGTTTTGACCCGCGACTACGCCGTCTCGCAGTCACCCAGTTGCCCTGCTGCAAAGGCGAAGTTACCGGAACCGAACAATGTACGGGACTTCCTGAGCTAGTCGCATCCAAAGCCGTATCTAAGGCCCTCACATTCTTACTATCCTCGATTAAAGTTTGGATGCGTGTCTCTAGTTCTGAAATCTTCTCTGTCAGCCTGACTATTTCCCTGCATTTATCACATGTGAATCCCTCGCTGCCGACAGAGATTGATAAGCTATGCGTATGACAGGTGCTGCAGGTTACCAGAAAAGGAGAAGAAGCCATTACTCACCGTAGCTGTAGAACGATTTCAACTCACCACTGTTGATTGATGAACTTGTGAAGAAAAAAGGCGGGAGAGAAAACAACAACGGTTGTAGAGGCGGATAGAAAAAGTAAAAGTGAATGGCAAGCTAATCGGCTAACACACTGCAGGCGTGCTGCACTCGCAGTTGTTGAATAAAAACGAGCGATCAACGAGAGCGAGGGAAAAAAAAAGGAAAGCGGTAGTAGACGTGAATAGAGATGTGAGTGGGAACGCAAATGGCAGGCTAACCGGCAAACGGAATGCTCTTACTCTTTCTTTAGTTTTTTAAGTTTGTTGTTTATCTGCTTGATGTTCCTGTCATACCCCTGCAAACATGCCTGCACTGGCCCTTTACCTCTTAGGGCTAGCCTTAGGGTCCCCAGCGAGCTACCAATGCAAGGCCCCTGAGAATTTGCTCATTGGCAAAACATTGGCCCCTTTGCGCTGGTCCTGCATAGACAGCCCTCACTAGGCCACACTATTAATCCACAACAATACACCTGGTTCACTTTAAATACTTTTTAGCTACTTTAACTTAAGTTTTGGGCAAAACAGTTATTATACATCTGAAATGGATGCAGTCATCACATAACTAATGTCTGTAATGTCAAAATGTAAAGTAGTCAAAGGGAATTTAAATCAATGGATTTATTAAATACAAAACAGAAAACATTCAATTTCAAAACATTCACAAAAGTACAAAAAAAAAAAAAAAAAAGCAAGCAAACAAAGCAATGTAAGATTGTAGCATTTCATCATGTGAAAGTTGATGTGTTGTGCTGTAGAGCATCAATGTCCAAACACTGTCGTAGCTGAATTTGGTTGATAGCACATGAATGATCCAAACTCTTGTAATGAAAACACAGCTCTCAAACACCAGACTCTTTCTAACCAGGAACAGTCAAAAATTGTTGAAAAGAACTTTAAATCCATATCCAAACTGGACCATGTGGTGACCTCAATGAGGAGTCCTTCTAAAATGCATACAAATACACTTTCTTAAACTCAGCATCAATCTAAACATACATGTAACATCTCTTTAAAAAAAAAAAAAAAAAAAAAATTCATGCTGGCTACTGCTGCTTGCTATTGCTAACTCCCTCTACCCACATGACTTTACTTAAAGAAACCTAAAACACCCAAGTGCCCCTAGCAGTAAGGAAGAGAACTGCCCACAAAATTCTTATTAACAAGCTCATGTTTGTTACACATCAAATATGGCTCGTGAGATCCACTTTTCTGCAGAGTTTAGCTCCAACTTTGATCAAACTCACCCTCCTGTGATTTTCTGATGATCCTAAAGATATTGATTAGCATGCTCAGGTGTGTTTGAGACAGGTTAGAACTAAACTCTGCAAGAAAGTGAATCTTGTGAGCCAGATTTGAGGATCCCTGGCCTATATGAAACAACAGGTTCTGAAAAGGTCTCTTTTGGTTTGAGCCATTCCAGTTCAATTGAGTGGCTAAGGAATGTCCATTCAATATTGTTTGTATTTTCCTAGTTGCATTACAGGGCTGCATACACAAAACCTACATGGGCAGCAAAGGATACAAAAGTTGTTCTGGCCCCGATAGTCCGCTAATGTGGGCTGCTCACAGAGAGCCTGCGGTGAGCCCAAAGCTGTGGGCCTTGCCTGGGCAAGCGCACACTGGGCCTGTTTAGGTTTGGTGTGGGGTGGACCTAGCCCACTGTGCCTGAAAAAAGCCAGCATGGGCCCCGCAGGGACATGTTTGCAAGGACCCCACTGCAGCCATCCCATGCTGAATTTGCGGCAAAACAGGCTTAGTCTGTGAAGCTCCCTCTAATTCACTCTGGACTTTTGCAGAGGACCAGAGTGCAAGAAAGCACCTTGTTTCCTCCTTGGACCACTGTTGTTTTTGTGTGTTTAGCTGCAATTTCAAAAATGGTGGTCAAAAGTTTCTGTCTCTTGTTAGTCATAGTAACCTCGCCCCCAGCCCCTGCCTGACACAAGTGGCTCTTAGTTCTAGACCAGCAATGTTTTGGTGCTACTTACGAACCACTTTTTCTGGTTCTGAGCTTTGGGTGTCAAAAGCCAATAAACCGATTTGAAACTAGGCTCTGGCTCTGAACCAGCACTCGAACTGCCTTGGTGGAAAAGGGGCACATGAAAAACAGGATTCTCTCGTCTGATGAACCTCAGTTCCAAGCATCATGTATGGAGTAAACCTGGCGCTGATCATCACCTGCATCATACTATCTCCACAGTAAAGTAAAATAGCCTTAAAATAGCCTTACAGGGAACCCTGAGTATTAAGACTTGTATGGCTTAATATAGAGTAAGTGATGTCTGTTACTGAAATATGTAGTAGAAAACCCAATAAAGACTTACATTATTTTAAAAATCCACGTCATTATATACATATTTTGGACTATGGAGGTCATTATTTTGACCATTATTTTGATTATGTAGAACGGTTGCACTAGGTGAGCTACTGGCACTGAATTAAGCTATTTCTACCTTAATACAACTTGGAATACACAAAACGGGAAAATAAAATACTGATAATGACCACAGCTCCTGAAAGAGCTTACAGGTGATGGATGTAAGTGTAGGCTTAGACCTATTGCTGTACCATCAATTTTCCCACAAAGAGTCTAAAGGCACGAATGAAATCCGTGCTAAGAAACTCCTTCAGTGGCTGCGGTGTCGTGATAATAATATTTAGATTTATTATTATTTAATATTTAGACTGTTTGTGGTTATAATCGATGGTACAGCATTTGGCTCAAGCTTACGCATTTATCCACTGCCACCTGTAAGCTCTTTCAGGACCTATGGTGATCGTATCTATGCTGTCCTCGCAACTACGTTGCACTAAAGAAGTTAGACATAGCTAACAAATGCACACGAAGAAGTTTATAAACTTTGTTTTCAGAATGTTTACTTCTGTGATAGCTCGTTTCCTTTTCATTTATAAAACAAAGACAATATACAAGAAATGAAATTACATTGTGTACATTAATTCCTTCCATATACATATGAATATGAACACGTACAGTCCACATGTGCGTATACTGTAAATGGGATGGAAAACTTGCTCCCATTATCATATTATATCGATCACAATCTTCACCTTTAAGAAGTAACATTGTCTTAGCACATAATACTCTAACAGATTGATTAAAAATAGTCAACAACTTACAAGCATATCTTTTTTCAAGGCAATGACCGTTTGCGAACTGAACTGAAATCGTTGCTGCATGTTGCCAATTGCCAAACTAAATAAACACTGCGGATATACAGAAGAGTAATAAAACTGCAATATTGAAAATGGCCTGTAGGTGTCAGCCATACACCATGATCAGACAATGGGCAGAACAGTACTTTATTTTCCGAGTTGCGTTGTTGTAGAAATAGCTTAGCTCAGTGCAAGTAGCTCACCGCCTGTAACCGTTCTACGTAATCAAAATAATGGTGCCCTCCATAGTCAAAAATATGTATATGACGATGTGGATTTTTTAAATAACATAAATCCTTCATGGGCTTTCTACTGCATATTTCAGTAAGAGGCATCATTTATGCTATATTAAGCCATACAAGTCTTAACACCCAGGGTTTCCCTTTAATGAAAACCTAGTCCAGACCATTCATTACCTCGGACTGGGCAGAAGATTCACATTCCACAGCACAATGACCCTAAAAACACAGCTAAGACAAAGAGTGGATTATGGACAACTTGAATGGCCCAGACAACGCATGTGCTTGAACCCAGTCAAACCTTTCAAGTGAAACCTGACAATCCATGTCGGCCCCCATCCAAACTGACAGAGATTGAGAGGTGAAGAGGCAAGGGGAAGAACGGCAGATAACTGCCAAATGCAGATGTGCAAAGCTTTTTGGATCATACAACTGGTCTATGTAATGACTGGATTGCTCATTGCGTTCTATACTGTCATTAGGCGGTGAATATATTTATACATTTGGTATTAATATTAGAAATTGATTTGAATATACAATAAATATTACAGTACAAGGCTCTGTACTATATTGCTCTATATTGTATTAAAATTCAAAGCTCACCATGCATCATTTTGGAAATAAATGTCTAAGTCTGTAGCATTTGTAGTCAGCGTTATTTCTCTTTCGTGTTATGATTTGTGTATTTTATTTCCTCATTGAGTAACATCTCCGTTACATTATGTAACCCTTGTTCCCTGAAGAAGGGAACGGAGACTTTAAGTTGACAATGACATAGGGGTCTCACTTGGGAGCCCCAATCACCACTCGCCAGTCAATTCCAATTGGCGAGTGGAATTTGCATGGCAAGCCACTCCTCGTACATATGGGTATTAGGGATGTAACGGTATGAAAATTTCTTATCACGATTATAGTGACCAAAATGATCACGGTTATCAGTATTATCACGGTATTGTTAAAATATACTGGAAATGTTCAAAAAGTACTGACACATAAATCACTTCACCAAGTTTTATATTTAAAATGAACAAACAACAAATAAAATGATTTTTGTTTGCATAATAATTCATTTAAATGACAACATGACTGCTTTAAATAGCATGCTCCAATATCTAATGTAAATTTTCAAATAAAGCTGTGGAAAAAGTTTCATAAAAAAGGATAAACCTCACAATTTCAGCCTTTAAATAAGGAAAAGGGTTAAGTCAAAATGATAATTGATTTAATAAAAAAAATATTATATGTATTTTATCTGTTCCATAAATAATCTAGATGAATGGTCTGAATTAAGCTTGTTTTTCATCAACCGGTCAACATTTTGGCTACAGCGGGGCATGCAAATTCGGTCCGTTGTTTGGCCCGACAAAAACTGCACACAAGCTGAATGTAAACGTAAGTCTCTGTAAATCCACTGTATGACACTAGATGGTGCTTATGGAAAAGCTGAATTACATCTCCCGTGAACTCCGTGCATAAAGCAGCATTGCGAATAAGAACACTGCTTTAGATATTACATGAAGTGAGGATGAAAACAAAATGCCGTCGAATCTTTTCTGAAGAAAGTCAGAACCTTAGAGGTTGATAATTAATATAATTAATTCATTTAAATATTCATTATAATTCCCGATTTATGTTTCTGCCATGGGTGCCCAACCCCCAATTGCAAAGTGAAACGTAAGGACTGCAAATACATTAGTTACCAAATAATACACACATTCTTTCTATGAGGGTTGCGCATCATTAAATAAAATCATTTAATAAATACCTGTTTACAATAAGCAGTTATTCGCGCGTATACAGGACAATGTTTGAGGGCGCATACGTAATATCTGATCATATTGGGAGAGGAAGCCCGCTACAAGCCGAGAGGATTCGTGCTGGCACCCTGTCATACAATAATGACATTTACCATTAAATAACGGCCAAAACGGCTTCAAATGAACTATGAAAACGAGAACAAAGTCGTAAAAGCTGCAATACATTTCTTTTTGCTTAAAATGAACGAAGACTATCTCGTGTTTTTCTGTGGGTGCTCGATTATTTCCGTGGGGATTGGCGCCTATGCCCTTAGCACTCTTTTAAAACATCTGGCGTCTTGATCAGGGTTGGAGCTGAACTCTGCAGGAAGTTAGTTCACTGGGAACAGGGTTCAGCACCCCTGGTCTACACTGACGTTTAGAGGCCCTGTGGAAGGCATCACAAACAGAACTATGTTATGAGAATTGATGGCGCAGTTGCTGGCAAGCAAGCGTGCCAGGACAGATCTGTAACCTGCCCAACTATAAAGGCAGCCCTGTAAGCCAGCTAATCAATAAACTATAAAGGGCTTACTAAGGAAGCCTGAAAAAAGGTGTTCTGACATTCTTACAATATTTGCTTCAGCAATCATTGAGGTGCTGAGAAACATCCTTGCCGGAGAGACAGTGGAGCTGTCCAGGCCAAAACATGGGTTTACCAAGGGAAACCGTACCATGGATAGAACATACAGGATTACCCAAGGGGGAATCTCATGTATGGGCACCTAGTCCAGTCCAAGGGGTGACTGATGCATACAACACGAGTACTGGACCCTGTAACAGATTCCTTTGCTGGGGAAACTCAACCAGGGTTCAGCAGATGTGGAACTTTCTGGAAGAAGATAAGGCGCACGCATCCTAGCCAAAGGAATGTCACTGCAAGCAAGACACCGAATCAGTCCTCCCGCAAATAACTATACCCAGCACAAGGGAGGAACTGGCTCCACCTGGATATTACAGAATCTTGCAAAGGTATTAGGTGTTCCCCAGCCCACAGCTCTGCAGATGTCTGCTGAAGTGCCATGCGTCAACACCCAGAAGGAGGCAACACTCCAAGTGGAGTGAGCTCTCACCCCCAGGGTGTATGGCTCTCCTTGTGTCTGGTACACCAGGGTGATGGCATCCACTAGCCAGTGGGCCAGCCTCTGTTTGGAGCCTTTCCTTTCTGCTGACCTCCAAAACAGACAAAGACCTGGTCACGGTGTAAAGCTCTGGGTGTGTTCCATGTACTGTAAATGCGCAAAGCGTGAACAGGACACAGTAACACAAGGGCTGGATTTGCCTCCTCCATGGGCAGCGCTTGGAGGCTCACCACCTGCAGGAACTTCAAGCGGCTCAAAACAGGCTCTCCGACCAGGCATCTTTTGGGGTCTTCTCGACAAGCGGAACACCAGTCAATGAACAGGTTCCACTTAAGAGCATAGGCCTGACTAGTAGAGAGGGCTCTAGCCTGAGTGATAGTGTCTGTCACAGCCTGGGAAAGGCCAGTGAGGTCTGCCATGTCCTGTCGAGAAGCCAGACACGCAAGTTCCACGGATTGGGATGTGGATGAAAGGGGGTTCTCCAGGGAGGGGCTGTCGCAAAGAGATTTGAAATCCAGGTCTGAGTGGGCCAGTAAGGTACAACCAACAGGACCTGCTCCTCATTCTCCCTGATCTTAAACAAAGCCCCATAACTCACTTCCACAGTCTGAGACAATGGACCTAACTCGGGGAGTATCTGGGAAAGGCCATGATGCCTTGTTTTTATGTATATTAGGTAGTATGTAAAATCTTTAGCTCTTAGCTCTCTGACTCTTGGTATATCCCGCTCTCTCACTTACTGTGCTTGCTTCTCAGTTAAAAAGCCCTATCCAGTACTATCCTATCCTATACACAGTCTATCCAGTACTTCTCTAATAATTTCTGTAGACTATCTAAATATTGGTATATACAGCAGTCTATAGAATTTCTCATCCTGTAACTGTTGATCAGCTTACCTAATGTATTGCTCCCTGTCCATTACTACCACTGCACTCCCTTTATATGCTGGTTTAATCACAATGGTATTGTCCTTCTCTAGTCTATCCAATGCCTCTCATTCCCCTTTTGATAAATTCCACCCCTCTTCCATCCCTACTGTCCCTCTAATCTTTCTCAAAAAATGAAACCAATTTAAGCCTTATATGCAGGGCTTGAGATTTACACCCGCCAACCTGCCAAAATCCTGACTAGCCACTTGGTAGGTTGAATTTTTTATACAACAACACAGCTCGATATTAATGCTTGTCTGGGACAATGGGAAAAGTGAAAGAAAATTATTTGCACCAAAATTTCAGTGAGAATGATTCTGATTTGGTAACTGATGTATTGACAGTCACGCAGGTTGAGGCTTGCACAGCCTGTCTGTGTGTGAGAAAATCTGATCTAGAAATCAAAACAAAAGAACATTACTGCACACAGAACTGCGGTAAAAATGTAGTTTTTATATTTATAACATAAGATATAGCGTTTTTAAGCAACATGACATAACCAAGAGTGCCATTTTCATTGAAAACCGATTTGATTGCAAATTTGACATTGATTTTACACAAGAGCTTAAACAAGTAATTAATAGTAAGTGACTGTTCACACCTGGCCACTTCATGTGTTTTCTCTGATCAGATAGCTATCTGAACGTGAAAGATCAGGTGTAAATGCCCTCCGAAGCGATATCGAGACAGATTTAAATCCAATCGCTCGGACCACTTCAGGAGATGGTCTGGGACACATTCATCTTCATTAGAAGTAGTGAGACTAAATTATCTTACGAGTGCTGATGCCGCGCTCTCTCCTATTGCGGCCTTTGATTTTGAAATTAGCTGATGATGAGTAAAATGCACTGCATATCTGTGTAATGAGGACTCGTAGGAAGCGTGTAAGATCCAATTGCGAGCTTTATTAACAGATCGTAGTCAAGACAGGCAGGGGCGATAACCAAACAAACAGTAATATCCAAGGCAAGGCGAGAGCGTAAATCCAATAAACAGGCAGAGCCCAAAACCAGAGAGAGCAGTCCGAAAAGTAACAAATAAACAAGGAAATGAAACCAGACAGAACTATGCCGTGGAGCAATAGCAGACAGTGGATCCTTGGAGGACCTGGGCCGTGGAGCAATGGCAGACAGTGGAACACTGGAGGGCCTGGGCCGTGGAGCAGTAGCAGACCGTGAAACACTGGAGGGCCTGGGCCGTGGAGCAATGGCAGACCGTGAAATACTGGAGGGCCTGGGCCATGGAACTGTGGCAGGCAGTGGTACACTGGAGCAGAAGTCCCCCATGCTTGATTCGGAGGAGCCTGGAGCCATGGTGGAGCAGGGAGAGCCGGTAGCCATGGCGGGGCAGGCAGAGCAGGCAGAGCAGGCAGCCATGGCGGGGCAGGCAGAGCAGGAAGCCATGGCGGGGCAGGCAGAGCAGGCATAGCAAGGAGCCATGGCGAGGCAGGCAGAGCAGGAAGCCATGGCGGGGCAGGCAGAGCAGGCATAGCAAGAAGCCATGGCGAGGCAGGCAGAGCAGGCATAACAGGGAGCCATTGCAGGGCAGGCAGAGCAGGCAGAGCAGACAGGAGCAGAGATATCCATAGTGGAACTAGTGACATCCATAGCAGGGCGGTGTGTTCACGGACGACCACCTTGGCCGTGGCATGACAGGCAGAGAGTTCATGGTAGGCCTTCTTGGCTGTGACATGGCGGTCAGAGAGTTCATGGAAGGCCTTCTGGGCCGTGACATGACAGGCAGAGAGTTTGTGAGAGGCCTTCTGGGCTGTGGTATGAAGGGTAGAGAGTTTATGGGAGGACGCCGCCCCCATTGGAGGATCTACCACATATGCGGACACCTCTGGAGGCATAGGCGCAAATTCTTGGGCAGATGTGGCAGTGAGTTCATAAATGGACGCCACCTTCTTAGGAGGTTCTACAGCTTGAGCTGACACCTCAGGAGGTATGGGCGCGAACTTGTGGTCAGATGAAGCCTCAGGAGCAGACTCGTGGTCAGATGAGGCCTCTGGGGCTGACTTGCAGTCAGGCGAGGCCTCTGGAGCAGACTTGTGGATATATGAGGCCTCTGGAGCAGATTCATGGACAGACGAGGCCTCTGGAGCAGATTCGGGGACAGACGAGGCCTCTGAAGCAGACTCGTGGACAGACGAGGCTTCTGGAGCAGACTCCGTGGACAGACGAGGCCTTTGGAGCAGATTCATGGATAGACGAGGCCTCTGAAGCACAGTGTGCAGCCCACACACTAAAAATGGCAACGGCCATTACAGGCAGCACAGTGGATAGTGGGATGTCTGTTGGCCTTGAGGGTGTGGATGCTGTGCACTTGTGGCTTGGGAATGTGGGCTCTGCGTGGCTTGGGTCAGTTGATACATGATGAGGCTCTAGGAGATCAGCTGAGATGTGATGAGGTTCTAGAAGGTCAGAGGGGACCTGGTTAGGTTCTGGCAGGACAGCAGTTTCTTGAATTGACTCAGGGAGGCCTGCCGTGGCCGGACTTGACTCAGGGAGGCCTGCCGTGGCTGGACTTGACTCAGGGAGGCCTGCCGTGGCCGGACTTGACTCAGGGAGGCCTGCTGTGGCTTGACTTGGTTCATGATGATCAACTGTGGCTTGGCCTGGCTCAGGAACAACAGCAGCAACTTGACTTGGCTCATGGAGATCAACTGTGGTGTGGCCTGGTTCAGGGAAGACAGCAGCAATTTGACTTGACTCGTGAAGATCTGCTGTAGCTTGGCTTGGTTCATGGAAATTAGCTGTGGTTGGACATAACATAGACAACCCAGCTGTAACTTGACTTGACTCAGGAACAACATGGCTTGACTCAGGAACAACAGCTGTAACGTGACTTGATTCAGGAACAACAGCTGTAACGTGATTTGACTCGTGGGGAACAGCTGTGACTTGGCTTGACTCGTGGGGCACAGCTGTGACTTGGCTTGACTCGTGGGGCACAGCTGTGACTTGGCTTGACTCGTGGAGAACAACAGCTGTGTCTTGGCTTGACTCGTAGAGAACAACAGCTGTATCTTGGCTTAACTCATGGAGAACAACAGCTGTATCTTGGCTTGGCTCGTGGAAAACAGCTGTGACTTGGCTTGATTCATGGGGAACAGCTGTGTCCTTGCTTGACTCATGGAGAACAGCAGCTTTGGCTTGACTTAACTCTGTTGCTTGACTTAACTCTGAAGCTTGACCGGGCTCTGAAGCTTGACCGGGCTCTGAAGC
Organism: Cirrhinus mrigala; assembly: GCA_036247105.1. NCBI lineage: Eukaryota > Metazoa > Chordata > Actinopteri > Cypriniformes > Cyprinidae > Cirrhinus > Cirrhinus mrigala. Next base: position 43,574,524 of record CM070007.1, on the reverse strand, counting down.
TTGACCGGATTTGGAGGCTTGACCTGACCCTGGAACTCGACTGGACTTGGAAGCCTGACTGGACTTGGAAGCTACAGCTGTAGCTTGACTTGACACAGGAACGACGACCGTAGCTTGACTTGACAACTTGACTTGACTCTGGAAATGCAGCTGTAAATTGACTTGACTCAGGAAACACAGCTGCAACTTGACTTGACTTGGAAACTTGAATTGACTCAGGAAACGCAGCTGTAGGTTGACTTGACTCTGAAGATACACCTGCAGCTTGACTTGGCTCTGCAGCTTGACTTGAATCAGGGGTAGCTGCCGTGACGTGAGGGAGAGCCATTTTAGCTGCCCATACCGCCATTAGGGGTGAGTCCAGCACGTGGGACATCATGAAGCGTGGCTTGGAGACAGCGACCATCTTGTGGAGTGGCTCTGGGATGGCGGCCACCTTGTGCACTGGTTCTGGGATGGCAACCATCTTGTGGACTGGCTTGGAGATAGCAGCCATCTTGTGAGCTGGTTGTAGGAGAGTAGCCATGACAGGTGCAGGCCCTGGAGTGGCAGGCGTGGCATGAGCAGGCCCTGGAGCGGCAGGCGTGGCGTGAGCAGACTGTGGCTTGGCAGACGTGACGTGAGCAGGCTGTGGCTGAGCAGGCATGGTGTGAGAGGTTTCTGATGCAACTTGAATAATCCCAGACATGACTTGAGCAGGTCTTGGCTTGGCAGGCTTGGCATGAGAGAGCTGTGGCTTGGTGGATGTGACGTGAACAGGCTGTGATATGGGGGTTACTGTGGGATTGCAGGGTCCCTCATCTGCAATCCCAACAGTAAAAGATGATCCACTTAAAAGCAGAGCATAATCGATATATTTTTCTAGTGACCAATGGCGGTGATGATGAGGCAAATTTACTGAAATGTCCTTGTTCAACCCAAAGAAGAAAATGTCCTTAAGAAAACTGTCGTGAAAGTCCACCAAATGACAAAGCTCACAAAAGTCCATAACATACTGTTCGATGGGCTGGTTACCTTGACGGAGTTTAACAAGGCGTGACGCAGAATCCATGGTTGATCTGTGATTTGAAAGCCGCTGGATCTTTGGTAGGTGAAGTATTCTGTAATGAGGACTCGTAGGAAGCATGTAAGATCCAATTGCGAGCTTTATTAACAGATCGTAGTCAAGACAGGCAGGGTCGATAACCAAACAAACAGTAATATCCAAGGCAAGGCGAGAGCGTAAATCCAATAAACAGGCAGAGCCCAAAACCAGAGAGAGCAGTCCGAAAAATAACAAATAAACAAGGAAATGAAACCAGACAGAACTATGGCAATGAACGAGGCAAAACTGTGGCAAAAACAAAGACAAAACTATGACAAGAAACCAAACCGTGACAATCAAAAAACAGGGCAATGAAAACAGGAAAACGCTTGGTAGAGTCCGCATGAGCAAAACAATACTTCGCAAATGTCTGTTTGTAAATGGCCTCCTTTTAAGGCCACCAAACAGGAAGTTACCAACGAAGCAGCAGAGGGAGCAGCAACAGTCAGTCAGTGGGTGAGGGCTCCCTCTGCTGGTGTGGCGTTACAATCTGGTGCTTTTGTTGACGCAAACTATGAAATTTGCATTAAGCGTGGGAATTGAAGATCGGATTTATAACCATTTTAAGGAGACACATTTATGTGGCCAAGTGTAAATGGAATGGTTTAAACAAATCGGATCACTATCCAATCTGAGAAAACGCATGAAGTGACCAGGTGTAAACAGGCCTGTACAAAGACTTGCCTTTAAGACTTGTTGCCCCTTTAAGACTTGTCGCCATTTTCAGAGTGTGCAGCAAAGTTTGAGAGGAGAGATGCGAGCCGATCCAATCCAGGTGTAATAAGTGTGCGTGCATCCTGTAAAGTGAGTTGTTCTTGCTTAAATATGCTTAACATTGAGATTAAGTTGTAAACTTGTTGGCGATCGCAGTTATGGTAATTACGTTCTATTGAGAGTGCATAATCAGCGCCTATTTACATGCACGTCATGTATATTTGCTGTGAGATTTTAGTACTGCTTTACTTGTACTGTTCTCATGTTTTATGTAGAGATAATTGCCGTTTCTAGTTCATAGGCCTATTGTGTATTGCAAGCATAAGTGTGTGGATGAAGATTATGTGGTTAAATGGCCTATGCGGATGCTAATTTGCCAATTCATTAAGATGTAGTCTTTCACTTATTTCCATTAATATTGATAATTATTGGATTTGATCTCTATATTATTTACTTTATTGTTTTTGTTATCTCTGTACAGACCACACCTATTACATGCTTGACGGTACAGTAAAGAAATTAAAGGAAAGAACTGTTGTGGACTGATTTCCTGGGTTCTGACCAGCCCACCAGGGCGAGTGATCCTTCCTACAGTCTTTTAAAAAGAACTAAATTCCAATCCCGAATCCTATAAGGCCCTTAGACTCAACATTGTCAGTGTTGACTGTTTTTGGTTGATTTGATTAATGAAAATAATTCAAAGCAAAGATCACAGCAGAACAGTTACTCTTCTTTGAGCAAGCAGTGTTTTGTTTACGGAATGATTCAGTGTTTGTAATGACTTGGATGAGTCAGTGATTCAGTAACTCATAATGTCTCGGGTTATGCATGTAACCATTGTTCCCAGAGAGGGAATGAAACACTGCATCCTCTAGTGGACATTATGGGGAATGCCATGAGCATGACCGGTGTCTGAAGCATGTATGAAAACATGCTGAAAGAGATGTGAAACAGGCAGGCTCTAGGCATGGCAGGGGGACACAGTGTCTTGTCCCCTTGTTACATGCATAACCAGAGACATTCCCATTTCAAGGGAACTCTCACTGCCTCCTCTAGTGGACACTATGGGGAATGAAATACCCATTATGCCATGCCCCATCAGGCTTCCCATTCAAGTTGGGAACACAACTGTCCTCAAACAGCTATGTTCCTAAAGACAATGGGCAAATTTACTTGAAACCCTAACACAGGGGATACAACCCAAAGCATGTGGGATTTAGGGGGACTGCCTGCTTGAAAATACCCTGAAATCAGGGGAGACAGCCTAACATAATAAAAAGGAACCTCGGGGAGATTGCCTACTTAGAAACCCCACCCTGCTACGAGAAATATTTGGTAGGGAAAGCTCACAACTCAGGTCTTGCTTAATCCTCTGAGAGAGACAAGGTCTTATCAAAGGAAACCAGTCTCAACCGGTGTATTTTTGACACACACACACACACACACACACACACACACACACACACACACACACACACACACACACACACACAAAAAAAAAACTTTCTGAATAGGGAGATTAAAAAAAGACTTGACTTATAACCATCGGTGGACCGTCTACTTAAAAAACCTCAAATTACTAGGGAAACAGCCCAAGCCAAAGAGCAGCTTGTCAAAGGGAAACTAACAGCCCGACCTAGATCATATTATGACAAGGGAGCAATGAACCCTACTTAGACACCCAAAGCCATTGGGCAGGGTCATCTCCATTCTAAACAGGTACATCTTTAAGGAATAAAAAAAGGGGGACCACCTACTTAAAGCCCCCAGTAAAGGGCAGGGGCAGCCCAACCCATATATGCAGACCGAACAAAGGGAGACCTGCACGCAGAGGGAGACACGCCGACCGAACATTACTTCAGTATCCACATACATTGGTAAGGGACATGTCGCTCCACCAGAAGCAAAGAGCAGCTAGTTATGGGAACTGTCCTCAGACAGCTACCAACTTTGATGTTACAGATGGGAAACCGTAAATATACTGAAGGCAGTCTGAGTTCACTCAGTGAGTCAGAAGTTTATTCACTAAGTTCCCTAACAAAATTAATTTAGGAAGGATTTGTAAGACTGAGTCAAACCAATATCTTGTCTTTTTGAAAGATTTGTTAGCAACATTCACAGTGGGTTTTGATTCTGTACAAATGCCACGGCCAGAGCCAAAATGCCAGGGAAAAGCATTCACAGCAGTCTGGTAAACACATAAGGAAGGGAAACACAATATGTTAGAAAGGAGTATATGGGAAACAGGTGTGAACAATGAACAAAAGGAGGACTAGACAAGGCCTAAATGAGGGGGAATGGCTGAGGGAAACAATTAGGTTGGATAGAGAGCGCACATGGCAGACATACTGTAAACAAAGCCATGTTCTCAGACAGGATAACATGGAAGCACTTGTCAGTTTAATACATTAGACTCAATATATTAAATCACTGTTTATTAACTTCTTAGATTGCCTTTTCCGGTACATTATGTCTGTTGTTCACAAAAGTAATGGCTTTCTGTTTTTTTACTGTTAGAGACCATTTACACATCAGCATTCTCCATACTGGTAAACTCTGTGATGTCAGTCATCAGAAATGACCTTTAAATGTTACGCTGTTTTCTTCATCCACCTGGATGAGGAGAAGCAGTTCAGTTTCAATTTCTGTTTAATTTGACAACATTTTTTTTTTTTTCTGAGTGACAGACACAAGGGGTCGTTTACACCGAACGTGTCTTTGCTGTTAAAAAATGTGAGATGCCACAGGCTATTATCCAATTGTAGAGCTGCAGTGCTGATGGACTTAAAAGAATAAATGCATTTTGATTTTGACCTTTTATTTAAAGGTGAAGTTTGTAAGATTTTTTTATTTTTTGTAATGTCAGAATGCATTCTCTTAAGCCAATTTATTGTTCATTGACTAGCATTCATGGGTTTATCTCCCACAAAATTGTAAACATTATGCCTCTCAGGAACTATCAAAACATTCTGGATCCAGATCACTTTCCAGCTGAACATACAGGGAGAGTTCGGGGTGTGGCTATTGTAGCAGGCTGAGCCAGATGGATTTGGAAGTACAAGCCAAAATTTGAAAACTACCAACTACGCAGACAGACAACAAGGTAAAACAAGAGTAAACACTGATGGTGCTTTTACAAGATGGAGGCATTTGATGGAATATTTGAGTTTCAATTGAGATGCCAAACTTGCAGTTGCTTCTCGACAGGAAAGCTAAACACAAGTTTTTGCCACGTGTTAGCTGTCAAGCTTTAGATAAAATAGTAAGATATTGTAAGGACAGGAATGATTGTAAGGACTTGATGCACACAATATAATATATCTCGCACATTAATATAAAAACAAAACAAAACAAACAATCAAAAGCAGCACAGTGGAACACAGAAACATGCTCTGTCTGAACCTACCATTATTGTAAACCACTTATAGTAATTAAATACATTTTTTTAGGTGTGCATGTTCCATTCAGCCAAAGGAGCCTGCAAAGTGGACTTCAGAGGGTACAATGCCATCTTAAGTGAGATTCCAGTTGATGTTCAGGTTAAAAGTCAATGCGAACACAGAAAGTGGACAGGGACATTTACCCACCAGTCATTGTGGATCACCCCAGTCCTGCAAGAAATTTGATTAAAATAAACAGTAAAAGTGAGTCTCAGTAATGTTTTGGATGTGGTTGCTTGGGTACAAAGTATGTGCAATACAACACTTACAAAGAAAACTATCATAATTATTGGGTAGATAAATTTTATTTATTTATTTATTTTTAAAGTCACATCTAATAGAACCAAATTACTTTTAGTTAATTAACCAACACAACATACATTTATCATTCAGTTTTGTGCTTTTGAATATATGACATAACTAAAATTTATAATAAATTCAATTTATATACTTTATATACTACAGCTTACAGAATCTGCAAAATGTTAATTATTTTACCAAAATAATAGGGATCATACAAAGTGAATGTTATTTTTAATGTAGTACTGATCTGAATAATATATTTTACATAATATATTATCCTTAATGATGTGATGTAACCTGAATGATCCACAGCTGTTTTTTTTTTTTTTGGTAAGTGATAGTTGTTCATGAGTCCCTTGTTTGTCCTGAACAGTTAAACTGCCCACTGTTCTTCAGAAAAATCCTTCAGGTCTCAAAAATCCTTTGGTTTTTCATTATTGTTTTTTTGTGTATTTGAACCCTTTGCAACAATGACAATATGATATTGAGATCCATATTTTCACACTGAGGACAACTTAGGGACTCATTTGCAACTTTACAAAAGGTTCAAACGTTCAATGATGCTCCAGAAACAATGCATTAAGAGCCAGGGGTGTAACAGAACGAAGATGTGTACATTTTTCAGTGAGCGTTTGAACCTTCTGTAATAGTTGCATACGAGTTAAACACTTATGTACATGGAAATATGGTCATTTATATTTATTTACAGAAGTAGATATCATCATATCTCAAACTTCTTGAATATGCACAACTCAAGTTTTGTCAGTGTTAATTAACTTAAACTGATACACCATACTTAATGAATATGAAGCAGTGAACACTGTCAATCAGAACACAGCTTTTAATTTGCCCAAAGCAGACTGCTTACATCTTGACCTCATTCAGTACATGCATAATATTTTAACAGTTGTGTGAACACCTTAAAGTTCTGCTAAATGCTGCCTAATATCTCACACTTTAAGATTTTAAAAATGGCTTCCCCAAAAAAACAAGTGTTGCCTCTTAAGTATTTTTCTTATTTTTTTATTTCTTTTTTTTTTTTTCTAGAATTTTAACTGGAAAACTAGACAAAAGTTCTTTTTTTCCTGTATCTATGAAAAACTAATAAATGTTAATACCAGAAAATGTTTAATGAAGGTTGTATCTGGTGATAGGGAGGCCATGACAAGTGTTTGACTTCCTGGTATTCACAAACCACTTTTGCATTTCTTTGTTACAAGTTATCTTTAATCTTTTATTTTATAATGATTATAATGTATAATGCTTCTGAACATCCATTTATGAGGTTATGTGAGAATGTGCACAGTAGGAAAGTCCAGGCTTTGACAATAGCCCCCTCTTGTGTATAAATAATGTAAGTGCATTTCCTGACTAACATTTGAAAGAAGAATGGATGCAACTTAATAGTCAGATCCAGGACTATGGTTTTAGATTAAATTTGTGAAGTAAAAAAAAAAACAAAAAACAAACAAACAAAAGAACAACAACAAAATAAATCCACAGACTGAGGTTAAATAAATAAATAAATAAATGTCATTGTCAGTGCAAGATTACTTACAAATTGTTGTCCTTCTGATTGCAAATTACATGTCAAAAATTGTAGTTAGTCATGTAATCCATTACATTACACATTTTAGGTAATATAATTAGATTATTTTTTAAATAATTTAGACAATTACTTTAGATACTTAGATAATTACTTTTAAATACAAAGAGAAAGAAAATATACACCATTCATTGTTATTACCAAGATAAAGCGCATTAAACATTACATCACATCAAGGTTTCTCAAACTGGAGTTCATGAGTTTAATGAAAAGCTAATAATTAATTAAATCATAAAAATGTAAAATTAAATAAATCATTTTAAAATAACAAATCAAAAGAAAACCTTTACTAAAACAAGATGAAACATTTTGTTTACCTGCATGTCATGTATAATTAACCAGCGTCAGAATGAAAGTGTTACTTAATTATTAACTTATTACCTTAAAATCTCAGGGGGTACTTGAAGTAAATGTATAAGATGAAAGAGATTTGACTGAGGATGGATGGATGAATAAATAAATAAATAATCAAATAAATAGGGAATCCTTGAATTACATGTAAATAAGAAATAATGTGAATTTGTGCATTTTAATGTGTTTGAAAGAGTTCAGTAGTGCATCATCAGTAGCTGATGCAGTGTTGAAATGAGAAACACTTATTAAAATAGAAATAATTTTCATAAATCCAGTGGTCTAAAGGATGTGTGGCCTTTCAGTGCTCTGTGTAATTATAATAATCTGAATATTGACTGGTCTTTGTGTGACTGTCCACAAAACTGGATGGCCTTCTGAGTGTATTTAAGTTGTAGACTATTTTAAAAAGTAACATTTAAAAGATAACAGAAAAATAATTAGGGAGACTTAATTATTTATAGATAATTTATTGCTATTGTGTGAATAATATGTAATCTAATCTAATAAAGAAGCAACTGTAGTCTGATTATGGGTATTTTAAAATGTAATATAATCTAACTGGTTAAGAAATGTATTATTTAATTATTTTCTTCATTTTTGGAATCTGATTACATAATCCAGATTACATGTAATTAGTTATTACTCAACATTGTTAACTGTGCACAAATGAAAATGTAGAATAATAAAATAACAGACATACAATCTTGCTCTTCGGGATATACTTTTGTGTACCTTGGTACTGATCGTGCAGCCAAAGAAACATTAAAATGTAAGTAAATAAATAAATAAATACTAGACATAAAAACTGGATGTAAAAATAGTTGTGATAATTAGATACAATTAGATTCAACTGTACATGCCATATTGATCAGACTGTCTAATCTGTGGGATATTGTTGAACAGTAACCCACAGTTAATGAACGACATTCTTACATATAATTCAGTGTTTTCGAGGTGACAGTGAGCCAGGATGATTGCGAATGCAATGGTCCAATGTGATTCAGTCTTATGTGTCATAACCAGTCTCTCTACTATTAAAATTTCCTAATCACTGAAATGAGAGGGGAGTAGTTGTTGAGACACCACACAGGAGAATAAGTAGCAAAATAAAAACAAGCTCTATACAATTAATTGCATACATAAATCAAAGCAAGACAGGAATTTGAGAAGCAGCAATGATGTGCCATTTCAAGCGACTTCCATATCTGGCATTAGCAGAAAGAAATTATTGATCTAGGTTGAGCTACACCTCCTACTTTGTTCAAAAAGCTTACCAAGATGTGTTGTCTTACATATTAATTGATGGAATAAATATATTCCTGTCACCCAGATGCACTTCAAACAGACGAATGTGAACATGTTTAGCCTCAGTTGTCAAATTTGACCTCTCAGTCATTTCATCTGAGCACTGATTCGGCTATGACCTGTGATGGACCTGTTCCAGTAATGCTGCAGGAGACCTCAGTAGTCTCCGTTATTGATTTTGGAAAAGGGGAGGGGGAGGTTCATGGGTTGAGGCTCCAGCAGCCCCTCATCATCACTCCCAACAGCCCCTGTGGCACCCAGCTACCCACAGCAGGAGGTGAACCCCCCGCTCTCAGAGGAACCTGCCAAGACTATCAAAAAGAAGAAAAGGAGAGATTAAGGGTGAAAGGGGAGAAAAAAACACTGAGCGAATGAATGTGTAAGAGAGAGATAAAATGATAAGAGGAACAAAGGGATGGAGGAAAGGGAAAATCCTAGCATTTAGAAGTCCTGATCAGTCGGTCCCCTAAGGTGCATTTCTTAATGAGACGTTCACAAAAAGACACGGCAAAGAGACAGAGAGGGAAAGCTTTCATTCTCTCTTTTAAAGCATGACACAAAAGTTTGGATTCTAGACGTGGGGTTGATTGTTTCTTTATGTTTTCATTTTCAGTGGGTGGCTGAGGAAGGCCATGTTAATTAAACCTCAGGGAGCTCTGTGCATTTGAATGTCACAGAAATAGCGGCTGCGGCAGGCGGATGGAGCGCGTACGCAAACATGTTGACTATGCAGTATGCATTAAGGCAGGAGACATCAAGTTCGTGCTAATTTGCGTGCAGCTATTCCTGCGCACGCCAGTCCTCTCTGTAGTTTTCCCAGCTGCAAGTTATTAATGTTTGTCATTAGACACATTATGCTTGAGGACAGTGACTAGAAACCAGCACATTTATATGGGACAAATATTTACAATAGCATGCTCTCGAGTATTCGAAGAAGAAAGGATTCAAACTACATTAACGAATGGTAATTAACCACAAGGGCCCTCTGATCCAGGGTGGCAGATAAATTGGTCCCTGAGATGCTTAGGACAGTCTTGAGATAATCCTTCATTACAAAAAGATAAATGCAAACGACATCATTAGCATAAAACTGATTAGATAAAAAGTAGAATTCTTATGGTTCATTTTTGAATGGACGGCTTTACAAGGTTTCTAATTGTATGCAAAGGGGAAAAGAGTGAATAACAATGGGGAAAGTCAAATTATATATAATTTAAAATATAAGGGTGGTTTCTTATACTACACAAATTCTGCCAGATTTTTTTTTCTGCAAGGCAAGCAGATTTTTAGAAGGAATGTGTCTATATATAGTGTTGGGAAGGTTACTTTGGACATGTAATAGGCTACAGATTACAAGTTACTCTATTTAAAATGTAATAAGTAGTTTAACTTTTCAGTTACTTTATTAAAGTAATGTAACTTATTACATTTGATTACTTTTTGATTACTTTTCTAAATTTCTAATATTTTCAACCGTTCAATCATTTTGAAACATTTAAAAAAGGCAGAGTTAACCGTACAGTAGCACTCAACACTGATTACTCTCAGACTTTCAAAATCCTTTATCACTTGAATTACGATTATAATTAGTAAGGTATAACATACATCTTTATTTTGCAATAACAACTGGCTGGATGTAGATTATCCCACTTATTACACAGCTGCTTGCCACAAAAGTAAATAATTAGAAACAAAACACTGATCTGAGCTGAAATATTTTAAGACAAAGTTTCCATGAAGAAATCAGTTGCTAGCAAGCGGCAAATTCAAATTAGACAATTATTTCACCACATAAATAATAAAGTACTAGTACTTACAGTACTAGTTAGTTAGTGTCTTATAATCCATTAGTGTACAAAACAAAATGGCAGCAGCTGTATTTGTATGAAACAATAATGTGAGTCCACGATACCATATCGAATAAAGAAATTGTACACGTAATGTTAAATTGAGTTTTAATCTTTTATTAGCTAACCAAATGCAAAGCTTCCACCAAGAAAAACAGTCAAGCGTATAGCACCAACTTAAGTTGCCCGGATGAGTCTGTGTTATTTGCTTTTACCAGTTGTTATCAGGGAATAACATACCTTGGAATGTCATGACTGACCAATCAGAATCAAGCATTTCACAGAGCCGTGTAATAATTTAATTTAAAGCACAGCCAGCACAAATTCAGAATTAACACCTCTTATTTACTTTGAGATCATTCTGAGGTTAAATACAGATTTAAAATCATAAAAAGAAATAGCTTAATAGCTATGATAATGGTTTTGAAATAAAATGTTTGCATAGTTATGACAGGAAACAATAAAAAAAATAAAGTATATGTATAAACCCAAATAGGAAATAAAACAGTTATCGAATAAGCATGTGTCCTACTCTGTGCCCTAAATTTTATTTTATTTTCATTTTAGAGCAGTGCAATTTATGAAAGAAGTCAATTAAATTTGTATGTGGCTGTGTGTGAGAGTGAAAAAATTCAGACGTAACCAACTTTGTAATCATTAACATTTTCAAAAGAATTGTGATTTAATTTTTTTTTTTCGCACATTTTCATATTTAAAACATGGATTGCACATCCTTATTTCTGCAACTGAAATGTATGTATAAATGTACTGACACTACCACTAAGCCACCATAAACTTGTATATACAGTTTTACACCTTATCTACATCTACTTGTATGGAGCCAGAGAATGCAATGCTCAAATGTGAACTGGATGGTAATTATTAAAATGGTCTGGTCTCAATTATGGTGATGAACATATTTGCATACACGCAAATGGATGCAACCACCATTCACAATTTTAGTTCGCTTTGTTCATAGAAAGCTTTTCATTAAGTGCATTCTCATAAAATGTTCTTAGTTACTAGTGAGAAATTGAAATGGCTGATCCACAACTCATTCAGTCACAAGACACAGCTTACATATATTATTATACACTATCTACATCAAGTGTATATTGTTTAAAATTGTGCAAGATTATTGATACTTGAAGACAACGATGCATACAAAAACAAATGAGCTAAAACAAATAATACTATCATAAAATATCCAACAGAGCAATCATTATGCAACTTCAGCCTTGATTTTAATTGAAGTTTGCTGTGGCCACATATACATAGTGGTGTGAATTTACACAGACATGCTAATATCTAAAATATTCTTAATGTGCAAGTCAGGTAAAAAAAAAATCTATTTCACAATAATTCACATTCAAGTAAAACACTAGGTGAAATAAAGAAATAGTAATCTTACAGATAAAAAGATGGTTTCTGCAATCTATAAAATTCAACAAACCAAAATATGGTGCTTTTCAAGTACTGTATCTTTTTATCTCCCAACAAATCAATGTTTGTTTTAAAAAGCATATCATAAAAAGCACTTTACGTTGCATCATTTATCTAAGAGTTTGTTGCGTGAGGCACAGGGCTACAAGAGGGTAAGAGCAGAAAACGGGTGGAGTAGCATGTAGACAAGGGGCCTCCGCTGCCATGCAGGGCACACTCCATCTTACAGAAGTATTACAGTCTCTTGCTCCCTTTCTGTCTTTTTTTTTTTCCTCCGGTCAGGCGTTTTTGCTGACTGCAGCTGTAAGTGCAGCCAGTTCCTCTGTCAGCACTTTGCCCTCCTTCATCTTCACCAGCATGGCGTCCATCAGCAGGCCTGCAGAGGGGATCTAGGGAGAGAGAGAGAGGGGGAAAGAAAAGAAAACCTGTCAAAAAGAAGAGAGCGGCTTTTTTCCTTTGCCTTTTTTGACACCAGACAGCTTCTCCGGGGTGTCTTTGGCTTTGATGACGACCCTAACCTGTGATGAAACTCAAGACTTCACTCTGATTAATTATGACAAGGAACAAATTCAAGGAACAGGTCACGAAGGCTTTTCTTCAATCTCCAGAAGAGGTTATTTTGTGAGAAACCAGCCGAACACAACAGTAAATGGGATTGTTTTGAGGTTTGATTTGCTGCCACGCCACTCACGGCCTGCCACTGCTCCTAGCGATGCAAGGAACGAGGAAGGGATGCTAAACTCGCAGCGTGCGTGCGTGTCTGGTCTGCGCTAAAGCCGAGCGTGGAGGCTGCGCTAACCTATACTCTGACTTCGCTTTCTTCTTCCCCCCCAAAACCTTCTCAAGGACTCTGCGGTAATTAGCATTGGGGATCAAAGGCCTGCATCATCCATAAATATTGAATTAAACTTTTCTAAAAGACACACAGTAACATGCATTTTTTATATTCTTCATTGAGCGACTTCGCACAGAAAAATAAATGGTCTTAACTCCAGCCGAATCCAGCAGAAGCCTGTGTGTCAGGCTGAAAAGAGAGACGTGTAAACGCAAGTGCAAGAGAGATGCATCGCAAATGAAGAGGAAAGAAAGTCGGAGGGAGAGAAGTGTGCGTCTCATTAGGGAGAGAGGGAGCAGTGTTTTCCCCTGGGGCAGGTAGACTGGAGTAGAAGCCGGTCTCCGTGCTGACTTCATCAAAAGCCCGCTTGAGCGGTGCTAAACTTCAACTACAGAGGAAATGGCTGCAGGGGTTATGGCAAAGGAATGTAATATTATTTAATTACTCTTAAAAATCTGCCATTTTATTGCACAACACAGAAATGCTACGGCATCTGATGCCACGCTAGCCTGGGAGGCCTAAGTCACATCTTGGCTGTGCTCGCTCAAACAGGCCCACGGGGACGGCAGACTCCGTCATTATCATGTAACAGCTGCTTTAGCAGGTAATCTCCTCCCTTTGGACAGCCCCGGTGAGCTGTTCACTATTCAGCAAAGCTCTCTTTTGGGCTGCGTTTTCATTAACACGCCCAGGAGTTGATTCGGAATCGACTGGCCTGGCCTGAGGAGAAGTGGGGGCAAAAAAAAAAAAACCCTGCAACAATATGAAGGTGTTTTATAGTCCAATTAAGTGACGCTGGTTTCATAGAGTGTGAAGGCGCCTGGGGCGAAGCTACAGGCCCAGTCACAATACACTCTGAGCTTCATCCCGCTAAGACACACACCCACGGATACTCTCTCTAAATGGATTGATCAGGCTCCCTTTTGTTATCGGCCTTAAGAGTAGCTTTTGTGAGGCTGGTTTATGCGGAAACCAGGAGCACATCTGCGTAAAATCAGCGAGATGTTTTGGGAGATCTACGCAAAGCGACGCTGTCGAATATCTATAAAAGGTGCCAAAGAAATACATCTGTCAGCAAACAGCCCTTCGGATGCCACTTCGGCGCACCTTGACGAATTCGCTCACATCTAGGCCACCGTGAAGTGTGGCTGATTAAAAAAAAACTAAACAAAACATGGCGTTCTATGATCACAGAAGAATATAAAGCTTTCTGATCTTTGATCTTCACAAAATTAATTTGAAATCAAAATTATTGAACGTGGGAATAACAAAAAAATAAAAACAACAACCAAAACACCCAAGACCTACTAAAGTCTGCATTTGATTAGAAGATAATGAATGTGTCACATGTGGGAAAACAAGAGATCAGGTAAGAAAATCAAGCGTAGCACCAATCTATTCTTCTGTGCCAGTAATTACCCACCCTGCAATGCCTCTCTTCCCATTCTCCCTTTCAAACCACTGGAGACCAATATGAAAGGGAATTGGACACTTGGGGCTACAGATACTTGTAATTAAAACTCCTTTTTTAAATGTTGTTTCTTACATCGGCAGGTCTATACAACCTGAGCCGGTAGATCTGACCTAAATACACCGTAGAATAAATATGGAGCACTCCCCAAGTCTTTGTTCCCTTTCTCTCTCATTAGGAACTGATGGAGGGGAGGGAGCAGAATGAGGATCAAACAATAGCATCACGCTCAGAGCAGAGTGGTCTGTTGACGATGCTGTCATGTTAGGTTCACTGGTGCTTGACATCGCTAGTGCTGATGAATGCATACGGAGTGACGGTCATTACATGGAAGGAGAATGATGCTGTAGCGGTCAGTGATGAACAAGAGGTTCCACAATCTCCAGTTTAAAAGCTATTAGATATGTACTCTTTGTATTCACGTTGGTTTCACATAGGTTTCAAAATTCCATTTTAAAGAAAATTACTAAATGAATGGACTCTAACAGCATTTTCAGATATCAGTGTACACATCTAAATAGTATTTTTCTTGATTTATTTATTTACAAATATCATGAATTATTAATTCATGCATATCAGGTTTTTTTTTTGGGAAATTGACCCACAATATTTTGCAACCTGTTTTTTCTTTTCTGCTCAGTAAGGTAGTTTTGTAATATTTCATTCTGTCAATAAAGCTTTTTGCTTCATTATGAATCACCCCAGCATATATGTATACTGTATATAAAACTTATGGCCCTTAGTGTTGTAATTGTTTATTAATTCTAGAACTAAAGCAAACTATTAAAATCATTTTCAGTAGTTGCAATAAGGACGAAAAAAAAAAAAAGTAGTAAATATTAGATGAAAAACTTATATGAAAATTAAATTTAAAACTACACAGCAATATAGAAAAAACCTAATACATTTACACAAATCACTTGACAAAATGTGTAAAACTAAGGTGTAGTCAAGTCATCGCATGTTTTTTATGTTTTCTAAATTATATTGCTGAAAAAATTTAAGTATTAAAAAATGTTTCAATGATGGGGGCTTAAAGATCTGTGTAGGGGAAATAAGCTGTTGAGTTAAGTATTGGCTCCAATATTAAAAGAAAAAAAAAAAGGAAGCTGACACAATGATTACTGTGGGCTGCAGCTCTGCCAATTCCAGTCACTGCTTTAATTGCCGCAGCAATTAAATTAAGTTTACATAGTGCCACTTTCCTTCAGCGTGTAGCTGGTTTATATTTTGCCCTCTAAAAACGAATCACCACATATACACACACACACATATATATATATATATATATCCAAAAATGTGGAAATGTTCTCTTCAGCTTAAGCCTAACAGAACAGAAATATTACAGCTAAAATTACAGCTTTACAATCCATATTCTGCTGGTCATGAAATAATACGAGGATGGAGGGGGGCCACGACTTCTGAAATGACTCTGTGCTGTCAGGTCGAGATGAATGTGGTTGATAAATGACTAGAGGCAGGGTGGCTCAGTTCATTAGCTCTAACAGTCATTTCCATCTCTTCATAAAGGCCGTGGTGTTATAATTTACCTCTAGTCAATAATTAGGAATCCACAAATAAACGCAAGCAATTAAATGTCTACTGCTACTGGGCGAAAGGGGGTCCCTGGGCTAGATGAGGGTTTGCGGGTGGACACTCAGCATAGGATGGGTTATTCACGGCCTGACACGTTAAGCCGCAGGGAGCACTGTGGACTAAATGCTTATAGGTTGGTGATGTTATTCCCAGGTTGTGACCCTCAAGTGAGGAAGTGTTGTTGTCTCATTAAGAGAGAAGGGAATGAGTTTAGAGGTGCTTGGAGCACGTTGTGGCAAGAAAAGGGGAAATAAAAAGCGAGATATCCAAAGAGAGAGAGAGAAATATGTTCATTAATGTTATCTGAGGCTAGCAAAGCGGAAACACGCTGTGGCAAAGGCAACAGATCAGAAGCAACAGCCCGTAAGCTTTTGTGTGATTTCCTTTCCTGCACGACTCAGACAGGCAGATAAAATGACATGAGAGTGAAAGGCACCTCTTCAAAACGCACTCACCGAGTCCCAACATTATTCTGACATGCATGAGCTTGTTACGTTGACATGTGGCACTGGAGTGATGGCTGCGGTATTGACAGGGCCACAGCAGTAATAGGAAGTCGTCACAGTAGTTCCGCCATTAGTGGCTGACAGTGACAGCTCACGCTATACACAGAGACTGACAGGCGAGAGAAAAGACCTCGCTTAGGTAACACACACACACACACACACACACACATTACCAATCCTGATTTTCCACAAAAAGGCCGTAGTACTGACATGTAATGGCCATGGAAGTTCGCATACACCAGTGGCTTTGGAGAATCGTATGAAGATCAAACAACCTAAGCTCACTGGAAAAACATGCCTCTACCTACATTTTTACTCCAAATTACCAAAATTTACCCATACACTACAAAATGAACACTAGAGGGCATTAAAAGATCAGCAATTTTTATTCCTTTTCGTACAAATTATGATAACGTGCTTCAGATGATCGATTAATAAAGACTTTTTTGTGCAGTTCCTCGCGCAATATGCAATACTTTGACCTCAAAATAAAACCAATAAATCAGGGATGCACCGAAATGAAAATTCTTGGCCGAAGCCGAAAATGAACAAAATGAAACACTGGGCCGAAGGCCGATTACCGAACATGGTTTTTCGTGACCCCCCCCCCCCCCCATAATATTCCTTGGTTATTTTTAAGACCCCCTTCTTGAATCAGGCATGTGTTTTTTAATGTACAAATAAATGCAGCCTTGCTGGGCAGAAGACTTCTTTTAAAACATTAGAAAATATTACATATTCCAATTTGAACAGATTGTGTGAATGTTATAATAAATGTTTTAATAGAGCTGTTGTAATTATTGTTATCATTATTTTTGTCTTACTTTTTATTTTATTTCGTGTCACGTCATTGTTCGAAATAATTTATTCTGTCTTTTCGCTAGAGCTTTTTTTTTCGGTGCTATTTTCAGCCAAATAATTTCGGGTTGCAGAACATTCAGTGCATTCCTACAATAAATAAACAAAAAATTGACATTCGCATCACACAACCAACTCCATATATACAGCTCTTCTGACTACGCAAACTTGCTCGATAGCTCACCTGGTACAGTATTACACTTGCGATGTGGAGCGCTCGGGTAGGAGTATGAAACGTGTCAGAATAAAATGACTCAAAGACCTGTAGAAGCAAGCTAAAATGGTTGTTTCAGCAAATGTGTTAACAATGTCGGCTGGGTTTAGAACAGGGGTATTGTATGTTTTTTTCAAACGTGATAAAGTATTAACATTTAATTTCTGAATTGATGCGTACAAGAATCAACGTAACAAAATGCTGCCAGATTCATATTGTTCTTTTTTAGAAAAAAACCCTGAGAATTTTACTGCACATTTCACTTTGAAAGCGTCACAAAATGTGCAATACACAACGTAATATCAATTTGCAGCAATGTCGCCAGAGGCGTGTTTTTCCAATGAGCCTGGGTTGAGATCAAAACTTGCAAGTACAACATAAACAAATCGCAACATTGACCTAGTGGTCTGTTTCTTCCTTCCCCCCAAAAAAAGAGAACATAAAAAAGCTCACCTGCCAATAAACCCGCTTGATCACTAGTCAGAGGAAGAGCCACCCTCCCTGTGGAGCACGTTAGGAGACGGAGGGTGGAAAAAAACAGGATGAGCGTGTTGAAAGAAAAGAAAAACTAACGCGCAGGTCACCGTGTCGGTGTCAGCGCACCTCTCTGGGGACTCAGGCTGGTCTCAGCCTTGTCATACAGCGAGCAGTTGTGTCGGCCGAGTCGAGAAAACGTCGATAGCAACTTGCCTGTGAAGAGTCTCCTGCGGGCCGCTGCTCTGTTTGTGTGTATGTGTATGTATGCGAGTGTGTCAATAGCAGCCTGCTGGTGGAGAGTCTCTAGTGGAGCTTGGCTCAATCTCCCTGCATCGACAGACCTGCCAGATCAATACTTGGCCCACCACTAACAAGCTGCTTCGGGGTCTCACAGCCCAGCAGAGGAAGCAAGAGAAAGAGAGAGAGAAAAAGAAGGAGAGAGAGACTGAGCTGCCTGATGGCAGTCTTCAGAGTCCTCTAAAGTGTCCAGCGGCGAGAGGCAGAGATGTGCAGACCGGGTATAGACAGGTCACAGAGGTCAAAGGTCAAAGCCACTAGCGATGTAGTGACACGTCAGAGCCTGTGAATCATACTAGATGCACGTTTCAGGCTGACAGCGAAGCATACACACACACACACGGAGGAGAAATCATAAATACTTTAATGATCTCCTAGATATTATTGCAAAGAGATTTAATTTTATTCATAACAAATAAACACTGCATGTAAAAATAGGCTAAAGTTTGGAATTTGGAGTAACTCGTGAGCTAATTCAGTCAATCTTAATATGAATAACATGAATATTCGGCGTGAACAAGATTCTCAATTTCGAAACAATGGTTTCTTACTGAGCCTTTCACACCGGGAGCTAAGTTTTTTTTCTTTGTTGAATGTGTTGATTTTTTCCCTTTTTTTCCACTAGCGATGAAGCACACCGACCAGAAAGATTTGAGCTCTGGGTCATGTCTTTGGAGTTGCTGCAGATACACATATCAGAACATTTGGTGGTGCTCATGCACTAAAAACTGGACAATGGAGCAGCAGCCTTCACACTCCACACATGTTGAGCCTAAGCCTGAAAATTGTTCTAAATTAAATGTTTACAGTTCGCTTTACACTACACGCATAACCTACAATTAGCCAATGGTTTGAATAAAATATCACTCAAACGTTCAGACTCCCCATCAATATTCTTTTGTCTGTATTCTGCACATATTTACACTTACCCACAATGAGTTACTCCAACATTTTCACCGCAATTTTATATGTGCATTTTGTTCACTTTGCATCAACGACCTTTTCAATAATTAAAAACTAAGACTATCAAAAGATTTCAATAATTTTAAATGATTAATGATTTGTATTGTAGTTAATGCATGCACTTCCTTTATAAGAAAAAAAAAAAAAAAAAGAGTGAACTGGGTTTAACAATTTATTTGCTCTGTACATTCTTATATATTACAGTATATATACACACAACATTTTTTTCACTCGCCAATTGGTTTTTAGAATTGAATATTCTATATTTTGAGGATTTATAAAAATAAAACAAATTATGCAAATCTTTAATAATTATATGATACCTTTAATAATACAAATTTAGACAATTTTTGGACCAGTGTTTTTGCTGTTGACCTTTCATGATTAAATTCCACATGAGAAATGACTTTACTTTAGTCCTGAGCTTCTCATGCTTCTGTTCTTCTGATAGTCAAATGGCAGAGCAGTTGAAATATGCATACACATCGCACGTCTATTGTACCGTGATTTTGCTTTCTGTTCAGCCTGACAAATAGAGACCAGTGAATAGACCATTCATCTCCGATTTGTTTCGCTTTTTCACTGTGTGAAAGGGCCTTAAAAGATTAATATGTTCATTTTAAAATCTGCAGGATGTGTTTAAAAAAAAGGTCAATTGCACTAAAAGCACCACATTAACAAAATTTTGAATAGTGAAAAAATGTGAATACTGAATAAAAAAAAAAAAAAAAAGTATGAATTGCTGATTAAATCAAACCTGCTGCTGAAGGATGTGTTGTACATGTTCAGCCCAATCTGTGTCTGGCCCACGACCCAAAAACGCCTCCTCACACTGCAAATCACAAAACATGGCCGGAAATGCCGTTAAAAGCCACGAAGAAAATACTTAAACTTCTTTTGTGTGGGTGTGTAAGAGTGCCATGGTGTCACTGGATGACCCCAAAAGCGGTTCAGTTTAAACATGCGGAAATTACATAAAAAAAAATTAAATATAATAAAATAAAATAAAAATAAAGTACATTAAACACCCATGTGTACAATTTTTGCAGGTCGAATCAGAATATTCACATGTACAAAATATGCCAAACAAATGTTTGGTTGGCAATAATTATAACAATAATACAACTTGTGTACAACTTGAGCATTTGTTTGAGAACTGAGTCTTATTTATTTTTCCATCGCAATTCCCATGTTATTCTGTAACTATACCTAGATTTGTTTCCCACAATACTGACCTCATCTGTGTCCAGCATGTCTACCAGGTCTGTTTCTGTCATGTTGAGGATAGATGCAGCTTTCACTAGTGAGCATTTAGACATTCTGTTTCCTTCTTTTTCACTCTTTTTCTTCCTCCTCAAACGGGCTTTCGCGTCCTGCACATCCTGTGCCAAGTGATTAGCCAGTGCCTTATTAATAAATAAAAGAAAAAAAAAAAGCATAAACACATTTTCTGCTATAGTACAATCTCGAACGTGGAATGATCAAGAGCTCAATGTTAGAAATTTCACAGAATCATGCCTGAATGAGGAGCCGAATGCTCCTTGACTTTTGATGCAAGACGCGCTACAATTTCGAAGGCTCTTATTTTGATTTGGAGAGGAATTTCACAGACATGCCAAGCTGTTAAAAAACACACACTTTGATTTATTTGATTTTTGTATGCCACATATTATATGAGACACTCTCAGAAGAGTGTATATAATGGGGAGACGAGAGGCTCTTAAAATGGCGGTGGGGAACGCTGGATCTTATTCTTTGTTGCGCCCGTTGAGGGGCGAGCTAAATGGGAGTTGTTGCTAAATACTGAGAGACAATTAAATGTTAAAGCTGCCACTGTACATGAGAAAGTCAATAAAGTGAGCTCCCCTTTGTTTCATTTTCAGCTTATTGATCGTAGCAATAATCTCTTGTATCATTCCCCATAAGCCTTGTGAAAACCTGACCTTGGAATGGACAGTCTGCGTGTGTGTGATTCCTGCATGGTCCCGGTTAACTCACAGAAGTATAAGTGCGAGCAATCACACGCGGTTGATCAGAGCACAGTTCTTTGGGGCATGCTCCATTTCCCACATCTCCCCATCACCGTTATTTGTTTCATAAAGCCTTCATCATAAATACTTCAAATGGATCTTCATTATATTTCAGGGGATGCTGTTGGATTACATAAAGGCTAGTCTTGCGTCCTCATATTCACACACTGCGAATGTGCAGCGATGCTATTAAAAACTAAAGCAATTTAACTAGCAAACGTCTAGTGTGAACTCCAAAAACAATCATTTATGTTCATTCAGGTGGGGGTTAGGAGTACTTCAAAGCAGAGGTGACTTAAACTGCAATGGAGCGTAAATATGCAGTTTGCTGCCAAGAAAAAAAGAGAGATATTTTAGGAGACTCAATGACCTTATACAGTCATGAGCAGGGGAGTGTTCATTTCCATTTTTTTCCCTGATATTTTAAGAAAGCTTTTTTCATTGCATATTTTTTAGGGGGAAAAAAAAAAAACAGTGAAGCAGTTAAAATATATAATTTTTTTATTCAATATCTTTTATTGCAGGGAGAACTAAAACTGTACAATACACAAAATGTGTTGATAAACAATATTTCGCTTTTACAATTTTCTTTTACCCACCCTCCACCCAGAACAAACATTACAAAAGAAAAATAAGACAATAATTATTTAATAATAATAATAATAATAATAATAATAATAATTATTATTATTATTAAAAATAATATTATATATATATATATATATATATATATATATATATATGTGTAAAAAAAAAAAAAAAAGGAATCTGAAAATGACAACAGTATAGACAACAGATAGGAAATAATAACCCATGCCCATATACATGGGTCTTCTGTTTCCACTTACAATTTTAGTTTAGGGGCAGAGGTGTGCCATTTTCTAAACAGAAATTCACTGTGTTCGATACCAAAGTATGTTTTTAGTTAATATGTTATTTTCTTAAAATTCTGTTGGGGGTTTGCTTAATTTCTAGTCAAGTACTATTCTTCTCTGCCGAAAGACATACAGTGAGAGTCCTGACATTTTTTTTGGACATGACAACACCACCTTCTGGCATTCCAAAAGCAGGTAGGATTTTCTTACTATATGCCTTAGACAAACTTATAAATATAGCTATCCGTAAAAGATAGTCTGGGGTAAATTTTTTTTTTTTTTTTTTCTATATTCTCTTATAAGAATTTCATCCTTTAAATTATGCTTTTTTAATGACATCAGGACAGTTTTCACTTTTTCCCCCCGCAAAATATTAAAATGAATTTTAATTCAGAAATTAATTACATGTTTATTGTGGAAGAGGTCTATTCAGCAGATTAGGAAAAAAAGAACGTCATGTCATTAAGTTATACAATTAATAATTAAATATAAATTGTGTATAACTTGTTTTTTCCTTATGCAAATAATCGTTGTTAGAGGTCCACAACATGAGAAAATTCCTGTGAAATTTAGATAAATTGGTCAATGTGAACTTTCGCTTACCTTTTGCTTTACATTTACATACACTACATAAACATTATTAAACCTGCAACATTCAAAATTCTCCAGAGGGATGCCCAGCTCATCAACAAACTGTCAAAAGAGCCTATGACTTTATTTAAAGCTTAATAGATATTCACTGTCACTAGTCAAAGGGTAGATTCAATTGACCTAAGCCCAGCGCGCAGAAAAATCCAGAAAGAGATTAAGTGAATTTATCACATACTCTGCACAGCTCCCCTGGCCGCTTCTCGAGAGCCAGTCGAGCTGCAGGATAGTGTGATGGGGGCCAAGAGGAGAAGGGCTCTTACCCACAATCACCCTAGCCACAGGGCCAATTTACCACTTCTCTTGCAGAGGAGAAGGATTAGAGGAGCGGAGGAGAAAAATTCCTCTTTAAATGACTTACCTGCATTAAACCATGCTGGATTGTATTAGAAGATAAACTACTGAGGAAATTACTGAGAAAATAAATTAGACTTTATCTTAAATCTTTTGTGACATTTGGCATTTTTCACCCTCAACACCACTTGAATGGGGAAGTAAATGTTTAGCAGCAACACAAGTAGACGCTGGATATGGCTGTGTTAATGAGGTGTCTTAATGACTTCATGTTATACTAATCTAGCATGTTGTCTTAAAGATGTCTTTATTACTGCAACAAGCATTTAATGCAATTTGAACTATTCCTCGAGTTTAAATGCATCAAAACCTTCCTGTTGCACCTGCACTATAATACGCTACATGTTATCAATTACTCATGGCCACATACATTTGCATAATTCAAACAAAGCTCTTCGGTGGATCCCCAAATGGCATTATAATCATCCCAAAAGATCCCTCTTGAAGCTTCCTGACAGGATGGCATGTTCAAAGCTCATCAATCCATGACAGGGGGATGTAGGCCAGAGAGCTGGGCTGTCTACAGGGACCATCATTAACACACTAGCAGGAATCAGCTACAGGTTAACTATGTTGACTATACAAAACCACAGGCTACAAAAACACGCTGACTTTTGACGACAGATTTTTGCAAAGGAATTTTTGAATCAAATCCATATTCTTTTTCCTCTAGGGTCCGCGTATTGATCATGCCTCGTATCTTAACACCCCGCTTACACATTCTGTTTCAGGTGATCTGATCACAAGCGGAGAGTGGTAAATAAAGGTGCAAAATTTGTTGTGATCTGATCGCTTGAAACCACATTCAGAAGATTAAAAAAATGCAAATAACCACCATTGCATTTGTAACGTAAAGGCTATTCTGTCCTGATATTCATCAGCACAAGGGCCACCTACTCACCTGTCAATCAACCATCATTTTAAAACAATTTTACTGCTTACATGCAACTGTTAATGTAAAAAATACGGAAAGCATGTAATTCTTCAAAATGCAGTAATGTGAAACTCACACCTTTTTTGCTTCGATTAATTTTCTTTACTCTTCTTTTTCCCCCTTCGTTCCTCTTTATCGTACGCGAACCTATGTGATCTATTTTGCCTTCGAACTTTCGAAATCCAATCACAAGTGATCACAGGAGACACATTTGAGAAGCATGTTACTGCCAGGTGTAAACAGTAATATGTATCGGCTGATTGGATTAATCAAGACCTAAATTAACACCAAGTGTAAATGGCGTAAAACTAAAGTCATGACAAACTGAATGTTTGACAGTTCAGATACCTCAGTGAATGTGTGGAACTGGTGCAGCTGGGACTCGACGAGGGCGAGTTTTCTCTGCAGTGTTTCCAAAGCCTGAGAGCTCTGCTCGGCCAAACCATGCATCTGTTTAGACGCAGTCTGCTCCAGCTCAGCCATGGCCTGATCGTGCTCGCTTATGCGTGCCTGGAGGACGGCCACTCTCTGCTCCTGGGGACATGTAAGCAGAAATCCCACCAAAATAAACACACTTAAAATAACTTCCAACAATTATTTAATGAATTAGGACATTAGACTACAGATACATAACAGATGTCTAAAATAGATATCTAGTATAATAACAGAATGAACCCACAGATCAATAGCAGAAGATAAAACTGGGGCAAAGAATGGCGTTGGGGCTAAACATCAAACGAGACTGATGGTAATTGGGTGAATAACGAAAAAAGAAAGAAATAAAAAAGAAAAAAAAAAAAACTACAATACAGTGCAGGATAAGTACCAGAAAAAAAGACTGAAGTAACATTAAAATTACTGAATGATGAAAAGATGCTCTTGAACCTTTTTCTGAAGCTCTTCTTTGAGTTTTTGGTTGGTTGTCTCATGCTGTTTTTTTTCTGCAGTGGCAACTGTCAATCTTCTCTTTAGAGAGTCGACCAGGGCTTTCCGGTTAGTTGACTCATCAGTGAGAGATTTCATCTAAAAAAGAAAAGCAATTGTTATTAAATAAGTCCGGGGTCGCTGAGACCGAAAATTCAATTACTTCAATATTTTTAAACAGACAGTGAAATGTGGAAGCCTAGGAACTTCAGACTCTGGATGAGTGACACAATCAATAACGGCAGAGAGAATAATTAATTCCAGGTTGCTCCAAGGCTGTTGCCATGGCTAGTACAGTATCTGTTGTTCGAGCAGGACCTACTTTCTTCTCCAAGTCTTCAGTCACTGCTCTAAGGCTCTTCTCAGAGTCTTGGCAAATCTTTAGTCTGCACCTGAGATCCTCCACCAGCTGCCTTTTCATCGTCACATCCCTCTCTAAAACACCAACCCTGTACACAAACATATGCACATAAACATCATTGTTTTTTTTTTTTCTCTCCAAGAACAAACCATTTTTTTATGTGGACTCGCTCACTTTAAAAATTAACAAATGGAAATGAATAATTAAACAGAGAGAAAACAAATAAAATGCCAGCAGTATTGTAACCAGATTCCTCCTAAATAGTTTAAACATCTACACATCTCTGACATATAAAAGTGTTGGAATATGTTAACATTTGAGGGCTGTTTTATGGACTGCCTCCTTGACCAGAGCTGCTGTAATGATGAGTAAAGGTCCTTTTTAAATAAATATCCTCAAATTCCAGAGAGAGAGAGTGCCTGAAGCAAATGCACTGAATAAATGTGAGAGCTTCTTATTGGAGTGACATTAAATTAAATAAGACCGGGTGGCCTGGGGAAATGGAGTCGGGTTACCCAACAGCCATTAATGAGAAAACCCATATTGACCCCGCTGTAGAGTGGACGAAGCGTTTCTCCTGTTGACTTACAGCCACGCTTCACTCATCCTCCCCCACTTCACTCCATCTTTCCCAAAGCTCAAGAGAGCAAATGGCAATTAGATCTATAACATTTATTTTAGGGGTAAGCTCGCCCAAAAAAGAATAGCGGGATGGTGATACTGATGACTGGCGTGAGCCTCAAAACAGCTCCTCTACAGGATGCCTGGCTCGCTAAATCGTTTGAACACTTTCCTTCGCGCTCTCCGCTTTGTCTCTTTGGTGCTAGATTGCTAATTCAGAATGCATTTTGGATGCTAATACAGTTGTAAGTGCTTTCATAGATCATGGATGCACAGTTTGCAGTAGAAAACAAAGGAGATGAATACATTTATGATATGGAAAGACAACAGGCGGCACATGAAAGGCAGGCCTTTATGAATAAGGCAGAGACCTCTGCGCCGGATATTGACTCAGGACATGGCAGCATGCTTTGAAATTCACTTTTTTTGAAGGCAGTGCAGCAGATGTATTTTTTACAGCGTCTAGACATGTATTTCATTTAAACAAGCTGCGTGGCGTAAGGCGGCTTCTGCTCACAGGGACTCCTCATCTGTGATTTCACATGTTGTCACAGACTGGCGTGAAACCCCTGAGTTTTACGTGTCTGTGGACACACGCTGGTACATTCACACACTTCTAAGCATGAACATCTTGGAAAAAAGCTAT
Source organism: Cirrhinus mrigala (assembly GCA_036247105.1). NCBI lineage: Eukaryota > Metazoa > Chordata > Actinopteri > Cypriniformes > Cyprinidae > Cirrhinus > Cirrhinus mrigala. The sequence goes on along the minus strand of CM070007.1, from coordinate 43,547,818 downwards.
TCTCAATCCATACCTTTGTTTTCCAGTAGAGATGTGAACATACTTCAAACAAAATCAATTTTTCTTGAGAAAAAAAATTGCGAAAAACACAGTATTTGCCTTAATTGCAGAGATTTCTGCACTTGTTTCAAGCAAAACCTCACTAAATGTTTTATTTATTGTAACAGCCATTTTTCTCCCCCTACAGAGATGGCTCGAAATGAGTGACGCCGAAAGACAGAAAGGCAGGAAGTCAAGAGGACAAGGAGAAGGCAACCAGTTAACACAACAGACTGTCAGACTTGGTGCCCAGGGCAAGACATCTTATGACAATAGTGCATAACTACATGGGAAGGAAATTACACCTCCTCTCACTGTCTTTTTCTGTCTGCTAGTATGTATCTCTATACACAGCCAGCTTTGTGGTTTCGAAAATCTACGAATGGTGTTGAAGTCTGCCACATGGTGGAATCAGACACTGCAAATGTGACCCAGAGCATGAGAAAGAGAAAGAGAGGGTGAAGAAGTGAGAATACCTCCAGACTAAGAAGGAAAGAGAGGCAGTCAAGAGAGGGGATAGAGAGCATTTACCTCTCGTGCAGTTCCTTCAGTGTCTGATCTCTTTCATCTAACTGAGCCCTCAGGCTCTTGTTAGCAGCAGTGTGTTTGCTCATCTCACTGCTGGCATTCTGTGGAGAGAAAGAGTCACACATTTATCCTATCATCTGATATCCCATCGTGCAAGACTCATTTATGAATATTGAGCCATCGGGATGCTTAATGAGGATGCTGTTTCACATCTGTTTCACACAAATATACACATCTACATATGTCCTGTGTATGGGCATATGGTTGATCATGTGACATTAATTTTTTATTCAGATCTATGAAGTAATTAAAATAGAATGCACATTTATATGCATATTGTGAGGCTTTAAAGTAAATAAATGTTTAGGTGCTGTAATGGTCAGGGAACTGTATAAATAAAAAATAAAAAAATAAAAAAATAAAAAGTTAAACTATGTATGGTAGTACAGTATTTTATTATTATTTCTTTAAAAATAATAAATTCATCAAATGGTAATCTTTAAAGAAAAAAGTTAGCCAAATCAAAGTCAGCAAAATACAGGAAACCTGTTGGTTATCATGACAACAGAACCATAAAGGAAATAATAATTAGCAAACAAACACACACACACACACACACACACACACACACACACACTTTTTTTATTAAATGATAATGATGTGCACACAGTCACACAGTCATATATCAAAGCAAAAATAAAATGAATTTACTTAATGGTTATACACCGTGTCATTTGTTTAGAGCCATTCATCTAAATTTTGTAGAAAATGGTTTAAACGTTTTTCAAAAAATAGAAAAGAACAGAAAAACAATGTCTGCATTTTTAAGAAAATGCAGAATTTGTCAAATGGAGTAACATGAAAATTCCTAATTACCAAACAAACAAACACACATACACACACACACACAAAAACAAAACAAAATAAGCTACAATAATGTTTATTTTTTCATTTAATGATTATGACGTGCACACAGTCATATATCAAAGCAAGAATAAAATGAATTTACTTAATGGTTATACGCCGTGTCATTTGTTTACAGCCATTAATCCAAATTTTGTAGAAAATGTTTTGTAAAAATAGAAAATAACACAAAAACAATGTCTGCACTTTTAAGAAAATGCTAAAAAAAAAAAATTCCGATTTCTCCTTTTCATCATCTCAGACATCCTTATTTGTCACTAAATCTTATATGATGTATTGTAGCACTGTATATTTATATATTTATCATTTATAGCATTACTTATTATGATGGGTTTTGATCTATTTAGTGGCACATTTGTTCAACCTCTGTGAATGTGTGTCAAGGTAAGAGGCACACGCAACTCTGAAAACTGTGACGACAGGTTGAGTTGGTGGGATGCCTGTGATCATGTGAATGATGGATATTTGTATGTGCACCTTGTCTTTAGTTGAAAGGAATGGAGGACTCGTTTATGTAGCACACATCCTGACTGCATATAACACACACCCACACACACTCTCCTGTCTCTTGAACATGACACTACCATTGAGACCAACACAGAAATATAAAGAGCAGTGCCAGACCCCATATTTCAATTTGCTGATATTATAGACCAAAAACTTGTTTATAGGGTGGGAAGGAAAAGAAAAAATGAGAAAAAACTGTGAAAACATACTTCAAATGGAGAAACTCAAACTTTACATTTCAATGCATGTTTGAACTCTGTTTCAAGTTGTAGCTTTTTTGTTTGTTTGTTCTGGCCATCAAATCCATAGCAAATCACGCATTTTGCAAATCACTTCAACTTAATTTATCAATTCACAGATTGTATGATTAATATAAACTATATGTACGTATGTATATATGTATCTAATACTATTTCTATTTAACTGAGGTGTTAAACCATATTATAGAACCTATGCTAACTTGTAACTGAAGAGGTGTCTAAATGCAATTGGATAGTTGGATAAGGTAAAGGAGTAAAAAATTAATTTTAATAATACGTTTAATTAATAATATTTGTATTTTTTATGTAAAATATCAACAATGGGTTCATTTTTTCATCTTACTAGTCTAAAAATGGTTGAGAAACTACTGCACAGGAAACATAAACAAATAATAAAATTATTTAACACTCTTAAACATTTTAAGACGGTTGAATTATTGAAAAATAATACACACCCGAGGTGTAACAGCCACTCTGCTGCATGTCGTGGCCGCATTATTACTTCAGGTGTGCATTATTTGTCAATAATTCAATGGCCCATTGTTAGTTATTTCTTATTTATATTATATTGTATTGTATTATTTTATATTATATTGTAAATACCTTGTTTTCTAATTTTGCTTTCTAACAAACCTGACATTGTGTGTAAATATTATTGGCCTGTGATGAATTGCTTGTTATGTTCCTCAGAAATCGCTTTGGATAAAAGTGACTGCTAACTAAACAAATAAATAAATGTAAACGTAAATTATAAATACAAAAAGATCCATTTCGTTTAGGTCTTTATAAAGAAAATACTTCCAAAAAAGTGATTTCATAATTCACTGTCATGAACAATGTCTATTTATGTTATGTACTGATGCTAGTCATCCCACACAAGTTACTGTTTTAATCTATCAATCAAATGTATAAGCTGAACCTATTGAAATGAAAATAATTGTAAGAGACCTTCAGTCGGTGAGTGAGCTGTTTGACTTGGGCCTGCAGGCGCTCGGTGTCTACGGCAGGGGGGTTCATTGACGTTTGCTGCCGTATACGTCTCCACTGCTCTAACTCCATCTGCAGAGACGCCTTCTGCTGCTCCAGACCGGCCAGCTCGCACGCCTGCTTCTGCTCACCAACACACAAACAACGAATAAACAAATCCACATGTAGGAACTCTTACAACAGCTGTGTAACAAAGGAGCAGATAAATATCAATTAAGTGAGCAGTATGACAAAAAGGCAAAAGTCTGATTAAACATTTTCTGCTGAATTTTATGATTAAGGAGCATTTTTTAGGCTCAGGACTACATAGCAGTTTGTGATAAAAGCCCTAAATCCGATTAAAGCTGTATGCTAATAAGGAGGCAGATCATTCCTCCGTTTTTCTGTTGATTGTCAGCCTTAATAGAGCCATTGTCTGCGCATCCCAGTGCACTCTGGGAGTTTATCAGCACTGCGTAGAGCTGAAAGCTGAGCACTAGGGCTAATTGCTCTCTCACTCACTAACATACACAGTTACTGCATAGAACTAAGTGAATAACACAAAGCCCTGTTTGGGGAATAAAACCACAGAGTTTATAACAACACTCAGTTGCGATACTTCACCCTCTGTCCAAACATAATGATTTCTTACTGCACCCAGCATACAATATGGGGCAAATCGGAGGAAAACGTCAACACACAAACACACACACACGCAGTTTCTTGTGGAACATCTCAGACACCATCCATGCAACTGCTGATATCTGGTTTCTGACCTTTTAATAGAGTATTTTCTCTCTCTTTCTTTTTTAGGTTTGTGCTAATGAAAGACGTGCCGGCAACACACTGAGAGGCACTGATGGTGTTTCCAGTAAACTGAGGGTTTATAAATGACCCTGCAATGGAGGATCATGTGGCGTTCTGTCTACATACAGACACATCCTTTGGTCTCCTGTAAGCTGTCCTATTAGGCACAGGTTTTCAAATTTTTATATGCCAAGGACCCCAAGATATGATGATACCCCTGCGAGTAAATATAAAGTTATTGGGGCTGGGGCTGTTTGAGTTTGGCTAACTTGAGTGTGTGCTTTGTGTAATTATTATGTATGTATAAATACACACAAATAAATGTACATATTTAAGAGAAATATGTTATGTACAAAATATTTTTATTTATATATAAATTATATAAAAATTATAATAAATACATATACTTGTAAAAATTTCTTAAATATATCCATGAATGTGTTTGTATTTATATATACATAATAATCACACACAAACTCAAACTTTTATTTTGCATGCGATTAATCGCGCTTACTCATTTGACAGCCCTAAAAGTTATACATTTTTAAAAGGTGTAAACATAAAAATATACATTTTTATGTAAATAATGTATACTGCGGAAAAAAGAGAAAAGATTGAGTGTGATATTATAGAGACAATAATATTTTTATGATACAAGATTAAATCTTCATAAACTATTATAAATCATTTATGAATTCATTTTAAATTCATTGCTATTGTACTAAAGTCAAAAGAAATTAGGAAAATATTAACTCAAAAGTATAAGCTGTATGAACATTTGGAATAAATACAAATTAGGAAATAATAATACAAAATAAGTATTATTCTGTATAATCTGTATAGTATAAAAAATAACACATAATCAACATAATATCTATAATAGTAATATAACATTTGCTAAATGTAAAAAAAAAAAGTGCTACACATATTTAATTAATATCTATAATAAGTTAACAGTCTTAAAAATGCATTTAGTCTCTTTCTCTCAAATTGCACGTGGACCCCAAGAACCCTTTGTTAGAATTTTTTGTGTGAGAATGCTTGAGCAGACGGCTTCTACAGATCAGTGATTTACGAACTGCCATGACCAGTCAGTCACCTGGAGCAGTAAATTAAACTGTCAAGCTTGTTAGAATCCAGTCACACTCGTCTCTCTCACCGAACTCGGACGAGATGTGGGGAGGTTAGTTTGGCTTAGCGCTAACAGCCTCTGAAAGCCTCGCTGTCAGAAGAGAAGTCTAATCCTGAGGTAATCCCGACCCTTCCTAAAAGAGGAACATGGACTACACCTGCAAATTACGCATATTACAGGCCCGGCCTGTCAAACAGGCTGTCAAGTCCCTCCGCCGTGGTGATAGGAGAGGTTCTGCCACACTATGATTAATCCCACCGCCATGATTAATCTGAACGGCTCAAAGGTGTGACAGCAGTCTTCACACGAAAGCTGACCTGAGTGGGGGTAGATAGGTGAATGTGTCTAACCTGTCAAAGTACATCAAGTGTACTTCCTCTGTCAAGCGTCACAACATGAGCTCAGATTCACAACACATAGAGCACTTTTGTCACCCGCATTTATTGTGTCACAGCACCAGCTTGTGGTTGGGGCACTTGATAAAATAAAAAAACGTTAATTCTTTATTTTAAACAAAGGAAGGAGTGAGAGAGAAAAAAAAGGAGAGATATCGGCTGTAAGCTCCTCAGGGATATGCACTGTGATTGACTGATGAAAGTGTCACTTCACTGTTGAGCATGTGTTCCACTTAGAGAGAACAAGGAACACACACACACACACACACACACACACACACACACACACACACACTACAGCAGATGCCTTATATCAGGTGCTGCTAAAACAACCATCAACCGCAGTTCTAACACATGTAGAGAAGCGAGAAGCCATTCAACTCATCTAATATACATCACAGAGTCTGTAATAAGAGATCCATTCTCTGCTAATACTGCATATGACATCCGTGTGATCACTACAGGAGCTCTGTGACACTTCAACTCTGGTACAGCAGGACTACTCTGCTTGTAGGTTTAATTGAACTTGCACATTTATCACAGGAGCTTTGTCTTTTCTGCCTAGACAATATAATGAGAGAGAGAGAGAGAGAGAGAGAGACAGAAAGAGAATAAGAGAGAGAGACATTAAAATGAGCAAAATAAAGGATCGATACCAGACCACAAAGGGCACAGGGATCAATGTGAGCTGAGAGTAGTGTGACACCCGACACGAACACTAATACAGAAGAGAAACAGACTCTCACTCACACGGGGGAGGAAAAAACAAAACAAAACAAAAAAAAAAAAAAACACGACCCAGAATTTGCAAATGAATAAAAGCAATGTGCAACTTGGCTATCCAACACAATTACAGATACAATTATACAACAGAAAAAAGGCTTAATTTTTCAGAAATGCAAATAATTGAAACTTCAAGCTAAACAGTTATATAAAATAAATATCATACTTGAAATCAGAACAAAAGCACAATTGTGTGCGACTTCGCTTTTATGCAACAGCTTAATTAGAAATTTAAACTGAAATAACACAATATTGTGTTACTTTGTCAGTATTTTCCTGATAATAATGTACAGTAAAATTTGTTCCAACAAGAAGAATCAACGTTTGTGTAAAACTGAGCAACATTTCTGAACGAATCAGGGTATTTCACTAAACCATTAAATCAATGACTTTTAGATAAGACACAAAGCGTAGACTAAAATAGCTTTTATTACACTACTGAGATCATTCATGTGAATGATTCTTATTTAACAAGTCAAAAGTAATTTCCATTTATTTAGATATAAAAGTTTTTATTTTAGTGGACAAAATTGCTCTCTTATTTCCTCCCTGCATCTCCTTCCATCATAGGACTTAGAACCTAGGAGCGGTTTACTCCACTGTGGGATCAGATACCATTCTAATAAATCAATCTAGAATAAGAGGAAGAGCATACGGCTAGGTGAACTCATAAATATACACAAGTATATTTGCATTCAAAGGTGCAGAGCTGGATTTGACACCCAAGTGTTAAAATCCACACAATTCCAGCTGATAGCGTGATGGTGGCCTGCTGTCTTTTACCTTGGCTGCCATACTTAGCACTGGTGGAGCCTTATATCAGCTCATATCATATCAATATTTGCCTCACTGCCTAATACGTATTAATGTGTTTCCCTCTCCATTTGTCTGCATTACTTTATCAGCACTTACAGCCGGATTCACCAGACCACTGGACATCCCATCGGCCCATTACCAAACAGACTACCCAAAATATTATGGATCAACTACACAACTAATCTTTCTGTCAGTAATAGGTTTGGAAAAAAAAAAAGGTTAATTTTGGTGATATTTCCTGTTTAATTAGATTTTTAAAAAATAATGAAATTAACATATATAAATATATTTTTCTTCTATTCCGAATGTAACTATTCTAATGTCCCCCATATCCTTTAGCTAATGTTACAGGGCCAGTTTTACTTACAGCAAACTGTCTTTGTCTCAAACTTTTAAAACTGTACTGTCAGGTTTTACTAAAGATGCAGTGAAGAATTAGCGCTAAAAAGGCATGGACACCGTTATTTTTGCACCTAACCATATTGAATATGCATTTGTAGGAGTTTCCTTTTCAGACACCAAATTTATGGGAGGTGAGTTTTCAAATTAATCATGCAAGGCATTTTAACGGTTGCACTCGTCAAATTACTCGCATTTGTGCTATTATTTAACACCCAAAAAACGCATGTCTTAAACTATTTTGCACTTGGAATGGCTGCAATTATTGAGGCACCAGAGAGAACAGAGAGCGTGGGGTAGAAGGGAGAGGATTTTTTCCACATGGATTCATTTATTTAGAATGCCAGAAGAACACATTTTTCAAACATATCGTTTGCCAAGCTATGTTATATTTAGTTTGCTTCAGGAAATAAAAGATGGGAACCTTCAACTAGGAGTCATGCAATATCAGGTCTATCAAAACTTCTAGCAAACCTTAATTTTTTGGCCTCCGGTTCTTTTTATTTCTTTATTTGCAACTACGCTAATTTGCGCTGCGCTTGGTATAGTGCATTGTGTCAATATGTAAATTAGATGTTGCGTTTGTGTTCTTTAAATTGCGCATTGTTAGTAAATCACAGCAGAAATTTCCCCTCTCATCGGCGCCGTTTTGGAATTGCGCTCTCACGCTAATTTGCCCTGTTCAGTAAAACTGGCCCATAGTATCTTAAAATATTTAAATCAAGTCACTCAAAGCTGTTAAAATATGTTTAAAGTTCTGTAGTTGTTAATAAATTCTAAACAAAGACAATCTGAACATTTGCAATTTAGGCCTGGGTTTCAATTATACTTTGCTTATTTAATGGTTTATAATTACTCCTTTTATCCCCAGAAAATAAAATATCAATAATAATAATCATTTTGGGTAATGCTTTAGATTAGGGAGCACTTTTTATTTATTTATTTATTGGACTTTATTGAAAGAAAAATCTTGTAATCAATCTACAGCAATCAATACTGAAACAAATTTTGCTTGAATTAAAATAACAGACTGTTTAATGACTGTTTTGACCATTTAAGGTGAGCTGAGGAGGATGTGTCTGGTTCCTCCCAAGGCGTTTTCTTTACTCTACAGAATTCTGTCTGTTGATTCCCTGTAAAGTTTTCTTACAGAAAACCATTCTTACACAAGCCAAAGAGAGAAAAAAGCAACAAAATTCTCAAATGAACATAAACTACACACACAGTCATGTTCCACACACTACTGTGATTTTTATCACCTATTCAGACAAGAGGATCAAATCTGGACACTCCACCTCTAGCCAATTAAAGAGGGTGATCACACTACAGGGCAGCAGGGGGCAGCGTGCGGGGGCACTCATCCTGCTGCCCTTTCACCACTCCATTAATAATGCAAGCTTTTGAGTCAAACAAACAAACAGTCATACACGCGCATGTGCAAACACACACACGCAAAGTGTCATTGCAGCAGGGGATGTTTTGGAAAGAGAGATGGAATGGACACTAGGGCGTTCATCCTGACCTCCTGTTTCACTCAAGAGTCTTAATCAAATCTCAGATCGGCTTGGCATTTCCAACTGCACAGTCTAACTGGAGCCAACACATGACACTGTGCATGTACATGTGAAAAAAAGCGGACATAAGTATGAGCATTATAAAGTCTGTCTCCACACATCACTAAACCAATATGTCCAGTCAAGGGACCAAACTGTCAAAAATATTCTTAGGAGAAACTAAAGACAATTTTAGAAAATAAAATAAATAGTTAAATAATGAATATTATTTAAATAAATAGTTTTTAAAAATGCAAATATTATAATATATAAACTACGTCCCTAAATACAATTTGTTTAATGCAACAAATTCAACACTGTTAAATATTAACAATAAATGTTTTCATCTGTTAACCCTTTTCCTCCAAACATCCAATAACCCTACAAGTATGCTAGATTGTGTGCATTATATGTATAAAGTGTGATAAAGCTGTTATGACTAAAATTTGAAATAAACAATTACATTAATAAATCATTACTGTGTACCTTAAAGCACAAGGATTTTAAGACATAACCTAAACTCTAACTTATTTACAATTTTTAATAACTTTTATTTTCTCCAAAAAACTGAATTCCTATTATTTAAGATCAATGTTGATAAAAAGTTTCTTAATAAAATAAATAAATAAATAAATAAATAATCCTGTATTTCCTGAAATAGCCCCGGGAGTGAATAAAGTGTTAGTGGAGTGGCTCTGGTCCCACAGTACCTTTGAAAGCTGCTTGCTGGCGTTAAGTTGCTGGAGAAGGGAGTCTAACTGTACTTGAGTTTGCACATGTTTGTGGTTCTGCTCTGCTGCGAGCTGCTGTGCCGCTTGTTTGTCTGCCTGTAGAGCTGTGACTTGCTGCTGGAGGGACAGAAGACGCTGTTGCAAAACAGCATGGGACTTTGAAATTCTTTTCTTCCTGATCTTCTGCAGAGAGGCACCTGAGGGTGGCGAAGAGGACACAATGCTACCATCAGTCTCTTCCAATCTGACAGTGGACACTAGGGTTGTAACCAAACTTAATTATCCCCTTATAGTACAAAATCAACAGAACAACATTATATCCACAATATCTACAGCCACTGCTTTATTTTGAAAACAAACAAACAAAAAACTGTTATTGTGACTGTTGTGGCTTTAATATTTATTTTATTTAATATTATGTTATTATACGAAATAATATATTCATATCTATAATTTATTAAAGGCTATTTTAATATCTTAAATTCTTTTCATGCAGAATTGCGTTCTGGTTAAACCCTCGAGTCTTTATTTTCACAAAAAAACTAATGGAAGATTTTGCTTCAGCAAAACGTTAATCTGAAGTTATGTCTTCAATAATTAAATAATAAACAATACAATATAGAGGACCAGGCATTTTGTAATTGTGCGGTTTTCCCATGCCCAACATACTACAAAATGGACATCATGGCATGTTAATGTGCTCTTGTTCCTTAAAAAATCTTTCGAATTAAAATTTTCCTTGCTGTGCATTCAGTTAGTTTTATTCTACCATTCAAATGTTTTGGGTGGTCCCTTTCAATGCTCACCAAGGCTGCATTTATTTAAACAAAAATACAGCAAAAAACAGAAATATTGTGATACATTATTACAATTTGAAAACTAATTTTGAAATGTTTTTTTTTTTTTTTATTTTAATATATTTTAAAATGTAATGTATTCTTCTAATGACAAAGCTAAATTTCGAATGTTTTAGAAAGAAGTCTCTTATTCGCTGCAATTATTTGATTAAAGATACAGATTTACAGAATTGTCTGTAACTTTTTGACAATAACATTTTCTTTTCTACTTTCTTATAGATAACTCTAAATATTAAAACAATTTATTTGTTCAGCCATCCAGTGTCTATTTATGACACAACTGCATGAATTTGGGGCTGGACTGAACCAATATATAGGAGTGGGGCAGAAGAGATGAGAAGAGGCAACTTTTTTTGTAAACAATTATTATCTTAACAATTACAAAAAGCATATTTTGTTTGAAGAACGAAACTGAAGAGAAACTGTTTCTAGATTTATATCATTTTCAGTTTTCTATTCTGCTTTTTAAGAATTTATGGGAAAAGGCTCGTACAAGCAATCAAGAGCGAACAATCACTCATTATGTAAGCGCCTGAGCACAGTTGCGTCAACCAGGTTACCTTGGAATTGGATGTTTCGGGTTTGAGATTCCTCTCCAGGCCTGTCTGTGGGGCAGATCAGCATGTACCTGCAGCCCTGCAAGCAGGGAAGAGGTGGAAACACAACACATGACACAAAAAGCTGGGGCAACAGTTTAACATAACGTAACATGGCGGCTCACGGCAGAGTGACACAGAGGAAGCGTTTGTAGTCACATCAAAGAGGCTTTGGCTTTTCCCCTCGTTTGTATCGAACACTATTTAAAAAGGTTTTGATCAGTCTCTCTCTCCCTCTCTGTGGGTTTGATCACGGATTTATTCAGAAGCTCTTTAGTGTGACACGGGCGGCGCAGTGCTCTGCTCCACTGTCACGCCGATGTGAGCCAGCACGGTTGACGAGTACACAGAGGCATTCAGGCAGGATCTAAGAGAGGGCTGACAGCTGTAGAGCTGAGAGGAAGCGAAAAGAGGAGAAGATATGGAGCTTCCATGTTCCCTGAGGGGATGGGGGAGAGCCAGTGGAGCCCTGAGAGTCTGTCGAGAAGAGATCGCACTTTACAGGAACAGACACCTCTGATACGCATCTCCCAATCGACACAGCTGCTTAAAGTCAAGAGGAAAAAGTGTTTTTTGAACTCTTCACTTCGTAAATGAAAAGAGGCAATTTCAAGGTGAAGAGCGTAATTTTTTTAACTATAAATAAGCTATTTGTAGATTGATTCTGTTCAAAAGTTTTAAAACGTAGGCTCTGAGGATACAGCAACATTGCCTCAACAAATTACATGAGCTTAGGCCCGATCTTTAAATAGACGTTATATAAAGACTTCATACCAAAGCTTTCTGCTTTGAATCATCAGAATGATTCTTTCCAGCCGAAGAACAATAAAAACATTGATCAAAATTCATCCTGACTTTAAAAAGCTTGAGCATTTAAAGCAGCAGATAAATTGACCACAGTTTATATTGTTCGTGCCTACTGGTGATTTCATTATATCACACCTACCAAAAAAAAAAAAAAAAAAAAAAAAAAAAAAAAAAATCACTGATCTTGTTAAGCCTAAGTCAATGGACTACTTGCACAACTACTTCCGCGTTCTACTTGTTAGGGCTTGGGAGTTTCTGGTTAGCGTTCAGCGCACCTACATACACACAGTATCTCATTAGAACGCAGATTATTACTACATTTTAGGGCTGGATTTTCTTTAAAAAATAAATAAATAAAAAAATTAATCATATTTTCTGCATTAACATGAATCATCTTCAACCTGCTGAAATGTTACTATAAATATATTTCCCTTCAGTATGTGCATTCTAAATAATTAATAAATATATTTCCCCTCTAACCTGCCTTTTTGTTTTTTATAAGTATTTTCTTTTACTGATTTACATATTTCATACCTGATGTATGTACAGTTTTAAATTAGTTTGACTAATAAACACCTTTACGAAAATTAACCATAGTTTTACTATAGTAAAAGTGCTGTTTTTTTTTTTTTTTCTTCATTTTTACCATTTGTATACAACACTTTTACTACAAATAGCCTACCATCGTTAAACTATGGACAGTGTAGTAAAAAAAAAGTGTGTGCGCTGGAGCTCTTATTCCGAGTCCATATTGCTTATTCCATCGTTTAAAATGGCTGAATGAATGTGCGGTAACTGCCTTAATTAACGAAGTTAAATTTAAAATCATTTAAATAATTTTTAACAGTAACACGCTGACAGTGCGACTATTGAATATTCATATTTTGGCAATAGGCTACATACAGTGAAATAATGACAGAATAGTGACTAACATATTTAATACAGATAAATAAAGGTTCATCATGATCTTATTTATCACATCTCACAAAATGTAGCGTCGCGCTTAGGCCACTATAGAGCACTGACACCCTGTGGTGAACAATCACGTATGATTACCAGCCACGGCTTTCTCAGATCGGTTTGTGTTGGATTAAAACTTCACGTTCCGTTGAGTTTGGAAAATTCTGTCCACAGTAATCAATAGAATATGTCTTCTCCTGTCTATGAAAATTTCCGAATTTGAAATCATCCTGCAAACTCTCATTTTATTAGGCGTTTAAGTCAACTAGATGATTACAGCGCATTGAAAATGTACATAACCGGAAATAACTGAGCCCTAAGATTTCAAAACGGAAGTGCGTCACGAGGCTCAGTGCAAATAGTCCATTACATTTACTCAAAATAATATACATACATCATACATGCGCATATGTACATGTTTTTGCTTAAATTGTTGCCAGTATAAGATCTCTTTGGCATAGTTTTAGATTTTTTTTTTAAATAATTGTCATGCTGTTTTTGCTCATTTGTAAAATAATTCTTTACATTTCTTTTCCTTGTGTCTCTTTACAGTCACTGTATTAACACAGTAGCTTTTACATATGACTTTGTTTCTAGATGGAATGACCAAATAAATAAATAAAACTTCAAGAAACTGTAAAGCAAGCCAATCTAAAGTAGATTATTTAAAGTAATTACTTAGGCACTTTTAAAAAAAATGGTTAGATATGCTTAGGAAATGCGTTTGAATGTAATCCAGACGTACTACATTAGGCATGTTGTCATTGTCATGTAGCTTACCAGCGTCAGCTGCATCGATTTACTGGCATTTACAAATCTTCTCCCATAGCCTCATGGGACAGTAAAGTGTCCAAGGAATGCACACTTAAGAATCTTGCCGGAAACACTAGGTCATCCCGTGAATACTGTTTATTGCCTACAATATAGTAGGGAAGCATGCAATTTCAGATGCAGCCTAGTTTGCAGGATGCAGTCTGTTTGGACGACCAGTGACAGACAGAGGACATTTTCAGTAAATTTCCATACTTTATTTAAAGCTGTCCTTGTTATAGTGTAATTACACAAACAGGGACCGAGTAATATAGGGCCCTATGAAATCCGCTTTATTTTTTCCCAAATTCCGTTTTATTTTTTTCCAAATTCCATTTTTCCGTTTAAATTTTTTTGGATTCCGTTCTTTCCCGTTCTAATTTTTCTCAACTTTCACATCAATTTCACATCAATTTAATAAAGGTTTAACAAAAATGACATGTTTAGGGCCCTATGAAATGTTTTATTTTTTCTCACCATATGTTTTATTGTTATCAAATTCTGCGTTTTAGCATGTCTAATTATTTGAATGCATACTTTATTTAAATTTATTCTTAAAATAGCCTTATGAAAGTTTTTTTTTTACCCTCAGAAATTCTGTGTTGTGTATTTAAATGTTCTGGTTATCAAATGAAGGCATAAATTAATTTCATTTATCTTTTAACTATTGAAAATTAAGCAAACTTTTTTTTTTGGCAAGCAAAGGGGAACTTACTATTAAAATTAAACCATGGAAGAAATGTTGTGCGATTATACCCTAAAAAATTATGTTTGTTTCATTTTAGCAGTAGTAGTAATAGTAGTAATACAGTATATATCTGGCACAATGTCTTCAAGTTAAACGGGACTTTTATTTTGACTGGTTGCCATGTCCTTTACATTTCTGTGTGTATATGATATAACGCTAGTTTTCCTAAAATGGAACAGTCAAATGCTCATGAAGTGACTCTCAGCAGATATTGTTCATGTATTTATGTCCTCATTTAGACGCAGAAATCACTGCGAGCCTTACGCGTGCTTCAGTGTGTGTAGTAAACAAAACCGCTCCATTCATTAAAACAGAGACACGCAGAACATGCAGGATTCACATTTAAATGGTATTTTCGTGGCGAAATATTTACATATCGCAGTTTGATTTAAGTGTAATGACCTAATTTTGATTAATTAATTCAAACTTTGACAAATTCCGTGGCATTCCTCATTATTCAGTAAATTCCGTTTTTATGACTGGATTCTGCGATTCCGTCCACATTTTTCCGCATCACAGAAATCATAGGGCCCTAGTAATATTAATTAACAACATGCACCTACTCTAGCATTAGGGTTGAAGTTTGGTTTAAGGCGAGTTGCTTATATTTATGCATTACTTACTGTTATTACTATAGTAAGCACATGTAACATATAACCATGATATAAAGAACCTTTAGCCATTATTTTCCCAGTTGTTTCATGGAATTACATAATGTACTTCACCTTTAAAACATTGCCAAGACTTTAGGGAACAGTTCTCACTATTAATTAGTTGCGTATGAGCATACCTATTATTAACATATTGGCTGTTTATTAGTGCTTATAAAGCACATATTCTGCATGGCCATATTCTACATCCCTGATCCTGCCCAATACCAAAACTTAACAACTACCTTACTATAAATAAGCAGCAAATTAGGAGTTTATTGAGGCAGAAGTCATAATTAATGGCTTATTAATAGCAAGAATTGGACCTCAAAATAAAGTGTGACCAAAACGTCAAGGTCTTATGAATCTGATTTGTAGGCAAATGACAGAGTCATTTAATCTGAACACAAAATATAAAACAGAAAAGAAGAGAATACAGCAAGTCCTAAAAATAAATGAAACATTTTGTGTAACAAACCTTAGTTTTCCTAGAAGCTCGACGAGCCTGAGCAGAATATCGACTTTCCAGGCTGTCAGAGAACTCTTCACTGTCACTGCGGAGATAAAGTTGACTTATTTACCAAGATAAAGAGATATTTGGGACTACTATGAGACATACCATATGAGAGTGGTTAATTAGCAGAAAAGCAGACAACCCAGAAACTTAAACACCCATGTGTGGTGTGTAACTCAAACTGCTGAGGCACTGTTGGGACACTCTAAATGCTGCGGCATCTCATACAAGAGCCTCTTGGAGACAGATTTGGAAAGCTTCCAGCATGCCGTTCTGTTAGTAGTGGTGCATTTGGGTGAAATAAATCTGAACTGGTATCATTGGAAATCATCATACCATCCATCATGCCATAAACTCTGATGCAGGAGATGACATAAAACTTTCATGAAATAATTACAGAAGATTTTGCGCGGATGTTAAACAGCTTGTAGACATCTGGTAGAGAGCCGAAAAGAGTCATTCAAAATTTATCCTGTTAAATTAGAGAAAATATAGAAAGAGGAGGAGAGAAGGGAGATGCTGGGACCATAGCTGAATAAGAGTGTCATAGGAAAACTCAATTGATTGGCCAGGATTTGCCTGGGACTCCTCCTCTGTCAGGGATGAATATGCAAAGGAATCACAAATTAAATTAACCTGCCAAACTGTCAATTTCGGAGCTCATGACGTCGGGAAAATGGCATTGGGCAGAAAGTGAGGTGCTGCGGGCGGGTTCAGGTGCTTCCTGGCGCCGGTTCAACTCGGCTGCTCAGAGGTGGCTAATTCTACATGCAAATTTCAGTCAATAAGCTCCTAGCAAGACATCCCAGGATAATTCAAAGGATTTGATTTTTTTTCCCTCTTTCTGCCCCCCTCTTGCTCTTTTTTTCTCTTTTGAATACCAACTAGACAGAAGCTGGGATTCAATCACCCGTTTGCTTGTGTTTTTGCATATGCGTGCTGTCCCTACAGTCAGAAAAATAATGAGAGTGTGAGAGATGGAAAGCGAGAAAGAGACAGGGATAGTGAAAGGTGGGGGAAGTACCTGTCTGCGCTCATGTCCTCCCAGTCGTCCTTGGCGGGACTGTCCATCCTGTTCAGTGTCGAGCGCATGCGCGTTCTGCTGGAGGCATCGACCCAGGGTGTTTTGGACCTGATCTTGTTGTTTGCCAGTGTGCCGGCTTTCGCCCTGTGTTTAGCTGCGGACCGATGGAAATCTCTCTCTGCTCGAAGGACTCCCAGTTCCTGGCGGAGCTTAAGCAGTCTGTGTCTGGCCTGGGCAGCCGCTCTCATGGCCTCCTTTGCCTGTCTCTCAAAGCTCTGCATCTGGGCAAGCAGTTGGCCCCGCTCTTCTCCGGCCTGGGCCTCTGCCGCCTCCTTACGTTCCTGCAGAAGTTGAACTCTGGCCTGCAGATCACCCCGCTCTCCAACCAGCGCTCCGTTTGCTTGCTGCAGCGCCCGGTTGTCTTCTCGCAACCGCACGATCTCGCTCTCCAGAGAGACCATTTGACTTTGTAACTGCTCTATCTGTGGAAGTATGCAGAGGCACATGCACAGCAAATTATCACCTCATCTTTTCGAGACGTTTGTGCTTTAAACTCTCATTTGGCTTTTATGGAGAGGGTCCGTTCTGGGGCAGGCGAGCAGGCACTCTGTGATTCCCCCCAAATTTGTTACTCATGGCTAAACATAAAAGAGGGCCATTTAGGCAGCTTGTCAAATCCTGGTGGAGGGTGTGAAAGAGAGGAGGGGATGCCTGCTGGGTGTATACCCCCAGGCAAATCGCTGCCTTTTATTTAGCACTCTCGCAGCCGTACTGCCGCAGCACACCACCTTTCAAACAACATTAGGCCCCTTTACGGCTGGCTGACAACGACTCGCCCCCCTCCCACAACTCCATCAAAAATTATTTCATTTATAATGCGTTTGCAGGAGCACATAAACAGCAGTCTGCCCCTGTGGGTTATTAAGTTTAACATGGTGCTTGTCATTCGGTAATAAAGGCGATGACAGCCCCCATTACACGACCATATGGCAGCTGCTGGCACCGCTCACAATGCCATCATCTGCTCCGAATTATTCCACAAACCATTTCATTCCTCTGCTCAGAATGTTCCCCAAGTCCTCACCAGCCCCTCCAGCAAGAACCAAGCTAAATGTTGCTTTAGGGGAAGTCAAGTGCTTTTGAATAGAGTGTGAGCTTGATTTGCTCAGGCTAAATACTAATGACAAATGATTTGCCTGTGTTAAATGAGTGAAGAGCCTGCTGTCAAACACCCGAAGAGTCAGCGAATGCAAACAGAGTAGTTTAGTTTCATTCATATGAGTCTTAAGGGTGTTTGCTGTGCTGTTGAGGGCCTAAATGAGCGATCAGTACTACAGGAAGACAGGTGGCTTTTACCGCTGCTTTACTTTAGTGCATTAGTGTTTTTTTTTTTCTGAGCACACCCATTGTTATAAACTGTTATTCTGCATGACCTCCATCCAGTTTTAGATTACCAAGCTGACTGAGCTCTGCAAGTGGCCTACTTACATTAGTTTTTAATAGTTACGTACTGAAATAATACTTTAATAATGAATAATTAACAATTAAAATAAATAAATAATTCTTGCCTAAAATCAAAACCAATAATACAGGATACACTGAAAACCAATATTTTAAAGTTAGACTTTAACATCTCTAAACAGTTCTAAAGATTGTTTTTGTTGTTCCACCTTTAGGTGGCATTACTACCAACAACATTCAATTATATTTTAAAAATTTAAAACTCTGTATAGTTATATGCACAACTTCACAGATGTATAAATTAACTTTTGGCTAATATACACAATTTTTATCCTGTAAAGTAGGGTTGCACGATATAGCGGTACTACGGTAGTATCACGATACTAAAGCTTAAAAATACTCGCGTTGCCATTGCATTTTTTAATCGGTAGTATCGTCCATACGGTAGTACCGTAAGATATGTTGTATGCACGGCAGGAACACTGTTTAAAACATTCATTTGAACATGCACAAGTTGATTGCCAAAATGTCTTTTTGCTGTGCTTTGTGTAGTCAATGCTGTGTATACGCTTTATGTGATATTCAGTGTTTCCCGACGCTTCAGTTCAGTTTGAAATGAGACGTTGCACTTGCACGTCGTTGTTCATGCTGCAGTTTATCAGAAGAGAGGGTCTGATTCAGACCGTCTGATGTTATTTAAAAAAATAGCAACTCAAGAATCACTTATTTGACATCATAATATCTTACAAGAAAGTATTCTTGCAGTTATATTCATTTGCCCACTTTTAGAACAGGTGTAATAATTCGTTTCTGGAAGCATCTTTGCAATCATGAATGCAATTCCATTCATTAACATAGCGCCTTTGCACTTGGTTATCAATCATTGTATATATTTTTTAACATTTTAAATGAATATGTTTCAATATACAAGCTGCTAACTTGGAAATTTCAAGATATGCGAGCAAAAATGCTCCTGACAGTTCAGCAATATGAAACGAGGAAGGGTTAAGAGTGCTGTTTTTGTTTCGTTTCTGTGTTTGAATACGAATCTGCGTTGGCTTGGGCGAATCATTGATACACTAAGCCATTCATAAAAACAGTCATTTGATTCGCTCCTGAAGGATTCAGCAGTTTTGAAAGAATCGTTTGAATGACTCAGTGATTCAATCATGAACACTTGCTGCCACCTGCTGGTGGTTTTAAGTTTCCCATCATATTACATTCTTTTCCAACATATTTCTATATTCAGAGTTTTGTATTTAAAACATCTTATAACATTATTTATGCAATTATAAATACAGTCTAAATGTATAAATACCACATCTAAATGTCACCTCATTCAGCCTCTGTGCAGTGCTAAGATTTTGTTTACGTGAAGAATTTTGTTTACATGATTTCATGGAAAACAATAGTCATTGATTCACATTAATGAAGTATTCAGAGAAAAATCCTTTCTGTTTTCATTTACATCTTTTTATTTATGAAATTTTGATTCATTTTGTAGAATTGAATTCTAAATTAACAGGATACTGCATGGTATTGTGATACTACTTGGTATTGTGATACTTCCAGCTGGTAAAGTGCTTAGAAAAACACAAAGGACACGTGTGTGTTTTGCATCTTTAAAGGAAAAGTGAGAGTATCTTTAGGACATTTTTACTTGTGAAATAGTTTCTTGTGTATAATGTAGCATAAAATATAACAACCTCAGCCACAGCCTTGGCTCAAGCTGGTAAATGCTCTTAAATGTGTTTTACAAATCAATCTGTGCCAATTTTGTGTAAAATTTTAGCGAGCATTTTTGCATCAGTAAACTAGTTGTTTCACTGACATGTTAACACTTTATTATATAGTTTGATTTGTCAACAATCAGTTTGTTAAGTCATGATGTAAGAAATACTGTTTCTGGGTTAGAGCTACTAGTTTTTTCAGTGAATACTATCTATACTTAACTATTACAATACTATACTAACAGCAGTTTCCCAAAATGAAAATTAGCCCATGATTTACTCACCCTCAAGGCATCCTAGGTGTGTATGACTTTCTTCTTTCTAACTGTTATGTTTGCAAGCCGTTCCGGGCGGATGACGTAGGACGTATGTGTAGCGCACTGGCTGATGAGAAGTGCCGAACGTGGAAGCGCACAGGACAGAGCAAAACAAAACACCAGCCATGAATTAGAAGTACAAAGCGAGAAGAAAAATGTCGGAGGATTTCGGCATAAGCCAAGAGGAGACTTTGCTTCCTTTGCTCCTGTAAACAGACGTTGGTTCTTGCAAGACTAGCATATTCTATGTGCATACGTCCTTTGTCATCCACCCGGAACGGCTTGCGTGCACGACAGTTAGCGTAAGTTAGAGGAATGTGTTTATAACATTGTAAATATGGTTATTTTTTTTTTTTACAAAAATGCATCAATTCGCTACAGGAGACTGTTGAACAAAAACACCTGCCCACTGCCATTATAAAGCTTGGAAGAGCTAGGACATTTTTTAATACAACTCCAATTGTATTCGTCTGAAAGTAGAAACTCATATACTCCTAGGATGCCCTGAGGGTGAGTAAATCATGGGCTAATTTTAATTTTTGTGTGAACTAACCCTTTTTTTTTTTTTTTAAACTCACAGTGTACACATCTACTCTCCAGGCTCACGGCATCCCGACACCAATATTGTAACGATTCACAATAGATGCATCACTTTCTGGCAATCTGAGATTTCAGCATAGAGACAAAGGTCATCATTTTTTGGTAACATTACAGCACACCATATGTATATATTAGTAATGTCAAATTGGACGGTTCACCCAAAAATAAAAATTCTGTCATCATTTACTTCAATTTGTTCCAAACCTGTATGAGTTCGCAAAACAAAATAAAAACAAATACTATGGAAGTGCTACCGTCAACTGTTTGGTTACTGACATTCTATATCTTATTCTGATTTGATTACCGACATTCTAATCTTTTATATATTCTATATCTATATCATTCAAATATCTTCTGTTGTGTTAAACAGCTGAAGAAAAAAAATAAAAATAAATAAAATAAAATTATATATATATATATATATATATATATATACAGGTTTGGATCAACTTAAACGTGAGTAAATGATGACAGAATTTTCATTTTTAGGTGAACTACCCTTTAACAAGCAGACTGTTTATGCAGTAAGCTCTTTGAACTGTATGTTTACAGCATTTATTTATCTATGTTAATATTAATTTATACATATGCTAATTGATTTTTGTAATTGATTATTGTATACATTTAAATTAGTTAATGTATTATAAACAATCATAAATTAACAACGAACATAGATAACCTAGATTAAAGGTATCGCTCACCCAAAAATGAAAATTCTGTCATTAATTACTCGCCCTCATTTCGTTCCAAACCTGTAAGACCTTTGTTCATCTTCGGAACACAAATTAAGATATTTCTGATAAAATCCGAGAGCTCTCTGACCCTCCATAGACAACAAGGGTCCTACCACGGTCAAGGCACAGAAATGTAGTAAGGACATTGTTAAAGTGTCCATGTGACATGAGTGGTTCAACCGTAATTTTACAAAACTACAAGAATACTTTTTGTGTGCAAAGAAAACAAAAATAACAACTTTATTTAACAATTATTCTCCTCAGCATTAACGTAGGTGCCACTAATAGGAGTACCACGACATATGCGGGTGCATTCCTCGGTTTGTAGAGAGCTCTCGGATTTAATCAAAAATATCTTAATTTGTGTTTCAAAGAT
Organism: Cirrhinus mrigala; assembly: GCA_036247105.1. Classification (NCBI taxonomy): domain Eukaryota; kingdom Metazoa; phylum Chordata; class Actinopteri; order Cypriniformes; family Cyprinidae; genus Cirrhinus; species Cirrhinus mrigala. The sequence goes on along the minus strand of CM070007.1, from coordinate 43,525,794 downwards.
GAATGAAGGTCTTACGGATTTGGAACGACATGAGGGTGAGTAATTAATTTTTTTTTTTTGGCTGAACTATCCCTTTAATAAATTCTAAAAGACTGTTAATTGAGTTGCTTATATGCATAGCTATAATCACCAGAATCTGCAAAATGTATATTGTAACAGCTTCCTTCGTGCCTTCGGTTTAACGATATTGTTAAAAGTCATTTATCATTCAGTGGAACTGTGTGCATGTTTTAGACACATACATTTTTTTTTTTTGCTCCATCCATGCAATAAATGCACAGCTTTCAACTGCTCAGGTAGTGTTGACGGTGTGACCGAGAGCCATTGAAAAACTACAGAAAAGGAAAACTACTTTACTTTAGCATTACTGGCCACGAGTACTAAGGAGAGATCACACTGACAGATGTGAGAGCACGAACAATGCTATTCAAGGTCTCCATTAATTTGTGCCCTTAGTAATTTGATGTCTACTTTGAAAGCACTGAATCGCTATAGAAATCGCGATTCATTCGATTCTTGGCGTTTTAAACCGATTACTGTCTGAAATCAATGATTCACGATTCAAAAATCCATGTTTCAAGATCGATGCATATGCATCCTCAGGGTTTACAGTCGATGCATCGAGATAACGAGTGAATCATTACACCCCTACTCACCACCATGTCATCCAAGATATTCATGTATTTCTTTCTTTAGTTGCAAAGAAATTAAGTTTTTTGAGATTCTCCATATAGTGGGTTTTAATGGTGCTTAATTGAATGTTAAAAAATGCAGCTTCAAAGGGCTCTAAACGATCCCAGCTGAGGAATAAGGGTCTTATCTAGCGAAACGATCTGTCTTTAAAAAATATATATATATTTATATACTTTTTAACCATAAATGCTTGTTTTGTCTAGCTCTGTGATGCGCATGTGTACTTTGTACACTCTGGTTCAAGCCAGGTATGTCGAAAAGCTCTTATCTCATTTTCTCCTCCAACTTAAAAATTGTTCCACATTGCTGTTTTACCTTTTTTTTGGTAAAGGGTGTTTTTGCACGTTCACTTTGTAAACACTGGGTCGATACTTCTGCACTGTTACACACTGCATGAAAGGTAATTTTCAAAAATCCATAATAGAGGCACTTTAAATTTACCCTGATTGTCAAATTCAAAAAGTTTTCACCCCCAGCTTTTAATGCATTGGGTTTCCTTCTGGAGCATCAGTGAGCATTTGAACAAAAAACAAAACAAACAAACAAAAAAAAAAACACCACTGTGGATCATTCGGGTAACAATAGTATTAACAATCAAGCATATGTAAACTTTTCAACCGGGTAATTTTTCTAAATTCAAATATTATTTTCTCTTGTGAAACATACGTAAATGTCTTTTATGTGAAATATCTCATTCAGGTCAGTACTAAATAAAAAATAACATGCATTTTGTATGATCCCTGTTATTTTGGTAAATTTTAAAATATTTTAAAATAATTAACTTTTGGCAGATTCTGTAAGCTGTATGTAAACTTTTGACCTCAACTGTATGTAGTTGAGCTACAGTATTCACCTGTCTGTCAATGTATATGACACAATGTATTTTAAATACACAATTCTGAACATTTGAAAGATTAATTAGACATCACCCACTGCCTTTCGGAGGACAAATGATTACTTTAGTTAAAAGTAGTTGAAATTAGTGTTAAAAAAAAAAGTGCAAATGAATGTTAATGATACTTACATATTAACCAATTTTAGCAAACTGATTTTTTTTTTTATAAAACTCTTACGAATGACTTTTTATACATTTTATGTCTGGCAATAGTCTGTGGCTCTGCGCATGATGCAAGGAACTGTGACCTTAGATCATTATTCTTCACTAAATTGGCTGAACAGCCAATGACTGGTACCTTCTTAAAAGTCTGTTCCACTCTTCTGGCAGTTGTCTTGATGGGGGTGCTGCTCCTTCTGACCTCGTTCTCTGGCACTTCTCGAAACAGAGGCTCTGCTGAAGGAATAAAAACCCATACTGTCACCTGACAGCCACTTTCCCTATTCAAATCAATTATCATTAATGACACATAATTTCTTGTCTTTTCAAAGGTCTATTCAACTGATTGAGCTCATAAAGAGGCCTTTAATGGACAGACTTAGAAAAGGGACTCGTAACCACAAATCAAAACCTTCTGACCTTAAGCAATCTCGCAGGTTATTGTAGAGAAATACAAATTAATTTTAAGGGTAATTGTCAATGTATGACAGAGTTTGTGTTTTTGACTTCATGGCAGGAACTTTGTTGCTATGCTTGTTTAAAGAGGGGAAAATAAACACATTTGGAGAGCAGAACTTTCTGCCGCCTCGGGTTAATAAAAGTTTCATGGTGAATGTGGATGCTCATTTGTCGAATGAAAATGTTGTGAAATATTTACAGTCAGTTTTTTTTTTTTTTTTTTTCCTGAGCTGACCTTTGGACAGAAGCAAGGCTGAAATTCTAGTGAGTCGCAGACCTGTCTTTCTCTGTAGCCTCATGCACACACTTGCAAAAAAAACAAAAAAAACAACAACAACTATTCACCTATTCACCAGTGCATGCATGCGCGCACACACACACACACACACACACACACACACACACACACACACACACACACACACACACACACAGATAGATGCTCTTATTTGAGCATGGTCACACCAGCAAAAAAGTTTTAAGCCCTGAATGTTCTCTTTTCAGATTCAGAAATGACACTTTTAAAATGAAGACCCCGATATACTTCAAGCAAAATCGAAAAACGAACTGGTGTGTTGAAAAAAATCAGGCCAAAACAAAGTTTGGCGTTTGTTCTGGGAGTTTAAAACAGCTTTCTTTGAAAAGTTTACTTTGGGTGGTAAGCGTCTTTGAACTATCATTGGTATGTGGCGATTACATAATAGGTATGTGTGCTCTGTGGCTCCACCTTCTCTTATGTGGAAATCTATTCCAGTTCATTTCTTCTCTTCAGTCTGTCAAGTCAGATGTTTTTTCATGTTTATTACTGCAAAGCCACTTTTTTTTAAAGCAATCTGTTCTATAAAGCACCACATAAATAAATGTGATGCGACTTGACTAGAGTGCTAAACTGTGGCTTAAAGATATCCACATCTCTCTGACTAGATGCTTTCTTAACTGCTGTTTTCTCATCACTGTGATTTTTGCTGTGCGTTTATTTTGTTATTAAGATGAAAGCGTGCAGCACATATTTACATATTCACCCAATCAGCTTTCTCAGCGGCGTGGGTGATGTCAGGATGATTGCAAACAGTATGCCACTGCAAAGACTTCCAACTACTTTTTACCCTAAACGCAGAACGAACAAAAAATTTTGAGTATATCAAATAGGCCTTTAGGCTACCTCATATATCCAGGTTTGTCAAGAAAAAAGAAGTTGTAACACCTGGACAAAAAAGACAATTATAATTCCTAACACCTCTTACCTAACCAACAACCAACTAATGAGGGTCTATGGACCCTTCCCCCGAAATGCAAATAACAAAAGGATAGAACAGACCTCTGGTTATTACATCAACCAGATAAACTTCCTCTTACTTAATTCTTCTGAAACAGACTCATACTGCCTATATAAAAGGACTTCTTTCATGAATTCATAGGCAAACCTTTCTATGAATGAACATGGATATCCCCAGGTCATTGTGTGTATTATTAATATTCTTGTTTACTGTCTTTTGTATTGTATACTGTTTTATGCATGCTTATGACAGAACCACTGGTTAATGTTCACCTACACCATGTTTGGTATCTACAAATTTGTATTTTGATTATCTAAATGAGAGTGTGTATTATATGTTGATAGCTATGCAACACATTATTGTTCTACGAATCTTACAGTAATAATAAAAGTATTAATATAATACTATATTTTTTTGCATCAGCACCCAATTACATAAACAAAATACTAGTTAAAAAATAATAATAAAATGCCCCTACTGATTTCATGATGAAAATGCAAAAAAACGAAAAAAAAAAAAAAAAAAAATTAAAGGGAAAACAATACAGCAATATGTTCTCTATACATACAGTATAGTTTGAGTTTTACTTTCACTTTCAAATGAGCAGCACTGCGTTGTTTGTTTTTTGTTTGAGTTTTCCCTGTTTTCTTCACTTTCCTTCGGTTTCAAGTAGCTTGTAAAAGTGGTGTGCGCATTTTACTTTCACTTTTAAATTAGCGGCAGAAACGTAACAAACTTTTATTAACAAAACGAATAATACACCATGTTATATGCCTATATAAAATAAATAATATAAAATTATACATTTTTTAATATAAAAATATTCCACCATAGTCTTGTCTTTCTCACCTCTCTCTTCTTGTCAGTCAGCTCAACTCACTCTTTTCACGTGATGAATCTGATCTGTGATATGACTGTCATTCGGCACACTGCAGCTGCGTTCAGTTTTAATTGTATTGTCTGTTCTCTAACTGAACTAAATGAACTAAAAAAAAAAAAAAAAAGAAAAACTACAAGTTCTTCTTCGGGTGACTGATAGATGAAGCAGCATATATCGCCATCTACCGCATATTGTTTAATGAAGATTGAGTGACCTAAGCCATATAGCACAGAAATTATGCTTTCGCTTCACTTTGAAATAAAACTCGAGGAAACAATCCCTCACGAAAATTAATGCCATGATCATATGAATTTAAAGGGGTCATCGGATGCCAAGTTCACTTTTTCATGTTGTTTGAACATTAATGTGTGTTGGCAGTGTATGTACAAATCTACCTTATAATGATAAAAATCCATGCAGTAGTTTTTAATTAATCTGTAAAAATAATATCCCCTTTTCAAATCGAGCCGTTCTCAGATGGCTGTCGGTGTGTCGTCACACCGACAGAGGCTGCTCCCACAATAGTTGAGTGACATGAGCTCTTACCTCAGACCAGCTGTCACAGTCCAGTAACCCTCCTTGTTTCGATGCCGAAGCAGGGATGTAAGTTGGATTGAGCGATTGAGGTGTTGTGCTGCTGGATGTAATAATGAACATAGTGGTCGTCATTTACTCCCGACATCTGAGCCACTGAAGATGCAGTGGATAATGTTTGTTTGTGAATGGAATGCACCTCCCGATCTACATATATCCGTCTATGTTTGCGCGAATCATTCGTGATTCAGCTTCACTTACAGCAGAATTGTGTATAAGGTTTTTTTTTTTTTTTATGAATCTTTGCGATCGCCTTTCCTTATAACGTGGTAGTTAGGAAGTTTAGTGGCTAAACGTGGCTAAATGCAGCTAAAGTTAACAGACTCGTCATTCCACAGAGAGGAGAGGGGCGGGGCGAGCAGAGCTCATTTGCATTTAAAGGAACAACCCCTTAGAATGAGATGATTTTTGCAGAGCTCATTTTGACAAGGTAAAAAGAGTGTTGTTTTACAAAACCATTGAGAATTTTTAATCAAAGTATATTAGAGACTTTTCATTAAGACCCTAAAGAATCATATCAACTTGTGGAAAATGGGCATCCAATGACCCCTTTAAGACTTGCTGCTCTGATTTAAGATTATTTCAAGGCCTTAATTGACAGAAAAGCGATTTAAGACTTTTTAAGACTTTTTAAGACCCGCGGAAACCCTGGTTTCCGAAAGAAACACTAGAGCCGGTAAAACAGCAAGCACTTGTAATTGTTTTTGTACACAGTTATGATTACAGCTCCATATGTTTCGCTTTCCGGACATAACAACCTAGCTCAGTAGGCACGGATTTAGAATTAGGATGCGGAATCCTTGGGTATGAATCCTGTGAAAAACATGACTCACAAAGAAACGGCTGAAAGATGAGAAAAACTGATCGAAAAACTAGCAGAAATATGACTGAGACTGTGTTTTTACATCACATTCGCTTCTGTTCATACTATCAGGTAGGTTTAGGTTTAGTGCAGATGGTACGTTATTTTGATGGAGCAGTCACAGCACCACTCAACAGATATTTCAAGTCAAAACTGCAGCGAAACGTACAAAACCAGCGTCACATAAAAAGTAAAAAAAAAAAAAAAAAACGAACACTCTTTTAGCGCCAGTGGACATTTCACATTGAATACGTCACAAAACGTACACGGCAGTAATTATTACGCGTCTTGCGAAAAAGTTCTCACAGGTACGTTTTCGTCATGAGATAAGGTTGGCAAAGTACCATGTTCGAAGAAGAAGAGTCGTAAACTTTACCTTCGAAAGTTTAAGTCACCATTGGTTTAGTGACCCCCGGAGGTGTGATCGCCATAGAAGTTAAAAGGCCTCACTACATCAGTGACCTCCCTTTCTAAGATCTTCACCTTCTGCATTTCTACTTCATCTTCTGGTTTCTGCTTGTGTTGGACTCACTAAGTCCCAGAGCCAGTGCAGCTGTGCCTTGTAGGCCTCAACTACAGCATTGTCTTCACTTTTCTACCTGGGGGAAACGTTACTGACTGCCACTGAGTCAGAATAATATCTTTGAAGTTTGGTAACACTTTAGTATAGGGAACAATTCTCACTATAAACAAGTTACTTATTAGCATGCCTATTATTAACATATTGGCTCTTTATTAGGACTTACAAAGCACCTATTCTGCCCGACCATATTGTACATCTCTAATCCTACCCAATACCTGAACTTAACTACCCCAGAAACTATTAATAAGCAGCAAATTAGGAGTTTATTGAGGCAAAAGCCATAGTTAATGGTTTGTTAATAGCAAGAACTGGACCTTAAAATAAAGTGTGACTGAAGAATTTGATCGCAACTTTAACACCATCGAGACACCATCAAGAAAGTTATTTTCAGTGGTCACAAAAAATAACATTTCTTAGAGCTAAAATAAAATTACACTGGAATGTTCACTGGGCGAACAGATTAGTTGATTGTAACAATATTGCTACAGTTACTTCTGGCAGCTGATATGAATGACTGCAATTAATTATAATTACATTTTATTATACATTTCCCTTTGAGCTAATTTGCTACAGGGTTGAATTAAAATGATAAAAATGATCTTGATTTCAAAATAATAACAGGCACCGAGGCAGTTGTCTACAGGTGTAGAAAATTGACTATACTTGACCATCATTAGGACATGGAGTTGACACTTGCATATTTTGATGCATTGTTCACAAAGTGGCACAACGCTGCACATCCCCTATCCCTTGAATGTTCATTTATTAAATATTTAGGCTAATCTGACAATGCATTTAGCATCTAATAGGAGTGTCATACTCTCAGTTCTCCAGGCTAAAAAATTACTAGGATGCCATTGGCTTATAAAAAGAAACATTTGATAGCCAATTTACTTATTATAAATTACACATCATATTACAGAATTGTGTGATATAGTCATCTATGATCACATTCTATTCTAATCGAATGTGTCAAGGTCCATAGGGAGATGCATTGAACACTACATTTTTGCCTCGTCATTGCTAGAAGATGTGAAAAATGTGGAAGGGTTGCAGAAAGGCTGTGTGGTACATAGTGTCGTACTAGTCCATATATAGGAATGTGTGCTTCAGTTCATAAATCACTTCAAAGCATTCCTGTATTTTAGCTAAAAGTTGTTGCTGTGGGCTCTGTTAATATATCTTCCGGTTTGGAGAAATGTTTTTTAGAATACTATTCATTATTACAACAAAACCCATGGTTTATCATGAGGCAGTCAGCTGTGCCCTTGGAAATAGCTAATTAAAAGAATCAGTTCAAAGGAATCATTTGTTCGCAAATGAAATTTGACATTATGCTGCATTCATAGTTATATTCAGAGGGAACAATGCAAAATATGGAATAGCCATGTTACAAAACATTGTTGTGGTAACAAAATTGGTAATTAAAATAACTTCCTCGCGCTATAGGCATATAAAAAGGATAGAAAAAAATATATGTAAACTTGCAATAGCTAACTGAAATAAAACAACTTTAAAATAAGTTTCAAGGGATAGTTTGCTCAAAAATGAAATTTCTGTCATTATATACTCAGCCTGTATGACTTTCTTTTTTTTGCAGAACACAAAGCAAATTATTTTGTAGAATGTTGCTAACCAAGCCGTTTTATTTACCACTGACTACCACTACCACCAATGTTTCTTAAACATTTCTCAAAATGTCTTCTTTTATGTTCCACAGAATAAACAATATGACAGGTTTGGAACAATATGAGGATAAGTAAATGATGACAGAATTTTCATTCCAAACATGTACTGAAGTTGAAGTACTAAAATTACTAAAACTAAACCTGACAAAAAACTAAAAAAGATATAAAGAAATATGTGCTGTGTTCATGGTTGTATCTAGCAGACACAATGTAAAATAAAAATACAGAATAGCCATGTTAGAAAACACTGTTGTGGTAATAAAATTGGTCATTAAAATAACTAACACTTCCTCACAACATTGATTTAGGTAGGAATGTTACCAACTTTCTGCCAACTTTTAGAAATGTCCCTACCACAATTTGGCCAATTTTCCCCAAAGATGGGTGTCTATACACTAGAGATCGCTCTGATGGAGCGTTTGACGGATAGGAATGTACAAGCTCCTTTCTGAGGGCGTGCAAAGAGCCATGTGAGTTTGAAATCAATTGGGAATACAGCAAATTGGATTTCCGAAAGCACATCTGGACCCACCTCTCTCAAATTCTCAAGGGTTAATGGTCATGTCATAATTTTATTTCGTGATTTCACTGGAACAGAAAGCGGATGAAAGATGAAAGTGTCTGTCTGTGGCAGCTGCGTGTGGGGAAGCGCTGCATACCGAATACCGCTGCCCTGTGTCACCTATGACCTGATTTTGCCACTGACCAGAGGGAAGGATAATACGTAATATAACAAATCTTAATGGTTCTTAAATGGTAAAAGGAGGATTTAGAGTGGAATAATCTGCAGTGTAGACTAGGGTTGGGTATCGTTAGAATATTCTCAATTCCGATTCCGATTCCTTCTGATTCCCAGTTTCGATTCCAATGTGAATAAAAGATGATATCAAGCATATTTATTCTGTTTCTTTTTTTGCTATAGATTTAGTTGCAGCTGAATACCATGAACAAAAATCAACATGCTACATAAAAACAAGATTCACTTAAGAGCTGTTTGCAAAATAGAGCTGCGTGATTCTGGATAAATTGGGTTGTTGTTGTTTTTTTAAATGGAAGTTGTGGCTCTCTTACCATTCTGAAGAAGAAAACATTAGACAACTAAACAAAATCACACATAGGCTTAATTTGTAAATAAATGATTCAGTGATTCACTCAAGATTTACTTGGTTCATTACTGGATGAATCAGTGGTTTTGAATGAATGACCAAAGACAAATACATTATTAACAGCCCCCCTTTCGCCATCTACTGGCATAACAGCGTAATCAATAAATCTTTAACATTATTTGGAATGTCAAATTAACTTTCAAAAGGATGATTTACTTTATATTGATCTCTACCATACATCCAGACTATGAACTTTTATCCCAGTACTTCTGTGATTATTTGAATGTTTGTAACACAGAAATAATGAACTGTGTGACTGAAAAGACTGTGAAACTGTTTCATCCATATACATGACAGTAGCTCTCTTTAGGTCAGCGGCAGCACGAATGCAGATTTGAACTATTTAAAAATCTGGAATCTGAGGGTGAGAAAATCATCTTTTAAGGTGTTCAAATAAAGTTCTTAGCAATGCATATTACTAATAAAAAGTTTTGATATATTCACGATAGGAAATTTACAAAATATCTTTATGGTCAGCGGCAGCATGAATGCAGATTTGAATGTTCAAATTACACTGGTTGTACACTGCACGGAAGAAAGTTTTGCTTTGTCATAGTGGTGGTGAACTATGTATTTAAGTTTAAGTACTAAAATTACTAAACTATTATTAAACCAGAAATAAAATAATAATAATAATTTAAAAAAATCTAAATGGACACAAAAAACCCCAAAATAATAAAAATGACAAAAGCATAACAAAGTTACAAAAGAAAAAAAAAAAATAAATAAAAAAAATAAAATAAAATAAAGGCTGATTCAATATATTAATAAATACTATAAAACTAATAATATTGGTCAAATTGGTCAACAGTCATATTTAATATGATGGGTCAGAAAAAGCTGCATACAGGAAATGAGACTTGTAATATTAAGGAAAAATGCTATTTTACCTATATCATCAGACTTATTTTCACACAGTAGCATTTTCTTTAAAAAAAAAAAAAAAAAAAATCATGTCAATTTAAAAAAAGTCATGTAATTATTGGTTTAATCACAGGTTGGATTTTAAAAATTATTATCTTAAAGCTGTCTCTTGACCAAAGATGCCACCAGAGCACACAGGTGTTATTTGTTTGCTACTATTTTAGTCCCAGAGTGGAGACTGGAGTCCCTTATTGAAATGTATTCCATTCCATTTGTGCAGAATATGGGTGTAGGACTTAATAAACCAGTAATAAGTAATAACTCAGTAATAATAAACCAATTCATTTACTTGGTATTGGTATTAGATTAGCTGGAAAGGATCAGTTGTACTCTCCCAAAGGAAAGGATTCAGTATGTTTATAATAGTTTACACAATGAAACAACTTAACACTCATCAGTTACATTACAGTACATTAAATAGTGTAAGTGATGCCTTTGATGTGTGTGATGGATAGGAGAGTGTGTGATACCTTGCGTTTCCTCTTGTTGATGCTCTTGTAGGTGCTGCGCTGCAACTCTGTCGAGGGCTGCATTTAGTTCCTCTTCCAGACTAGCTCTAAAAATATCCAACAACATCCAAATTAGATTGCAGAATTACCACAGTGCCAAGCAATGGTATTTACAAGTGGATTGTGTTATCAATACAACAAGAAAAATACTTATTTCAATATCAATACCACTTCTGAAATCTACATACAAGATTAATCTTACATGTACGCAGCAAATTAAATTCATAACAGTACATGCATCTCTGGTATGTATTGATTTAAAGAATGAGCCATTGAAGTATACAGCCTATTCACTGACCACAAACTAAAGCAAAATGGAGGTCAATCAGAAAAATCACTAGCCCCCTTACAACTGGAATAAACATGCATGATCGGATCACGATTGGATTGCTCTTGATCAAAAGACAAATTGTGATCAGATGACAAACTATTTTAAAAGGTGATCTGAAGTGAACTTAGACCACATTTAAAGGAGAAGTCCACTTCCAGAACAAAAATTTATACATAATGTACTCACCTCCTTATCATCCAAGATGTTCATGTCTTTCTTTCTTCAGTCGTAAAGAAATTGTTTTTTGAGGAAAACATTTCAGCTTTTTTCTCCATATAGTGGACTTCTAAGGTGCCCTGAGTTTGAACTTGCAAAATTCAGTTTAAATGCAGCTTCAAATGATCCCAAATGCGGTTGTAAACTCCTTCCTTCCCAGCTGAGGAAGAAGGGTCTTATCTAGCGAAACGATTGGTTATTTTCATACTCTTGCCTGAACTCTTTTTTTCCAGTTCATGACAGTTAGAGTATGTCGAAAAACTCCCACCTCATGTTCTCCATCATCTTCAAAATCGTCTTATATCGCTGTTTTACCTTTTTTGTTAAAGGTGTTTGATCTCGAGTTCAGGCAGAGCAAGATTTTTAATGAAAATAACCAATCATTTCACTAGATAAGACCCTTCCTCCTCGGCTGGGATTGTTTGAAGACGCATTTAAATAGCATTTTGGAAGTTCAAACTCGGAGCACCATAGCAGTCCATTATATGGAGAAAAATCCTGAAATGTTTTCCTCAAAAAACAATTTCTTTACAACTGAAGAAAGAAAGACATGAACATCTTGGATGACAATGGGGTGAGTACAGTATCTGTGAAGAAGTTACACTGCAAATCGTGTTTCACTTTGATGGGCTGAGTTTTAAAAGCTAGGCTGGGAGTTTTTGAAAATGTTCACCCAATTGTATTAACAATAATTATATATTTATTCAATTATTTAACTGGATTACACTTGGAAATCTATTTTTCCCCATTTCTCTTCTCAAAGAGAGTGGTATAAAACTTTTTGTGAACTTTACTACTGATCCCTACCAACAGGGTTAAGACAAAAAAGAAGAGACAGAAACATTTTACAAGAATCCATAAATGTTTTTAAAATTTGGAAAACAGCAGCAATGTTTTAGTTAATGCAAACTCATGTAATATAAGCAGCAATTTGCTTGGGCTCTGTCTGATCATGCATGGAGGTGTAAATGCAGTCGTCCCAAAAAACTTCCCGATATTAACCAAATACAAAACCCATGTTAATGCCAGGTGTAAAGGAGACCATAATGTCACTATGTCACTTGACAACTTTGCGTTGTGTTGCTTTGCGTTGTTTCTGTGCACAAATGTACTCATTCTATTAATTTTTATTCTAGGCTGAGAACGCAATAAGTTTCTGTCAAAGTGTGTTAAGCTACTGCTTTTGAAACTTCCTCTTTTACCTTTAAACCGCTTCAACTCTGACACCATCCAAATCTCTCCCCTACTGAGATGGAGATATAAAAAGAAACCCCGCTAATTAAATAGCTCTTAATTCGCCAAGAAATCAAAGTGCTAAGTGACAAGAAACATAAAACCCCTGGCTGGGGTGTGAGGATTTCTTTTCACCTAGACTGAGAAGGGATTGGGGTGGGGTGCAGGGGGATCTGAACAGACAAGTAGCGAATCTAAACCCAATTAAGAACCACCAATTAGCTGTATGCGTTCTGGAGACTAATTAAAAGGGGCAAAAAGAGGCACTTTCAAGTTATTATTAGGACCCAAAAGAAGCCTGCTGAGGATTGGGGTAGGCCCCAGTGAGACATCTGCACCTGAAACACACACCTAGTTCCCCTCCCATTTGTTCTAGAGCAGCTGCAGAAGAACCTCTGCTGAATTGCAGTGGCTTAGCTCATCATAGTCTAACTACTAGCAAAGAACTACGGGTAATACTCCAGTTGTAGAACAACAAGGGACCTAGTTTTCTTCCCCCCCCCAAAGAAATGATCCACTAACAAATTGAGACAGAAACAAACACCAACTCCCTTTTCTAATAACCACATTTCACCTATTTTTGACATAGAACCTGTGCTTCAAAAAATCAACTCCTTGTCGTATTGTTGTGCTAGAGTGCAGCATATATAAGCAGCAGTGCAAGGTGGTTTATTAGCATTCCAGCTGTGGAGATCAGCTGTGGGTCTCTCATGACCCCACCAGTCACTCTATCAAAACACAGCTACTACAGATTTTCTTTTCATGTCAACAGCATAGATTTGTTTTTAGTGTTTTTTTGTGAGATGGTGTGAACCTCTGCTCCATCAATCCCCTCTGCTTTTCAGTCCCAGTGTGTCTTTGAGCGAGTACATCATTTGAATAACAGATGTTTATTAGTATAGGACGGTTAGCAGGCCCCTCTCTAGAGCTTTCATGCTTGTTAGATACATTTCGGTATAAATAAAAAACCAAAAGTTGAGACGGAAGGAGAAGAATAAGTAAAAAAAACCACTGTGATTGGATGTTCTCTGAACAGAGTGCAAGGAAGTGATGATGATACATGGTGAAGGTCCATTATGTGATTTTTTATTAATATAGTCACAGGCCTCTGAGCAATAACTATTTGCACACAATCACTTTACAACAATGACAAACATATGCAATATTCCTGCAAAATTCAAAACAGGTTTAGAGAGCTCTCATATTCCATGCAACTGAATAGCTGGCATTACATGTAGTGGCTGGTTGGTAGCCATTATTTGCACCACAGAAAAGACATCATGATACTTTGCAACATAGCTTGACAGATACTAAACTGATATTGCTTTACTACTTCATTGATTTTACCAAGGGTGAATGTTGCACTGATCAATCAGTGTCAAGGATCTGAAACATATGTTATACATATTTGTGGATATTTTAATTTTAGAGGTTTGAAGCACAATAAAGAATACCGTACCACTATTTAAAGTTGGCATGAGATGAAAATTGCAAAATATATATATATATATATTTTTTTAGCCTCTTTTGAAACAAAGATTAATTCAAGAAATAATCTAATGACCAGAGCTTGGTAGTTACTGATTGCATGTAATCCGGATTACGTAATCAGATTCCAAACATACTTGTAATTAGATTAAATTCCATTTTAAAATACTTGTAATCAGACTACAGTTACTTTATGGATTACATGATTACATCATGTTCACACAAATCTTCTAAAATAGCCTACCTCTACCGCCGTTTTGTGGACATTCACACAAATACCAGTCATTAGTCAGGTTTTACACTGGATTTACAAAAATCATTTCAGGTTTACAAAGTGTTTCAACATTGCTTCAACTACTGATGAACACATTAATTTTAATTATACTTTCAGTGGGTTATTTAACCATGCATTACTATGTCTGAAAGCCTGGTAACACTTTAGCATAGGGACCAATTCTTACTATTAACTAGTTGCTTATTAGCATGCCTATTAATAACCTATTAGTACTTATAAAGCATTTATTCTACATGACAATATTCTACATTCTCCCTAATCCTACCAATACCTAAACTTAACAACCTTACTAACTATTAATAAGCAGCAAATTAGCAGTTTATTGAGGCAAAAGTCATAGTTAATTGTTTATTAATAGCGATAACTAAACCTTAAAATAAAGTGTGACCAAAAGCCTTTTGTCTTTCAAACACATTAAAATCCACAAATTCACATGACAAATTCACATTATTTACAGTAAAGCAGGGATTCACAAACTTTTCTGTCATCTGAACCTCTTTCATCTAATACATTTAGCTGAAGTACCCCTAAGATTTAAAAATAAATATTTTAATAATTATCTCATTTGCATGTTCAAGATTCACTGACATTGGTTAATGGTCACATGGTATGCAGATAAACATATATTTAGTAAGTGTTTTATTTATTTATTTATTGAATTTTACATGATTTATTTTCATTTTACATTTTTATGCTTTAAGTAATTGTTAGCTTTTCATTAAAACCCCTCTGTAGTTCCTTTACAAACCCCAGTTTGAGAAACCTTGATGTAATATAATGTTTAATACATTTCATGTTATTAATTGCAACAAATGGAATATATTTTCGTACTCTTTGTATTTTTATATCAATATGGTAGAAGATTATCCTACTTAAATTAATGTGATGAACGAATTAGGTCTAAAGTAATCTAAAAGTATTCCAAAAGTAGTCTGATTATATTACTGATTATATTACTAAAACTTTTAATGTAATGGATTACATGACTAACTACAATTTTTGTCATGTAATTTGGAATCAGTAACAGATTACAATTTGTAAGTAATCCATGTAAAGTCTGTGTAAGTGATTCATTCAATCATTCACTCAGTTGATTGATTTGATAAACACTGATTCATTCATGAACTAAATAAATGATTTGTGCTGTGTTCAAATTTTAATATTTACAATATAGTCTAAAAGTATTTTGCATTCTGTATGCATGGTTCTCTTTGTTGCATAGCAGCACACATCTTGTCACAGTAAACCTGCCTGGCAATCATCCTGTCCCAGCACTGTAAAGTGAAAAGCCGTGTTTGTCAGAAACAAATTCATCAAGGTGTGTTATTTTTAACTGTTGCTTCTGGGTCCATAACCCATAAGAATGTAACCTCCAGTGAAAATGTTCATCCCCTGTTGTCCTCTCACATCAAAATCCACAAACATATTTATTTAGAACTGTTTATGCTTATAAACGGTGCTTGATTTGGGCATATTTACCTCCTTTATAATTCAGATGAGATTACTTTGTCACTAGAGAAAGCAATATCATTGATTACTTGTGGATTATTGTGATGCTGTAGCAGTTGTTTGAACTCTTTTTCTGATGGCACCCATTCATTGCAGAGGATTCATTGGAAAAAAAGTGATGGAATGCTAAATTTCTTTTCTAAGTTTATTGAAGAAACAAACTCATTTACAGCTTGTGCGGCCTGAGGGTGAGTACATTTTCAGCAAATTCACCTAAATTGCTTACTCAATAGTTCACACAAGTTTAATTATAATGTAAATAAGGTAATATTGTGGTAAACTTTAATTAATGTAAATGAATCACATTCTCAGTGCATACATAAATTCAGCCAATAGATAAATCAGATTAAAACCTATATTTGTGTTGTGACAATATTTGTACCATATGCATGTCACTGTCAATCTGTCTTTGTATGCATGTATTTGCATATGCAAATACCTGTTTAAAAAAATATTGTTGATTAGCTCCATTTTTTAGTTTTTCATCCAATTCAAAGTTTCTATTATAAACAGTTCAATTTCCAGTGCAAAACATGCAGCAATTGTTGTGTTAAACAATGACAAATAATCATTTGTATGCAAAACAGATATCAGAGCCCAATTAATTTTTTTTTTTTTTTCAAATCAAAACCATTATATTCACAGTCTGAAGTCCTGTTTATATTGATAGAACGATGTGACCCTGGACCACAAAAGCAGTCATAAGGGTTTTTTTTTTTTTTTTTATTGATTTTAATAGGAATTTATTGAATGAAGCTGAATAAATAAGCTTTCCATTAATGTATATTTTGTTAGGATATGATAATATTTGGCCAAGATGCAACTATTTGAAAATCTGGAATCTGAGGGTGCAAAAAAAAAAATCTAAATACTGAGAAAAATTGCCTTTAAAGTTGTCCAAATGAAGTTTTTAGCAATTTTTTTTTTTACATATTTACAGTAGGAAATTTGCAAAATATCTTCATGGAACATGATCATTACTTAAAATCCTAATGATTTTTGACATAAAAGAAAAATTTTGACCCATACAATGTATTTTTGGCTATTGCTACAAATATACCCTACTGCTACTTGAGACTAGTTTTGTGGTCCAGGGTCACGTATGTTGTTAACATAATACAAATCAATTATTAATATAATTGTAATATTTGCTTTGGTTTCAGTACAGTGACAATATATAAGCCAATTATTTTGTTTCAGAAGCAGCATATTATATCACAGTTTTTGTTTTATAAAATATTTCATAATATTTCATAATGGATATTTTTTAAAATATAATACCTCTTTTTTTCCTCACACAGTATAAATAGGTTTTTATTCATGAATATGTAGTAGCTTTTATATTTTAGGAAAGGGGTCCCTGACAAGAGTGGTTTCCCCCACAATCCAAAGACATGCTGCATAGGTGAAACAGAGACCATAAATTGCCTGTAGGTGTGAGAGAGTGTGTGAATGTGTGAGTGTGTGTGTGTTAACCTTGCAATGGACTGGCCATCCATCCCAGGTGTTACCAAGAAGCTGGGATAGGCTCCAGCATCCCCACGACCCTACATAGGACAAGCGGTTTGGAAAGTAGATGGATGGATGGTCCCTCGCAAGGAGATCATTAAATTTGGGGGCCCTTAGCATGAAAAAGTTTGAAAAGCACTGTAATAGAGGTCATTGACATCCCTTGCATTACTGTCGGGCAAATTTTGCATTTTATTATTATTTTTATTATTATTTTTTTAAATTCGAAAATATATGTCTATTATAAAAAAAAAATACTGCAATTGCTGCAAGCAAACAATTTGCGTGCTGTGTGAATAGCCTCACATCCATAGTAAATATTATAAATATTATAAAGATAACTATAATAATAATTAGTGTTCACATTAACGCATGATAACAGTCAGTTTATTCTAAGCATACATTAAAGTTTTGCCATCTGCCACTTTTATAATAAATGCTTCAGAACTTTAAAGCACAATTGATTTTTATTAACTGTCGATGTTTTTATTGTTCATCAACTAAAAAGAAAAAAATAAATCTGTAACAAATTAGTATAGGGAACAATTCTCACTATTAACTAGTTACTTATTAGCATGCCTATTATTAACATATTGGCTATTTATTAGTACTTATAAAGCACCTATTCTGCATGACCATATTCTACAGCCCTAATCCCACCCAATACCTGAATTTAACAACGACTTTACTAACTATTAATACGCAGCAAATTAGGAGTTTATTGAGGCAAAAGTCGTAGTTAATGGTTTGTTAATAAAAAAAAAATCATACTGAAAGTGATTCCAATGATATTGCTTAGTGTTGCTATCGTAATATTTGTGGTGCAGACTTACCTATTCTCATGAAATGGAAACAATTATTAAAACACTATAGTTATCACTGTCGCTCTCATTGTGAATGGGCCAAACACAAGCATGGATACAGTGCAATCTAGGGAACTGAAAAGCTTGTTGTCAACAAGGATGAAGATCTTAAAATTTGCACTTATAAAACTATAACACACTCCCATTTGAATTCAAATCCAGAATAATTGAGCTACGATGCAAGAAAAAAGATATTTCAATAAAATCTACTGCTTTTAAGTTCCCTTTCCTAAGAGTGAGCTGAAAGAAACAGCAAAACATTCAATCATTGAATAGTGAGCTGCATATTTAAGGGCATCATTAATCAAACAAATAATTAATGGAGGGGGCAAAAGTTGTGCTAGTCTTCAAAACAGACATCAAGCATTCTGACTTTATATGTTCTTCCATTTCTGTCTCTCTGTCTGGGACCCAGGGCAAAAAGACACTCATTACTCTTAATACCTTATAGCAATCAAGATGAAAAGCAAAAAACAGCGGCACAAGAAGGGTAAACTTTATTAAACTTCATTAAAGTCAAAGTCGGGGATCATGTCTGTAATGGTCACACTCAGTGGAGGGCGAGCAGCGTAAATCATCTCAAAGGCTTTTTTCCAGCTTAATGGCTGGGTAATTTATACTTTGATGTCGTTTGAGTGTAGCTATCACTGTCTAAGGGCTGTTTATTCTGTTTATGAGGCCTAAATAATTCCTGGCTCTTTTTACCCATAAACCCTAAGCAACAATTAACAACTGCGGACATCCCGAGCAGAGGCAGATGCATAATGAGGAAGAAAGAGCAGATGAAAAAAAAAAGCTCTACGAGCGGGGGGAGAGATTACAAATGGGCACCGTGCAAATGATACCAAAGCAAATCCAGTCTCGTCTCGCTACAAAACAAGATATTTTAATCTCAAAGCATCCAACACGCTGCTTTAGTTGCCCGAGCAATTGACTGAATTGCTCAATTGAAATTGAATGTTCTCTCCAGAGAGCTATCCAGACCTGTTCCCGACAATGGGTGTGGGTCGTCTATGCAGGCGTTCCTCTGTTATTAAACACAGCCGTTCATTGGTCGTTCCGTTTCCCTGCTGATTTTAATTTGCTATTAGCTGTCGGCACATATGTCCCCAAGGAAAAAATTCTAAATGATTACCTACAGTAAATGCATGCTAAAATATACAGACGTATAGAGGTAGACTTGAACAAATACAGGTAATGTCTCAATGTAATGCTTTTAAAAAAAATTATAATTTAGAGTAATTCATTTCCAAAAAATGCTAAAATGCAATTAACATATACACTGACTTTTTTTTTTTTTTTTTTTCAATTTCTGAATTAAAGTTATTTGTCAAAAAAAGAATAAAAAAAGAACTAAAGGTAACTTCAAAATGATATTTGTAGAGTTTGTTCCTCAAAATGTTGGCATGTGCATTATACAAGTGGATATTCGCACAGTGAATTCAGCAAAATTTTAAAAACAAAAATCCACAAAGAACATGATTATACAGTCACTCAGGTTGGAAATGCCCCATTTTAGATGAACAAACGGAAACGATTTGCTAGCAGGTTAATAAACTCTCCTAAACACATCCTATACATATGTGATTAATCAGATACATACACAACATAAATGCAATATTACAACTTGTTTATGCATATATCTGTAGCGGCTCACTGAGACAAGTATAAAGCAATGCACAACGAATAACTAATTAACGTTGCACTTTTTCATAATTTACATTATTTTCGAAGACTAAAATTAGATGCCATTTTAGGCTAAAGTTTACTAAAATTAACGAATACTGTTTATTATTATTTAATGGATATTACCAATAATTGATTTAATTAATTCAACCGATATAGAATAATAATTGTACTGTACACACATGTATTCAATGGGTAAAGATAAAATATAGTCATTTTTATTGGTTGCGCTTCGACATTTTAAGTCTAATTAATATGTAACTTAATTTTTCAAAATCATATGAAACCAACACAGTAGAAAAAGAACTCGCTATATGTTTTAAACCACATTTTTAAAAGATTTGTCCTTTTCTTTATCATGTCACTGACCCATTTAACAGAGAGGCCTAAAAAAAGACATCTCCATTCGGACTCCGTATCTGCTAGAAAGGCAGCGGAGTAGGAGACCTTCAGACTGTGAAAAGCACTTGAAGGAAACGAGTGCAGCGAGATAAGGCTGAGGCAGCCCACCGCTGCTCTGTAAGTATCCAGCAGCCATCTCTACCGGCAATTAAGACAGCCTAAAACTACAGGCCGCAATAAGGTAATTAACCATTAGCAGATCATCGCGACGCTTATGAGCGCAACCTTCACAAGCACAATCATCCTAATACGGTCAGTAAAACGGCAACCTGCCATCTTCTGCCAGTGCAGACCCGTTGCCACGGCCCATCCTTAATTGTGGGCCATCAACAGTAATTTAGCTCGCTGTCCCACATAACAGCTTGATAAACAAGACCGGCCTAATTACACCTTGCACATTCCGACCCATTCCTCTTAGCGCAAACAATAAATAAAGCAAGGTTAAGTGCAAACGAATAGAAGTCAGGAAGAGGAAGAAACCGTGAGCGTGCAGGGGACCTGTGCTTCCACAATCACATAGTCGGTAATGTTCGTCTCGGGCAAGTGGAGATCAAAGACAGTGCTCCCCTTCCACCTCAACATTGTAGGTTTTTTTTTCCCTTCCCGCTCCTGAAAGCACGGGTTAGGCCGGCCTAAGTTTACTCAGTGCTCGCTGGAACGGGCATGACAGGGATCACGGCTAACCCCGAAGGACAGGTGCTGCGTGGCTGGAAAGAGAGCAGCTCCCTCGTGCTCCTCGCAGGTCACTTCCAAGCAGCGCGTTAGTGCGAGCGCGGCGGCAGAAGGCCCTTAACGGGGAGTGTTGGCTGCTAGCCTGTAATTAGCTTGGACAGCTCAGGCTCAAAGAGAGAGAGGGAGGCAGCCAGGCTACATCATAATGAGCTCAGCTGGGATTAGGAGGACAGGCAGCAGGCAAGGTGGGGGCGTGAAAAGAGTGAGCCCTCCTGTACGAGCGAGCCGGGGGTAGAGATCAAGCAGGGGAGGGCCAGGCCGCACTGGCTGGCAGGGTTAGACCCCTCAGCAAAGGATGGGCCAAATGAGGCCTGGCAAGGAAAGGGCCAGGGCGGCCTAATGAAGCGCGACACCTCCAGCAGACGAGATCAGCAGTAATTAACACACGCGCGCACACGGACTGTCACTGAATGTACCCCTGAAAAATCTCGAGGGAGCGAACCTCAAGACAGGAATGTCAGTGTGTTTAGCTGCTATAAATGTCTGGAGTTGCAGCGAGCATCTGTATTCGGTGTTGTTTTCAGGAAGTTGTTTACAGAAAAACCTGAAATTATTTTGTTTGCATTTGATTTTCTTTTTTTAGTCAGCGCAGTATAGTGTGACATGCAGGAAAGACTTCGTTTCCTGGATATATATATATATATATATATATATATATATATATATATATATATATATATATATTTAACTATTGTGTCTGCAGTAATCTATGTGAAACTGCAGTAGAATCCTGCTGGGTGCTAATAATGACTGTGATGGCTCTACATGACCTGACAAAACGACAGACACTTACTTGTCAGAGAGTAGTTTCTTGTTCTCCTGCTTATAAAACACCAATTCGTTCCATAAATCCTCGCTGTCCTGCTGCACTTGCGTTTTGCATTTTAATCTGAAACATTGGAGAAACAAAAACAGTTATACAAATAGCAGCATCTTTCTGAGAAACATATAAGAACTTTAGGCTTGTCACTCCCTTTCTTGCTTCTTCAGAGCCTCTAATACAAAAAAAAAACAAAAAAACAAAAAACAAAAAAACAATCATCCCTGAAACCCAAAATATCACACATTAATAAGATCTTATCCAAAAATTCTTGGTAAAATAAATGTAAGATTATGTCCATAAACATGTTACTATATTAACATGCAAATATATTACCAAAAACATATACTGATTGCTCACAGAATTCTGACCTCCCAAAAAAGACCCAGTGTGAAGTCCATCAATGGAACAGGATTATTATTATTTATTTATTTTATTTTTATGCTATATGTCTCGAATTGTTACTGCAGATGTTAACTGTAATGTCTTTAGTCAGTTTGCACAGGAACTGTAGGTCTGTCTATGGCACATTCCAACTGTAATTTACCCAACACAAAATGTATGTAATTATGCAGGAAATATTAAGTATGAACATATATCTAGAATAAAATATACAACAAATACTACCATACAAAGCTTAGTATGGTGAGTACATTACCTGTAAATTGTTGTTCTGAAAGTGGACTTCTCCTTTAATATGTGATTTTTAAGTAATAATAAACAGCCAATATCCCAGTAATATTCATGCTAACAACCGACTAGCTAATAGTAAGGATTGGACACTAAAGTGTTACCAATATTCTTATTAACTCACCAAAGTATTTAAAGTGAGAAGGGTACATAAAATACATGCATTTTAGACTTTTTTTTTTTTATGTTAAATCCACTATTATACTGTATATAAATGTTCTACAGCCTATAACACAGTATTACATTCAATTACATAAGAAGTAACTGTAATTAAATTACAGAAAAATTAAAAGTAATCCCTTTACTTTTTCAAGGGAAAAGTAATTAAATTACAGTTACTAATTACTTAGTAACTAATTACACCAAACACTGATTGGACTGTATGCTCAGAACAATTGCATTGTATGAATATAAAGGATTTCAGATATAAAAACAACGGCTCATTAGGAAATATTTACACACACAAAAACTACCTAATGAATTACATTCTACCTAATGAAATCAGATGATCAATTCAATAGAATGTGTGGGAAATCCAACATGGCTGAGCCATAGCTCATTCTTCCAGAGCAGAACTGAAAATTTTCATATTCAGTGTGATTTTTGCTGTTCACATGGTAAATAAATAAATAAATAAATAACTAAATAACTTGTATAAAGAGGATAAAACAATTTAATCAGATTTTCGCTACATTCAGCTGTAGTTTGAATGTAACTTCAGCGTCCAGACTGTGTCCAAATTAAAACTATCAAATTCTTTCAAGCTGACACTGTAATAAAAAAAAAGGAACAACAAAAGGTCTCTCCCAGTTTGCACACTACTTTTAAGTCAATATTACACAAGCAGAACAGCTCCGCAACACAAATACTATTTAAACCCTATTCCACAGACGCTTTCCTCTCATAACGTCCTTGAACCTACTGTATGGCAGAGTGCCTTTGGGTTCTGTGGGAGCAGCCCTACATCATGTGAAAACATTCACCCTGAGAAGCCACTCCTCAGCTAACAGCTTAACAAGCAGCAGCCCGGAGATCTTCCGTCTTAATCCATTGTGAAATTCAGTATTAAAGCTATGAATGGCCTCCTGAAGGACGTACTCATGAAACAGACCTTAGAGAAAGACATCTCCATTCCCCTCAAGCCTCCTTCACCTCCATCTCACTTCATTATACAGCGAGCGAGTAAACTGCGAGAACTTTTCTGAAAAGGCAGCGGCTAATTTCTTTGATTCAGCGAATCTGTTTATGAGCACAACTTTGATCAGTGTGTGGATGTTTTAATAAGTTTTAATTTTATTTACGCATCCCAACGCACCCAGTCTGATTTACAAACTTGAAAATCCCTTCTGGAGAAAGAGAGGGTATGTTTTTATGTTTTGCTAATAGTGGTAGCGCTAATCGTGAGTGACGTCGTGGGTTACACAGGGCTGCAGCATTCTAATGAGATGTTAGTCTACAGCCGAGCTCCGAGACTCCTGCTGGGGCCTGCTCTCGCTTGTGCTAATACATGTGTAATAACACTAACTCCTCTAATACATCCAGATTGATGCATGCCTGACCATCAGAAATGGTTCTTTGGCCAGAAGATGTGGCTTAGGCTAGCAGCTCGCTAACCGATTTTCCACTGGATTTGCATAACTGTTCAAAACGAGTTTGTTCAGCAGGTAAACGTTGCAGCCCCGCTAACTCGACTCCCTGAGGAGTTACTGACACTACCAGCTCTGTATGGAATATGAACGTTCCTGTAACGAGACTGGAAAGCCTAATAAAACAAGAGCTCTATGGAAAAGTAAGTGTTTTTTTTCCCCTTATCAAAACTAAGAGGAAGGAGATTATCAGAGACTTTCTCTTTTGTGCCTCTGTTACAATCTAACATACACACAGAGTAGAGGTGGGTAAATTCACACTCCTTTCACACGGGATCACGTTGCACTGCTGTTTTCTTTAATTAACCCAAAGAGAGCACAGCTGACAAGGTCAACACTTGCATCCCATGTGGATACTCAACATACGCTTCCATTATATACGTTTAAAAGGCTTGTGAAAAAGAAAGGGGAAAATGTTAAGGGGGTTGGGGAAATTGTCATGACATTTTGCTGCTTCTAGGGGTTTAGGTTAAAACCAAAGACTCAAAGGAGGGAATCAAAACCTTTTCTTTCAATCTTTCCCCCCTACTTTTTTCTTTCTCTCTATTCTGCCGATATAAACAGTCACCTTGGCCTTTTCAGGATGAAGTACTTCTGCACCCTCTTCCTAAGTGCCAAATCTGTGCTGCATTTCACAGAGATTAGAGTAAGAGTGGGAGACAATCTTAAAAGTCTGTTAAAACAAGTACCTTCTTTTATATGTGTGTGCAAACTGAGTGATCCAAAGCTTAGAGTCGCTATACTCCTGTTCAATCCTAAAACTGTTTTTTTTTTTAGTTACTAGGACACATTTCTCAATACTTAAGTCAACTTTAAAAAAAAAAAAAAAATAAATAAATAAAATAAAAACAAAAAACCTTTACACATTTCTCCTTTCCAACATTTAGATTGGCATAGCAGTAAATCTCACATCCAAAATACTGTAGTACTAAAACTACAGTGCCAAAAAACTTCATTAATGTTTTCAAATCAAGTCATTCTTTTATAATGCTAATAAAGGTTGTCACCCAACATACTTACTCATTTATAAAACAATGACCTAAAAAACACTAACAACAGGTAACATTATACAATGTCTTCATTTGTAAAATGTCTTTACAAAACAAGAATGACCTGATTTTGGAAGCTCAAACCATAGAAGTCCACTATTTGGAGATAATTCCTGAAATGTTTTCCTCAAAAAACATAATTTCTTTACAACTGAAGAAAGAAAGACATTAACATCTTGGATGACAAAGGGGTGAGTAAATTATCTGTAAATTTTTGTTCTGGAATGAACTTGGGTTGGAGCTTTTAATTTTGAACTCTCAAAGTACATTAGATAGAATAATTTAACTTTAAAGTGTACAAAATGTTACATTTTTTCCAATTCTTTATTTGTCTTTTTTTTTTTTTTTAAATATTGCAATAAATATCATATAGTGGACTTCATATCGCAATATTATGTTATCATGAAATTTTTACATTGTTACATCCCTAGTAGGAATGTAGAAAATTGCTGTCTTATTCAGCTTTGAATTATGTTAGATTTTAAATCTAAGTTAAACAGTTTTGAAAACAGTCAAATTGGTCTGTAGGTACATACAATTTTGGTGGTGGTTGTAGGGATGCTAATTATTAAGGTTAATTAAGATTATTAACTGTTAACCGACAAGATTATTTTAAATTAGAAATTAATTAATTTATGTCTGTGACCTGTTAAAAATACCAAAATTTGCTTTCCAGGGATTCATTTTACATGTGCAAAAAGCAGCAAACAAAACATGAGGATTTACATGGACACATCACATCACGCTCCTGCAGTGCTACTGCAAGCAGAGAAAACATAATAAAGCTAGGCTATATATATATATATATATATATATATATGTATATATATACACATATGTGTGTATGTTTAGAATGAATAGGCCTATATAGAGTTTCAGTTAATTTTTGTGCTGCGCAAGAGGAAACCAAGATGGCTGAAAGCGGCATCCTATTTTCTTTGTTTTACAAAAGCACAAAGATTTGTTTTTATTGTGAATGTACACAAATAAAAGCAAACCGTTTACATTTTAGATGATCTGTATGACTAGAAGAGTAGTTGTTTCCACTGTTAGAAGGAAAAAATTCAAGTGATTGCACCGGCGCCACATGAACGCACACATTTCATTATCATAATAAAATACAGTCAGCCAAACATATAGAAAAAACACACTGCTCATTTTAAATAATCTGTGACGTTAATCATTATCACCATACTGCCATAATGTTATGCCAAACAATTTGATTTATCTGGATATTGGAATACGAGTGAAGAACAAAAAGGGGTTTACATTATAAATAATAATTTGGCATTCAAATACATCTCAAATACGGAAACATTTGAATGTGTGTCGTATGAGAGACCCAACGTTGGTTTCAGTTTCGATTTAGCCTAAATGAATTTGTTTTGGCTTGTCATTTATATAGCCCAGCTTATATTTTTCATTCCTGTTCTTTTTTGAATACTGTTAAAATTAAAGGATTTGTTGAGGAGTGAAGAGAACTAAAACGGCCTAGCTATAGTGTTCGTAAACAATTCGCTTCGGCATAAATGTAATAATAAAATGTGACTTGTACGCGATTTATCCTTTTTTTTCCCTCTCAAAATGTTTATTTTATTTTAACCATACAGCAAACGTTTAAAAAATATTTTGATTAATTCCTTAAAAAAAAAAAAATAAATAAATAACCTTTTAAACCGTGTAACTTATTGTATGAATCGTTCAAAATTCTTACTGATGGTTAACGGTTAACCGGTTAAAATGAGCATCCCCAGTTGGTTGTGTCTGAGTGAGCAAAGAACTCATGCAATTAGAAAGATGTAATCGTTGCATATATAGTGACAGTAGAGTTTCATCTAAGTGTTGGGAAATAGGTCCTAGGATTTGTACAAAACAGTAATAAGCAAGAGGATGACAGCTACATTTATATTATTATGTACAAATATTAAGTTTTAAATCGTAAGTGCTTACAAGTCATGGGTGTCTTCAGCTTCCTTCAGCTGCTCTGTCACTGTTCTGTAGTTGGTCTGAATGATGCGTAAACGGTCATGATGTTTGGCATGGGCTCTTCGCAGATCCTCATTCTCTTTAGTCTGTAGTTAGAGATGAGCAGACATACACACAAACACAATTAAAATCTCTATTGTATGCACTAGATGAATTCAAAAGCTCAAACGTGCACGCAATAACCAAGATAATCACATAAAAGTTTAAAAATCATGGAAACACTTTAGTTTAGTGACCAATTCTCACTATTAACTAGTTGCTTATTAGCACGCATATTACTAGCATATTGGCTGTTTATTAGTACTTACAAAGTAATATTAATGCCACGTTACAAAATATAAAAGTACAGGATACAGCAGTTCCGTATTGGTTTTAGTGCAGTGTTGCCAAGTGCGCGGTTTTCCCGCAGAATTGGGCTGTGTCAACAATGTTGCCGTGGGTTGTTTCTGATGTCCGTGGGTTGAATCGACCACAATTACGTCAATTTTAGCCCCTAAAATGTGAACTTACCAGAGGAACCCAGACAAAAAAAAAACGTGTATTTTATCCACCAGAATACAATTTTTAACGGGGGACCCCCCTTGAAAACACGATTGGGCTAGTTTTGAGTAGCAATTGGGCGGGTTTTGTTGTAAAAACCTGGCAACCCTATTTTAGTGCCACTAATGCAGTGGATTGTGTGAAAGTAACCTCTCACTGGCCCCACCAAATCTCACTGGTGGGTCAGTTTTCTTTACAGTCCAAGGAGAAAAAAAAAAATCTGACTGCTCACCCTTACAGAAAAAATAAAAAATCTGGACTGTTGCCATGTGAATGTTCATACCTGATGCCCCATGTGAATTTTTCTATTTTTAAATGTCCTTGCCCTGAAATTTGCATTGGGGTGAACAGGCCTTACCTGGCCCAGCGGCTTAAACAAAGGCCACAGTAAAAGATGATTCTTCACATACATACGTTTATTCTACAAAATGTAGATGTAGCACAACCACTACAAGTTAATTCAGATAATAACATATGCTTACTGACTGCTGCTTGTCTCACAACAATTCACAGAAGATTCCCCTATCAAAATATACACACATGCTTGGGTGACCATTCAACCATCATCTCATGTTTGGGCTTATGCATTCCACATAATGCCTAGACTGTTTTGAATGTGTTTTGGAAAGAAAACATAGGTAAACGGCACTGTTCTAAGGATGTACTTTGGACTATGCAAATAAGTTCCATATGGAGAAAAAAAAAGAAAAAAAAAAAAAAAAAAAAAAAGAGTAAGCCATCCCAGTGTGACCCTTTCTGATGTCAACAGCCAATCACAACAGTGGAATGGAAAAGTGCCATATTACAATCTCTTCCACATCAGAAAGGGTATGCTTTTAATATAAGTATGCTCTCAACAGACACACCTTGTTCTGAGTCTCCAGGTTGTGTGGTAAAAACAATAACAGACAAAACCATATTTCCGCTCTCAACCTCACAACGAGGTCATGCTCCCGACAGCAAACTCAAGGAACATTCCTCACCAGTGGAAGATGTAGCCACCGGAGCAATCATCCAAACAAGCGGAACATAAACAGCAATAACAAAATCACTTTCCAGAGACCTAGGCATTAGCATACACTGTCAGTATATGATTATCTAATGTGCAATATCTAATGATATTGCATAACTAATGTCAATTTGATTACAAAGTGAACCTAAGCACACATACCACATAAGTGTAGTGTTTGTTTAGATATTTTTAAATATAAAAATGACCAAAAGCATGATTTTTGTTTTTCAAATGTTTATTACTGTCATGTGGAGCCAAATAAATAATTCGTTCTTAAATTATTATTTGGGATAAAGCATTGCCACTGCCTGGCAGTCACTGTAGAATTCAAAACTTTTGGAATTCAAATAAAAACAGTTTGAAAAGCCCTCCAAACAAGCTCTTTTTTTCTCCTAGAAACAGGTGATTAAAAAATAGCCTTGTACTATTTAATTTCTTGCCATTTAAAAACTATGAAAACAATATTATGCATTTAAAAAGAGAGATTGCATAAACATCTATAGCAAATGTGTTTATATGCACACACACACATACACACACACACACACACACACACACACACACACACACACACAGGCATTGCTTATAAGGAACAATGCTAGTGACCTCTAATACTGCCACTAACCTAAGAACACACCGAACATTTAGTAGACCCACATGTGAAAAAGAACACATAAGCGCATAAGTTTTTCAGTCTGATCCTCATGAGAGCACCTAAGATTTGGTTTTGTGCTCAAACAGCTCATAGTGTGACCCATTAAATATAACTATAAAAAAATAATAATAGTAATAGTATTATTGCACTTTATTTATTTTTTATAAAATAATAAACAAAATAGCCAATAAAGCTTGATAATACTATTAAATAAAAAATGAGCATAAAAAAGAGTTATTTTAGCATGTTTAGTTCAAATGGAAATCTTATACAGTGTTACAGTTCTAAAACGGCGATTGTGCATTAACATGCTGGTATGCAACTAAGCAGTCTGAACTTGTTTACCCAGCCTTTTTTTTTTATTTTGGTCATGCATGGGCATCTGCGCACCACTTATGTGCACCCCTGAATATAAGGATCTTAAGTGACTAGGGGGTCTATAGAGCCTAAAACTAAGTCCACAATCTTGTATCACAAGTATCAGACAGAACTTAAGGTTAAGACATAAAAATAGGTCAAATGAATTATGGTAAGAATAAAGCAACATCCATGTTATAAAAAAAGGTTTAGGTTAACCAGTTTTGTCTTGGGTATTGTTAATTGTTTTTTTTTTTTTGTTTTTTTTTCCTCCAAGTTTCAAGTTTCAAGTTTCAAATTTGTTTCAGGAACATCTTGGCCCAAAGTTCCACGAAATCATCATGACATGGCAGACAGTCTTTTCTTCATTCCATGATATATATACAATGCCAATCTCCTCGAATCACAAACACTTGACACATCACTACAAACATCACCAACAAGAACCAGATCACCTAAATATTTCTTACACAGATCCACATACAAAGAGCAATAAAATAATAATAATAATAATAAAAATAAATAATAGTAATAATAATAATAATAAATAATAAAATGTTTCTCATCTTCTATCACAGAAATATCTGATGTTAACCTACAATAAATTACAATAACTACAGATTCTCTCTGCCACTAGTGTATTACTCCATCTGCCTGTTTCTATAGCTAGAGCATCTAAAAAGGAACGGTGATCATACCAGTTGCTTGTTATACACAGATACAATGTAGCTCTTTTGTACATGTATTTGTATATTTGTGTATTCTTATTTTACAAAACTGATGCGTACCATCGATACATTCCACTGGTTCAAAACCCCATATCTCAAATCCATAATATAATATAGGTGCAATCATACAATCAAACAAATACAAAGATTGATTGCAGCTAATTTTATGTTTACGAACATTAGTAAAGAAAGTATTGCTTTCTTGCCTTGGCTTGCTAAAAGTTGTTGGGTTTTCCACCATGACAATTTTAGTGTAAAACACACACCCAGATATATGTAACAGTTAACCATGTCAATCTGTTTACCAGCAAAATACCATTTTTCGTCCTTATTTAGAATTTAATTCTAAAAATTTACTCTCATACCATAAAGATTACAGAATTTTTCCAGCTGTTCAATCTGATTCTGTAATCCTCCAATTGTATCTGCTATATTAGCCATATCATCAGCATATAACAAGGTCTGCACTTCTGTGATACTTTCAATCTGAATACCTTTACAGTTTTTCTTCAACATTGCATTGTTATATATTCATTTAA
The DNA here is from genome assembly GCA_036247105.1 of Cirrhinus mrigala. NCBI lineage: Eukaryota > Metazoa > Chordata > Actinopteri > Cypriniformes > Cyprinidae > Cirrhinus > Cirrhinus mrigala. The sequence goes on along the minus strand of CM070007.1, from coordinate 43,494,819 downwards.
GAAGAGAATGAACAAAAGTGGACTCACCATGCAGCCTTGTCTTACACCAATGGTGCAACTAAAATACTCTGTTAGACCATTGGTTCCTTTCACACATTTGAGTTTAGAATACATAGATCTCAATACAATAAAAAAATTTCCACCATTGCCATTCTTAATAAGAGTAAAATACAAAATATTATGCTGGACACTGTCAAAGGCTTATATACATATAAATATACAATACATCCTTTTCGCTTTTTAATACAGGTGCATCTCAATAAATTAGAATGTCATGGAAAAGTTCATTTATTTCAGTAATTCAACTCAAATTGTGAAACTCTTGTATTAAATAAATTCAGTGCACACAGACTGAAGTAGTTTAAGTCTTTGGTTCTTTTAATTGTGATGATTTTGGCTCACAAACTCTCAACAAATTAGAATACTTCATAAGACCAATAAAAAAAAAAAAAAAAAAACATTTTTAGTGAATTGTTGGCCTTCTGGAAAGTATGTTCATTTACTGTATATGTACTCAATACCTCTTGCTTTAATTACTGCCTCAATTCGTTGAGGCATGGAGGTGATCAGTCTGTGGCACTGCTGAGGTGGTATAGAAGCCCAAGCTTCTCTGACAGTCGACTTCAGCTCATCTGCATTTTTTGGTCTCTTGTTTCTGTGCAGTGGGGGGGTGCAGTGACTTTGGTTTTCAAAAAACAGTGGACCAATACCAGCAGATGACATTGCACCCCAAATCATCACAGACTGTGGAAACTTAACACTGGACTTTTAAGCAACTTGGGCTATGAGCTTCTCCACCCTTTCTCCAGTTCACCCAAATTCTTGAATCAATTTTGCTTGACAAGCCTCATAATGCTGTAATTCTCTCGGTTGGTTGTGCATCTTTTTCTTCCACACTTTTTCCTTCCACTCAACTTTCTGTTAACATGCTTGGATACAGCACTCTGTGAACAGCCAGCTTCTTTGGCAATGAATGTTTGTGGCTTATCCTCCTTGTGAACCAAACTAAGAGACCATTTTGAAGGCTCAGGAAACCTTTGCAGGTGTTCTGAGTTGATTAGCTGATTGGCATGTCACCATATTCTAATTTGTTAAGATGGTAAATTGGTGGGTTTTTGTTAAATGTGAGCCAAAATCATCACAATTAAAAAAAAAAAAAAAAAAGACTTAAACTACTTCAGTCTGTGTGCATTGAATTTATTTAATACACGGGTTTCACAATTTGAGTTGAATTACTGAAATAAATGAACTTTTCCACAACATTCTAATTTATTGAGATGCACCTGTATATTTCTGAACCACTGACTGTAAAATAAAAATATTACCTATTGTAGAATAACCTGACCTATTCCCTGCTTGTTCTTTATAAAACATATTATTTACTTCTACATAAGATACTAATCTCCTATTCAAGATCTTTGTCAAATTTTACCAAGCACAATTAAGCAGTGAGATTCATCTATGATTTCCTACATCATTTTTATCACCATTCTTGTATAGTGGACACATCACAGCCTCACACCAAACCTCTGGGAAGTCCCCCGTATCTAATAATTTGTTATATCAAGAGCGCATTATAGGACATAAAATATGTGATGCTGCTTTCAGCATCTCAATAATAATGCCATCTAGTCCAGGGGCCTTTCCATAACTCACTGACATAATAGTTTTAAAAATCGTATTATAAGTAATACTACAATCTAAAATTTCACCTTCTTTAAAAATGCAGCTTTATGATTATTCACACAGTCAGTGAGTGAAGTTTTCAAAATCAGCATCTATATTAAATTTTGATTCAGAAAAAAAAAAAAAAAAAAGTTTTTAAGATTTTTTGTAGATTAACCAGTTATGTTTGGGTATTGTTACATTCATTGCATGAAACAAAATAAATAAATAAATTAATTAATTAATTAATTAATTAATTAATTAAAATAAAATAAAATAAAAATCTATTTTCTAAAATGCATGTTAGTGATCTTATTGTAAATCATTCATGTGCATGTTTCTTTTTTTCTTTTTTTGTAATTTTTAATCAAAATGGGAAAGTCAGGAAGAAAAAAAAAAAAAAGAAAAAAAAAAAACAGAAATAAGTTGCATCAGTGTATAAGTTGCATTTTACTGTTACTTTCAGAAATAATGTAAATACTGATAGGCCTAAATAAAACAAACATCAAGAATCTTAACAAACATTTTAACCACAATAAACATATATTTTACTTCCCCTCACTACAGATCATTAAATTTAGTGCCATTCAGAACAAATAGAACAAAATAAAAATAAATTTTAAAGAAGTTGCTTGTAATGAATGGCACTATACATTACAATGTATTCGTTTCAGTTTCAGTTTCAGTTCCAGTTCCAGTTTTATTTTAAAAACTGAACCCAAAGGTGGGCTCACATACCTCTTATTCTGCATGAATCACTCCATGAGTGAACCAAAATCGTCAGACGCAGTGTCACAATTGGTTGCTAAACTATTATTTATTGTGTGAAGAGGCTCTGTACTTCTCTTGTACCAAATACCTTTTGTATGTTTAGTCTCATAGTTTGATGATGAAGAGGCTGCAATAAAGTTTGCAGTGCTAAAACTGATGTGTATGTGCAGGAGGCACTGGTGTGAACACATGGATTCCTTATATCAGCAGAAAGATATGATATCCATAAGACACCATTTAAAACAGTCTATTTTTTATTTTTTGTACCTTTAAAATAACTGTCAAACATTGTAGTTTCGTAAAATAAAGAAAACAAACAAAATGCGCTTGTCGTCTCGGTTTCTGTGAACATCTTCCTGAATTGAAGAAAAATTCAGCAACACTGCCTACTTCACACAGACATGAGAAATATATTTATAGAAACCTCGCTAGCGGCTGCTTTTAAGTGTTTACATTTTGCTTATTACAGGCATTATATAAGTCACTTTGGAATATAAATCATAGCATGATTAAAAAAAAAAAAAAATGCGGCTTGTAGTCCGGAAAATAAGGTATAGCAAATTGTTTTGCGGACCCCCTGGCTTTGGGTCCACGAACCCTGCTCTAGATATGTGTCAAAATATGGAAGGAAGATCTGTCACTAATACAGTTTCATGGTGATTTCAAATTTAAAATGGTAATTTTTGGTAAAACAGTAACAGTTTACCTTACTGTAAGATCAGGGTTTCTACAGATATGAAGTGAAATTTAAGACTTTTTAAGACCTTTTTAATACCACCTTATATGAAATTTAAGACCTAAACCTGTAATGGAAATACGCATAACATTACATACATACATGTTATATTTAATGTGTTTCATGTGGAAAAGAAAACTACATTTTTAATCGCTGTCACAAATTATATTTATTACTACAATACACAGTGAACTTTTAATATCAGCAGATAATATTCCACACAAAATATCCCCACAAATGTACCACATCACCTGGATTTTTGGTGGTGTAAACAACTTATTCTGAAGCAATATTTTCATCAGTGTTCTATCAGCTTGTACATACTTAAATCTACCTTTAAATTTACTTATACTTAAATGTATACTTAAATTTACCTTTATAAAGGCCTATTATTTAAACTTATGAAATTTATGCATCACCTTTCATGTCAAATTATTACAATTTATCAATAAATTCTATAGGACTGTTACCAGTCAGATGAAATATTTTACACTGCAAAATTACAACTGCAATAAATGATGTTATGAGATTAATGTTTTAAATACATTTATGAATATACAAATAAGAAATGTTGGGGGGGAAATGCATACTTTTAAACATACTAAACTACCAGTAGGTGGCGGTAAGTTATTAATGAGTGGGTCATTGAGTTATTTCAAATGATTCGTTCAAAACGCTGAATCATTTAGCATCAAAACATTGCCGAGTGTCACTTGGAATGTGCTATACTTCTGCTGTGATCCTTGTTTGGAAATATTTTCATTGGTGAAATAGAACAAAACTGTAAATATTGTGTCTAAAATGTAAGTAACTTAAAGGGTCATGAAATCCCCCCTGTTTCAGCACTGGTTAGTTCTCACCACAGTTTTGAAAAATGCTGCAAAAGTGGGCGTGGTGTGCTGCGGAGCAGAGGGGGAAGGGGGGAGAGAGTGAATTTCAGGTTCAGACTGTTTAGACATAGGATAAGAAAACGCTGCCTCATGAATAATTATGAGACATCAGCACGTCATCGATGTACTATAGTCCGTTGCCAAACAAACTGTGACGTCAGCACAATGTAGATTTTAAACCCGGAAGATGAAAATAGTGCAAAAAAACCCTCAAAATTAACCAGTTTTCTCCAACAATTAAAATTAACAGATGCTAACATTGTCATCTATGATGTGCAACACAAACGCCTCTGCTAAAATCTCAGAAAAAGTAGTCCAGGGTTTCATGAACCTTTAACTACTTGTTTATTGCACTAAAATCAATGTAACATTTGCAGTCATGATAATATTCAGCAAAATAGCTCCCTTGGTATGTTTCTGAACTATATCATTTTATAAATAAACTACACATTTTGAATTATTATTGAAAACATTATATACAGAAAAAAAATGTAGTTCAACCTGTATTCTGCTACTGCGATTCTGTCTGATGACGCAGTAACTACTGTGGAAGAAAAAAAAAAAATCTTCAGTCAGTCCAATGATTGTAAACAGTCATTAGGTCCGTCAGACTGAAGATATTTTAGGGTGCTTTCACATCTGTGGTTCGATTCATTTGGTCCGGACCAAGGGCAACAAATGATACACTGTAGCATTTTTCTCCTGATTTGGGTCCTTTTCACACCACACTGATTGCTCTGGTCCGAACCAGTTGAAATGAACCAAAATGCAGCCATGTGACAATATCCACATCACTCGCTGGCCAGATGTGTAATTGAACGTATTAACGTGCGGGAAAATTCCAATGGAACTCCCGGAAGTAAACAAAGGGCGGAGAAAAAGCCGGCAGACAACACGCCGCATTTTAGTATGGAGGGATGACTGTGCTGGCTGATTGTATCCCTGTACTTTCTATGACTGTAATTTCTGTGAGGCTCCGCACCTTCTCACAACTTGTTTGTCCGCGAGCTGCCATGGGGATATGTTGCTAAAGCGCTAACTGTCAACAAATACTTGTCCTCATCACATAATGCACAGCGCAGCTGATTACGGCAGCTGGATTAGTCCAAAAAGGTGCAGTACTTTTTGCAGTTGGGTCTGTTCGAGTTCGGATCATGTTCTCACCACAAACCACCTCTTCAAGGAGGTCTCTGTACGCTTTTTTGGTCCGCTTTTGGTGCGCAATTGAGTGAGATTGCTACATTCACACCTGCCCAAACGAACCGCACCAAGAGGGAAAACGAACTCTAGTGTGATTCAACCGAACTAAATGAGGCAGGTGTGATAACACCCTTAGTGATAATGTGACCAAAAATATTTAAGACCCATTGAATCTGAATGAAAGACATTTTAAGAATGTTTAAGGCCTTTTATTAGGAAAACATTATTTAAGACATTAAGACTTTTTAAGGAGCCGCGGATACCCTAAAGATAAACGATTATACAACACACATACATATAGCTACGTTCAGCTCAACCACTTGCATTTACTGATTTATTTGTAATATTTTTTTAGTTTAGTCATAATTACTCATGTCTTTGTTAAAAAGATGAATTTCATTACATGTGAATAATACATTGTGATAATACACTGTGAACTTTGATTGCATTACGTATAATCCTTTTCTATCTTTAACTGTCTTAAATTTATTTTATATCAATATTTAAATCATTTTTAAATCATTAAATCAATCAGTTTTTAAATGTTTTTTGTTTTATTGTTGTGATCATTGTTTTTATGATTATTCGACTTCCTTTTTTGTGATTATTATTTTTATTATTGTTTTTATGACTATTCTACTTCCTTTTATGTAAAGCACTTTGAATTACCTTTGTGTATGAAATGTGCTATATAAATAAACTTGCCTTGCCTTATCCAGACCTTAACAAAAAAAAAAAAAAAAAAAAAAAAAAAATCACATTTCTAACATACTACACAATCGTCTTTGATAATTTTCATACCGTTAACGTGAAATGTCTTTGCTAGTGACAGTCAATAGCTAAATGGCCAAAGTCACTACATCATTGGTACTTTGTGTGAAGATCACTAGCAAAGTTTTATCAAAGAAACTGTTTTTCCTTTCGGGATATGTTCTTTCAGTGCTTCTCTGGGAACAAGGCACTGATAAGCGTTTCCACGCCAACCTGGCACCTGTAGCATTATTGTGGCCTGACATTTCGCCTGTCAGCCAATAGGAAAAGGCTGACTTCTCCCACCACTTAAACCCCGCAGCAGGAGGAACGCCTCAGTGAGCCGGGTCGCTCCCCAAATGCCCGTAAATATTGGTCTTTGCTTCACAGCTATTTGAAGAAAAAAAAAAGGGGGGGGGGGATCTCCACCAAAGATTACATGGGACTTTTCAGGGGTGAACATATAGATTTTCCTGACAAGAAGGCCCTCTATTATTCTGACCTTAGCCAAGGCGAACTCTGGCAGAGACAGCAAGCGCACCTTTCAGCTTGAGTGGCCAGGGCCAGGAGACTTGTCGAAAGGCTTTCTGAAAGGGAGGAAAGCTTGTTTACCGCTGCTATGACACGGCAGCCCTGCTGGGCGGGAAATGCAGGGCCCTGAACCCTGTTATTATTAACAAGGACAAAGAGAACAAGCCAGCCCCAGACCGGTTGCCAATGTGACAAGTATGGATTTACTGCTCAGAAATTCACAAGAGGACACTCAGCCTTCAAACTAGAAAGACAGAGAATATGAGACAGAGAAGTGAAACAAAGCAGAGCGCTAATGAAGGCCTGCTCAGATTGAGTGACCAATGTTTCGTGTCTGAGTGACATCACAGCATAAGGGGGGCGTTTAAAGTACCCGGCACGCATCCACCTGGGCATCAAAATCAATACCAACTGGAGGATGAGTACTCCGCACCGCTGGAACTGTTGACTGTCACTGAGCCTTACAAACTGAAGTCTGACAGACAAAAACACCAACTAGATTAGTTTCCTCCAGATTTAAAAGGAAGGAAATGCAGGAATGACGAAGAGGGGAGCGGAGAAGAGAGCAGGGTAAGAGAGAGAGGCATGAAAAGTCAGAAGAGAGACATGGATGATTGGTTTAGTGAAGAGCGTGAGTTCTTCAGCAGTCTTCTCTCCCGCTGCCTCATTGCCTCTGCAGACAGTCAATGTGTGTGTGCGTGTGGATGATGAAGGATGGAGGTCAGTTAGAGGGCAGCGGTCAGAGGACAACATCTGACTCTACCTGCTATAAGCTCCTTCATGCTGAAACTTTAGCAGTCAGACACACGCATATGCAAATACAAACGCTATTATTCGCTCATAAGCCAGGGGGCAGTCAGTGTACCAGACCACTATAGTTTTACATTTAGAGTTTCATATTTAATTAATTTGTTTTAATTTGTTAATTGGCATGATCTCAAACTGTTTCACAGCATTACATTTCTCAGAACAGTCTCACGTTCTACATTTCAATTCCAAATATCATTAAAATTACTTTGTGGTCATTTGAATGTTTTTGGTCACACTTTAGTTTGGGGACAAATTCCCACTACTAATTGACTATTAACTATGACTTTTGCCTCAATAAACTCCTAATTTGCTGCTTAATTTAACTGCTTAATTTGCTGGTAGGATTAAAGGGATAGTTCAGCCAAAAATGAAAATTCTGTCATTAATTACTCACTCTCATGTCGTTCCAAACCCGTAAGACCTTCGTTCATCTTCGGAACACAAATTAAGATATTTTTGATTAAATCCCAGAGCTTTTTGACCCTGCATAGATGCCAAGGCCAAGAAAGGTATTAAGGACATCATTAAAATAGACCATGTGACATCAGTGGTTCAACCTTTATTTTATGCAGCTACAAGAATACAAGATTTTTTTGTGCAAAGAAAACAAAACTAACGCCTCTATTCAACAATTACTTCTCTTTCGTGTCAGTCTTTGACACGCATTTACAACAACACCACGATGCATCTATGCAGGGTCAGACAGCTCTCAGATGTCAGATTTCATTACGGGTTTGGAATGACATATGAGGGTGAGTAATTTAAAGACAGAATTTTCATTTTTGGATGAACTATCCCTTTACAGTATCTAAAATATGGTCATGCAGAATAAGACATTAATACAGTATGTGCTTTATAAGAACTAAATAACAGCCAATGCGCTAGTAATATGCACGCCAATAAGCAATTTGTTAACAGTGAGAACTGGTCCCTAAACTTAAAGGAGAAGTTGTCATCCCTTGTCATCCAAGATGTTCATGTCTTTCTTTCTTCAGTCGACAAGAAATTATGTTTCTTGAGGAAAACATTTCAGGAATGATCACCATATAGTGGACTTCAATGGTGCCTGCAAGTTTAAACTTACAAAATGCAGTTTAAATGCAGCTTCAAATGGCTCTAAATGATCTCAGCCGAGGAAGAGGGGTCTTATATAGTGAAACGATTGGCCATTTTTGAAACAAATTGACAATTTATATACTTTTTAACCTGAAATGCTCGCCTTTTCGTGCCTCTGCGATGCGCATGTGTAGTCTGTGTAATCCGGGTCAATACAGTTAGGTTACGTTGAGAAACTCCCGTCTCGTTTTCTTCTTCAACGTGAAGACTCTTCTTTGACTCTTCTGTAGTTACATCGTGTACTAAGATGGAAAATGAAAAGTTGCGATTTTCTAGGCTGATATGGCTAGGAACTATACTCTCATTCCGGCGTAATAATCAAGGAACTTTGCTGCCGTACCATGGGTGCAGCATGCGCAATGATATTACGCAGCGCCTGAAAGTGACCGGCACTAAGTTTGTGTAGATGCACAGTTGCAGCCGGCAGAGTTGACGGCTGCGTAATATCATTGCGCCTGCTGCACCCATGGTATGGCAGCAAAGTTCCTTGATTATTATGCCGAAATGAGAGTATAGAGTACAGTATAGTTTAAATAGGAAAAATATCGAAACTCTTTAGTCATTTTTGTGTGAGATGCTAACGGTCTAATCAGATTCAATGATCTATGCTAAGCTATGCTAAAAGTGCTACCGCCAGACATGGAGATCGGCTGAATGGATTCGAAAACGGTAAAACTCAACTGTTTAACTCTAGGGGAGTTGGAAAATTAGCATATTTTCAAAAAAAGTGGAGTGTTCCTTTAAGAAGGACTGCATTTTGGAAGTTCAAACTTGGGGGCACCATTGTTCATTATATGGAGATAATTCCTGATTTTTCTTTTCCTTCAAGAAGCATAATTTCTTATCGACCGGATGACAAGGGGGTGAGAGTAAATTATCTGTAAATTTTTGTTCTGGAAGTGAACTTCTCCCTTAAGTGTTACCATTTTCTTTTTCCTCAGTTTTGGAGTCATGACATTTTAATATATATTTTTTTCCCAGTTACATAAGTTTTTACTTCAGTGCCATGAGGTTTCTTTTTTTTAAATATAAAATTTTTTAAATATTTTTAACATCTCATTCATTTATTTTTTTAAATATGACTTTTCACGTTTTTGTTAACGACTATTCAATTTTATTGTATGACACATTGCACGTCTTCTGTGTTCTGTTTCTTAGGAGGCAGGAGAATGTCGCCAAAACGTTCAAATAAAGACATAAATCTCCTAAGAGGTCTCCAACGGGAAGAGAATCACAGTAACAGAATAAGGAAAGTATTTAGTGTTCACCTTAAGTGCTAGTAATTCCTGCAGCTGCTGAATCCTTTGCTCCTGACTGTCTGCTCCATCACTGCTGCCGCCACCTGGAGACAGAGACCTGGAGCCCTGACGAAGACAAAAAGAAATCGATAAAACAATAGAAAAGCCCTTTTCATCAACACAATAGGCAAGTTGTTAATTATCAAAAGCCAAAGATGAGCAATAGCCCTTCACGTACGAACACACAAACATCAACCCGCACACTCTCCGAAATCTAACAAGGGACACGGGCTGAATCACGAGGAGGAGCGCGCACGGCATGCTGCTGAAGGGTTCTCTGTGCAGGGACCTAATGAGCATGTTCATTTCCATTTACATTGTTTCTTTGACAATAATGATGTCCCATTAGGGGAGACTAAAGGGTTATAGAGTGAGAAACGCGCCAGGCCTCATTACCAAAGGTGGGGAGGGAGGCGCCTTTAATTGCTCTATCAGGGCCCAGAGTTACACTTGATAGGACAACAGAAGCAGACTTTGGGGAGAAAGAAAAAAGAGGGAATGAGAGAGAGCGAGAGAGAGAGAGAGAGAGAGAGAGAGAGAGAAGTGGGCTCTCTCTGAAGTACCTAAAACCAGTGGAGAGCGGTGTGCGACTGGAATGGGAAATCTGGTCAGGGGAGTGAAGGAAGGCCAGATGGCAGATCAACTGTGAAAGAGTGAAACTATAAAATGGCAGACGCACCACTACAGTTTCGAGAGAAGAAGATCTTCAGGGACCCGATCAAAAACTCTTAATCTAGGAAAAAAAAACACTAATACTTCAGAGAACTGAAGAGATCCTTTAAAAGCTGATTAGCTCTTGACTAGGCTGCCGTTGAGTACAACTAACTAGAGTCACTTGCTTGGAGCTCTTAGTCCAAAAGGATCTACCTATTGATGTCTTGAAGTCAAGTCATTAACAGCATAGCTGAACTTTCCTCTGACACATGTCCCAAAACCAGATTTAACATTCTCAGCATACACAGGAACAGTGGTGTCCTCATCATCAAAGACCTCAACTCTGCAAGGATTAGCAAAAGAGTGAAATTAAAGCTTACAAAGGAGAAGCAATCAATACCTGAATATAAAGAACAAAGAAACTGTTCCAGCAGTCGTGAAACTAGTGGCGAAGAAAGCCTTACCCTTCTTGTACTGCACAGACTCATGCGCATATGCAGGGATGCAAACTCATCAGAGGAGAAAAAGCTGACAAAGACGTGGCCATGGGAAGAACATTTTTAAAATATCAGCTTTAAAATATGGATTTAAGTTGACTTTAGCATGAGGTTATAGGTGAGGTTAGATAAATGATCACACTTGACACTTTTTTTTTCTTATTTTCCCCCACTCTCCACTTTAGTTATCTCAGACCACATTCACATAGTTTTTTATTATTGATGCTATGATTTAATAAATTAACGATAATACTACAGTATAAATACTGTTGTACTGTAAACAGGGTTCCCACACCTTGGTTAACTTTAAATTAAAGGACCTTTCAAGGACTTCAAGGACTTAATGTGGGGACACATTTCAAGTGAGAGCAAGGTTACATCATGTTACTTTGTAAGATACATTGTTACAGTTTTTATGTGTCAAACATAACATTTATTTTTGGCCATATGACAGAGATCTGATACTGTATTTGTCGTATTTCTGTTTTGCATTAAGCTGAAGAATATTAGGCTCTGCACCAGGCCAAACGATGGTCCTTTGGATCTCTGGCAAGCCATTTTTGGTAATCTTAATTATTATAAATAAAAAGCCCCCAAAGCAGCGCAATGACCATAACCCACATAAAAACTCAACATATTTAATTTCCATACCTAAAATGTATATTTTATAGTCACCCTTGTGCAGATTGATCATAAACACAGCTAAAAGACTTCCTACCAGTGGCCATCACAAAACTTAACATCTTTTACAGTTCTATCACAAGTAGAATGCAAAATGTTTCAATATAAGCATTTCAGTTAAATGTAATTTATGCAATATTTCAAACATTTAACCCATGGGAGAAAAATCAACCCTTCGCAACAGTTTAAAATCAGCCAAATTCTATGCAAAAAAATGCAGATTTGGCAACCCTGCATTCACCACAAGCTGCAGGGATTAGATTTAACTGATCATGGGTCAAGACAAGAGTAAGGAGAGATGACTGACAAATCATGCTGAAGGATTTGCTGCTCAGCACCTTTGTACAGAGTGCGTGTGATCCTGAAATTGAAAGTGAAAGTGAACAGCCGCTTATTAAAAAGAGATTTAAATATGAATACGATAGCGGCTCCCTGATGCGTGAAAATTATATTCAATATTAGAATGATTGTGTGAGCAGACGGTAATGGCCCGAAATTTAGCGGGAGCGGCATCAATAAAACAGTCCCGCGTAGAAATTTAACACAAAAATGCACATTGAATGGCAACTGTAGAAAGCATAAGCCGAATCCTGGACATTTTAGAAATCCCGGCCAGACGCATTTTGTTAGGTCCAAAAAGAGGACATGTCTGGGAAAAAAAGGACGTACGGTCACCCTAACTAACTTAAATCAAGCAAGGTAGTATGAATAGGGTGAAATAAGTGTTGGTGAAATAGCACATTAGTGAACTGGAGGGAATAATATGGAATTTTTCCAGAAAACTTTTTGCACTAAATCAATTCAAGCACTTTCAAAGACCTGTATCTATGTATGTTCATTTTTAAAAAGTTTCCAGGGCCTTGAAAAAAATTTTTTAGATTCACAAACGTTCAAGGATTTCAAGAACCCATGGGAACCCTGTGTAAAATTAAAAAAAAAGGTTATCCAATAATTATTTTATTTTATCCACCTTATTCTTCAATGCAGAAGTAAGTTATAGTTATAGGGAAATAACGAGTAAAGAATGACAACATGCAGAAAAAAACTGTTTGCACAACAGTGTGCTCATAATTAAGATAGCACATTAAAATAATATGGTAAGACACACCAATCTGCAAAATCAAGCGGCAAAACAAGCTGTTTTGTACAGCTAAAAATAGCTGGGTGCAGATAAGACTGGAAGCCAGACCCATAAAATTTATAAATAGCCTTGCCAGCTTTTATGACAAAAATAAGGTGGACAGAACATCAGTAAAACCTTTAAGCTTCTCTTTCATTGACAGCAGATGTATAAACTATTCTCATTACAAAATTCACTTTATGTTGGGTTTTCAAATGTATAAGCGACATTTAATTGGAGCATAGCAGCTCTGAAACACTGAAAACCTCTCTCCGAAATTCAAAAAACCCATCGGATCTACATTAATCACACAAATAACCTATTCTGGATCCGAAACGGAGATTTCACCAAAGGATGATGGGTTTGCATCGATGCATACGGACGATACACACATCATCATCATTTACTCGACATGATGTTGCTTCAAACAATGCTACTTTTTCTTCTGAGGAAAAAAAAACAAAAAAAACGAGATGTTTTTGAAGAATGTACTGATCGCTCTTTTCCATTGCATTACAGCGAAGCAGGACTGGAGATTTCATGCTTCATAGAAGAAGCAAAGGTTTGGTTATTTCGAGTAAAGTATTTCTTTAAGCACTTTCCAGAGGACATGCCCTGACATAATCATGTTAAACGGAGAGTAAAAAAATCTATCAGCATTATTATGATGATAAGTATGTGGATAGGATAAGTATGAGGATAAGTATTTCAGTGTTAACTGTACAAAGAGAAAGACTTTCTGTTGTTAATGGCAGTTGCACAACCAAACTCATTTCATAAAAATATCTGCCTCCAGCTAAAATATGTCTGTACACGTACGCTTGTGTTTGTGTCCTTATAACCAATGCGTGGTGCTACTTTATCTTCCAAAAAATATTCAGTGTAATGACATAACTTATTACGCTCACATTGATAAGAATTTCTGTGTGTCTAGGTTCCTGTCATGCATGAATCCTCGGGATGGAGACACACACTATCACATGATAAACGTTACTTAAAAAAAAAAAAAAAAAAAAGCTGTCTGGAAGGCCGTGCTCAGTACACTTACACTTTCATTAAGATGGCAAGAAGCCTGGAAAATACTGTTAAGGGGTGAAAGATGATGTTTTACAGGGTCAGCTTTTTAATATAAAACTATATCACTCTATAGCACACTGTAAAATAAGTTTTAGCACAAACTGTCTACCTAGTAATATTTTTAGGTGTTACAGGGGCACCCCAGGACACAAATACTACTTCAAATGCCCTTTTTTTCTAATTGTATCGAATAAAAATGGCGAAGGTTGTGCTTTAAATAAATAATACTGTGCTGTGTGTTTCAGGTCTTCGGTGTCTTAGAGCCATAAATTCTGCTCCACACAAATCAATCTCTGCATCTGCTTTGTGTTTCGGTTACTTTTAATGTTAATTTAGGAACGCAGTATCCGCTAACCATCTTCACAAAGTTGTAATGAGAAGAAACTGCCTGTTTCCACCAAAATAAAAGCTTGATAGCTTAACATTTATTTTCTACAGTAATAAATTACATGATTACATTTTTCTTAAATACTCTTTTTTTATTTTACAGTAATAAACATTTATTTTAAAATAGCATTTCTTATTTTGTGTAATATTTTTACTTGTTAATAAAAATAATAATAATAATAATGATAATAATAATAAATATAGCTGCAAGCAGCAATTGCGGGGCCAAGCACAAAAGAGGCAGAATGAGGAGTTAAGCACGGCAAGGAGCAGCAGACCGACTACAACAGTGAGTAACTTAAGCCATTTTAGGATAATATCAGTTGAAATGGCTGCAAAATCATAATTACAACCAATCGTAATAAAATTTAATGGCTTATCACTTTTGACCAACAGGTGGTGCTGTTTTCAAATTGATGTGACATGTTCTGTGTGAAATGACAATGACACACACAAAGTTTGCCGTCATTATGTCAAAGCTTTGCAGAGATACAGCCTCAGATGTAGTTTGGCATCTTTCCAGCAAATTTGTTGATGCGCTAAACGAAAACGGTTTCGTATATCGACACGAAATTCATAACTTTTTGCCAGCATAGTCTGAAGATGATCTGAGTCAAATTTGGTGAAGATCGGACTAACAGTCTGGGAGGAGTTCGAAAAAGTAGGTTTTGTACATCAATCAAAATGGCGGACAGGAAGTTTGGCCAATTTTGGCATAATGGGTATCAATGTTCTCGACTTGACCCAAGGAATCTATTGGCATCAGTTTCATTCCAATAGGCTAATGTAAACAGAAGTTATTAGCATTTTTGTAAATTTCATTATTAATGTTTAGTGAATGGCGTATTACTTCTGACCCATAGGTGGCACTGTTACCAAATTGATGTGGCTTGGTCAGAGTGTGGTGACAATAGCACATAAAAAAATTTGGTGTCAATATGTCAAAGCTTTGCAGAGATACAGACTCGGATGCAATTTGGCATCTTTCCAGTAAATTCGTTGATGCGCTAAACGAAAACGGTTTCGTGTATTGACACAAAATCCATAACTTTTTGTCAGCATGGTCTGAAGATGATCTGAGTCAAATTTGGTGAAGATCGGACTAACGGTCTAGGAGGAGTTCGAAAAAATAGGTTTTGTACATTAATCAAAATGGCGGACAGGAAGTTTGGCCAATATTGGCATTATGGGTATCAACGTTCTTGGCTTGACCCAAGGAATCTTTTGACATCAGGTTCATGACAATAGGCTAATGTACGCAAAAGTTATTAGCATTTTTCGAAATTTCGTTACAACTTTTGACCACAAGGTGGCGCTGGCCCCAAAATTTTTATGTACATTCAGGGCATGGTGCCGAACATTTTTGTAATTAATGTCGAAACAATACGCTAATCCGTTCTTAAGATACAGCATTTTAAAGCTAAATTCAAAATGGCCGACACCCAAAATGGCTGACATGGGAAAATTGGATATGGTTCGACTCGGTATGACACACCGAATCTAAAGAGACCAGTTTTGTGATTTTTGGACAAATCATTCAGACGTTATAAAGAAAAATAGCCATTTTTCGTATCTCCTGACCACTAGGGGGCACTGCACCGAAACACTGCAGGTAGGCTCAGGTCATGCTTGTTATAACACACAACAAGTTTGGTGTCAATATGACAAACTATTACGGAGATATAGCCTCACATTGATTTTTGCTAGCTTTTCGTAGAATTCTTTCGCGTGTTATTCGTAAACGGCTGGACGAATCGACTTGAATTCCATAAATTTTTGCCAGCATGGTCTGAAGATGATCTGGATCAATTTTTGTGACAATCGGTGCAACGGCCTAGGACGAGTTCGAAAAAGTAGGTTTTACGAACAATTGAGAATAGCGAAAAAACTAAACCTTACGATTTTTGAATTTTGGTGTCCATTCAACTCGGCATAAGCCAAGGAATCAGAGAATTTTTGTTGTGTGCCTTACGGTTCAAACGTTATTAGCATAAATCTTTTGAAAGTTTGGACAAGTGGTGGCGCTAGAGAGTTTGAGTTAGAGACTCCAAACTTGCTATGGTTAATGTTGGGACTGTCCCCTATCAGTGTGCAAAATTATAAAACTTTCCCGCAAGCGGTTCTATGGGCTGCCATAGACTTGCGGCGGAAGAGGAAGAAGAAGAAGAAGAAGAAGCGGAATAATAATAACGCCAACGGATACAATAGGTGCCACCGCACCTCTGGTGCTTGGCCCCTAATAACAACAACAACAACTATTATTATTAGGGGCCAAGCACTTTCTTTTTCTTCTGTTCTGGAAATCTATGGCAGCCCAAAGAACTGCTTGTGAACCACAGCAGATTTGGAGTCTCTAACTCAAACTCTCTTGCGCCACCACTTGTCCAAAGTTTCACTCATGTTTATGCTAATACCTTTTGAACCGTAAGGCGCAGAAGTTCACAAAATCCATTTTTCTTGTGAATCCTTGGCTCATGCCGAATAGAATGAACACCAAAATGTAAAAATCGCAAGGTTTAGTTTTTTTTTTTTTTTTTTTTTTGCCATTTTTAATTGTTCGATTGTCCGATTTTCATGGTTTGCTGTATTGAGACCTTGGTGTGCGTTATAACAATCATGACCTGAGTCTACCTGCAATGTTTTGGCACAGTGCCACCTACTGGTCAGAAGAGATGAAAAATGGCTATTTTTCCTTATAACTTCTCAATAGTTTTGCCAAAAAATTACAAAACTGGTCTCTTTAGATTCATTGCATCATGCCGAGTCGAACCAAACCCAATTTTCGCCCACGTCAGCCATTTTGGGTGTAGACTTTTTTTAATTTAGTAAAAAAATGCTATATTTTACGAACGCATTACCATATCTTTACGAAACTCGGTATGTGTCTTCGACACCATGCCCTGACAGTACTCAAAAAGTTTGGAGGAAGCACCACCTTGTGGTCAAAAGTTGTTTTGAAAAATGCTAAGAACTTTTACTTAAATTAGCCTACTCTACTGGTCTTGGTATATTCCTTGGATCATGCCGAGAACATTGATACCAATTATGCCATAATTGGATGAACTGAATGGTCTGCCATTTTGATTTATGATGAAAACCTACTTTTTCTAACTCCTCCTAAACCGTCACTCTGATTTTCACCAAATTTGACTCGGATCACCTTCAGACCATGCTGACAAAAAGTTATAGATTTTGTGTCGATATATATATGTGTCGATATATTAATAAGGTTATTATTGCTACTACTAGTACTACTACTACTTAAGGATGGCTCGATACCTTAATTTTGGCTTTGGTACGATACCAGAATTTAATACCTCGGTATCGATACTAAAATGATACCATCGGTGACAAATAACCAGCCTCAAAAGATAAGTGAATTGAAAACAATTTTATAAATAATATATATATATATATATATATAATATATATATATATATATATATATATTTTTTTTTTTTTTATAAAATTGTTTTCAATTCACTTATCTTTTGAGGCTGGTTATATATATATATATAAATATAATAAAAACCGATTCATATCTTAATATCTTTGTATCAAACTGTAACAAAAAAACCTACAGGCAAATGTTGCTATTGTAAAGTGTTATTCTGACAAAGTAATATTCAAAATCACGTTATTATTTTACATTATTATTTATGTTCCTCCTGTGGCAACACATGATTTATAGCAATGCTTGCATACAGGTGCAATAAGGTCATTAGTTCACCTTTATCATGCAAATTAATGGCATATTTCATTCACTTCTATTGTTCTCTTTATTTATTAATTTCGGGCACACTGTTACAGTTTCATCTGTTTGATCCATCGCATTCTGTTGTCACATTCACCGGTTGCGCAGCAATTTGGGAAGCACTGACACCTACAGGTGCACTTCGCAACAGCAGTGTATGAAATACCGAATTGAGCAAAATTATGATATTGTACCGTTTCAAATATAATATATACCGGTATTTTTCCAGTACCAGTATAGAACGCATGCCTACTACTACCACTAATTCTTAATACAATTATTCTTATTCTTATATAACCACAACATTTTTTGGCCAAATTGTGCAGTCCTATTTTGACTACTTATGTCTTGCCAAGAGGAACAGAAATTGAATTAATAAGGTTACTATATTGAACAATATGTTCAGCAGAACACAGGGAACCAGGGTGGTGGCAGCATTCTACTTCGTGTATGCTTTACTGTGGCAAGGACTGCAAAGAAAAAAAAAAATAGACAGCACTAACTACAGAAAAACTCAGGCGTTAATTAAGCTGCAATCAGCAGGAGCACTGGGACAATTAATCTTCCATCAAGGCAAAGACCCAAAACACACTGCAAAGGCAAAACTAGAGTGGCATATACCAAAAGGTAAACGTCCTAAAGTGCCATGTGGAGTACAAACCAATATATACAGTACAAATAGACTCTACATAATAGTCAGTAATTTTGCCAAGAGACTGAGTAAAACTCTCAAAAGAGCTGATAAACTCACCCAAACTGCTGCCTAAATGGTCTCAATACTTATGCAATTTATGAGATTTGTTGTATCCAATTTTTCTTTGTAAAAGGCAAAAAAGTTGATCACACGGATTTCAAAGTTAAGGATTCATTAGTTTGAATAAACATTAAACCAAAACCAAAAATCATAACATATATCATAACATTGATAATTCAGTATACTTTATTTATCAAAACATCCCATGTTTCGGTAATGACAGCACATCGGTAGTAGCCGATATGACAGTAATAGACAGTAGACAGTAATGCTTTGGTAGCAACCACATCACATTACAGAATTTTAACTCATACTAAAACACTACTAAAACATACTAAAATACAAAAAAAATAAATAAATAAAAATAAATGCATAACTGTACTAAAATTTTGTTAATTTCCCCCAAATATGAGGATTACGTGTTCCCTTTTGTCACTACCAAAGCAATGATGACATGTTTCAGGAGTGACTGTTTTGGTAGTGACAATTCTATGTGATAACACCCAAAAAACAAAGATGTCACTACCGAAACGCCACCAAATGTTTTGGTAGTGAGAATTTTAGATACTTCTGAACCTAGCTCAAAGATGCTCGTCAGCACATAGTTAGCTCGCACAGCTCTGAACAGTGGTATACATATAAAAACTAAATAATATGGAATACCTCCCAAAAAAGTGTGCTTAATTGCAGAAAAAAAAGGTGTTCAGTAGTGACGTTCCTTAAAGTTACATACAGACTTTTTCAGACTTTTGAACACATTTACCTCAAAATGGTGAGACCTATCTACTCACACCTTGCAGCTATGACAGAGGGGGAGACAGGAATATTTCCTGATCTTAAATTTATGGGTTTAGTTAAAAAACTCAGTCTGGGCCAATAGACTAAAACATAAACTGTTTCGGTAGTGACATGAAAAATGTGAGGCATATTTTTTTTTCTTACAAAAAGTTCCATAATTTACAAAGAAAACATAAAATAAATGAAAAAACAAACAAACAAACAAAAAAAAAAAAAATTCTTTCAATATTTTCATTATTAAATGATTTTATATATATTTTAAGCTTACTAATATTTTAATTATTATTGTGGGTTTCAATAAGGAGCTTAATGAACATCTAAGAATACTTGAATAATACTTTTTGTGTCTATATATATATATATATATATATGAAAATTTACTATGATATTCACAAAAAAATATTAAGCAGCACAATTGTTCTAAACATCAATAACAATAACAAGTTTCTTGACCCCCAAATAAGCATACTGGAATGATTTCTGAATGATGAGTAGGGATGGGTATCATTAAGGTATTACTACTCTTATCAATACTGCTTATCGATCTGGTACATATTCTTATCTGTACGTTTTGTTTTAGGTTTATATAGGCTATATATAAACGAAACAAATTAAGACCTTAATTAATCACATTATGTAAAATAAATATAATTTAATGAAATGAATATCAAACATCAATTTTTAAATGCACCAGTGTGCAGGGTTTTTTTTTACACTTAGAAATTGAAGTGAAACGCAGTTTTGACGTGCA